>CM055117.1:413279766-413584766 GCA_029206835.1 Rana muscosa
GCTTCCAACGAGAAAGTGCGGGGTTGTAGAGCAAAGAAAAGTTTGCAAGCATTGCGGAAGGTTCGGTATTTGTTGCGTTCGCCCGTAAACTTCTCGGGCATGGGGACCCTGGGTTCTGGAGAGAGCATAACAACAGAAGGTGCAGCTGAGTATCCAGCTGAAGTAGCGCCTTGAGGGCCAGCGGGAGAATAACTTGAACTCGCTCTTCCAGTCTGGTGTAACCTTCTTGGAGGTCTTTCACGGCTTGCGTCAAACCTGTCAGGTGTCTACACAGTTCTTTCATGGGATTACTTCCTTGCTCTGGCTCAGACATGGCTGTCTGATACTGTCAGACTTGCACGTACCTGATTGGTGAGCCCAATGTCGCAGAGGAAGGTCCCCCTTACGGATCCGACTCACGGCCCCTGGTAGTGAAGACAGGAGGCACGAGAGTGCGGAAGGGTATGAGAGCCTGATAGGTAGCTGCATAGAGGTGGCTCCAGATACGGGTGTAGAGAGGTAGATGATCCAATTCAGACTACGAGCAGGCAGGCAGGTACACTGGAGGAAGAAGCTAAGCAGGAGCAGAATAGAATGGTCAGGTCACAGACAAGGTTGGCAATGGTCAGGCAACAAGGTACAGAGGAGCAGGCAGGCTCAAGGTCAAGGCAGGCCGGGGTCAGGTGCAGGCGGAAGACTGGGGAAATACAATTAACAAACCGGGTGGTCAGAAAGTCAAGGTTCAAGCAGATAACAGAGGCAGGAGTCAACAGGGAGCTGCATATCAGACAGCACTGGTCTGAAGTATTCCAGCCGTTTAAATGGACTGTTTGGCGCCAGGCGCTGCGCGCGCTCTCGTGTGTACAGGCACACCATTGCGCACAGGCATGCGTGCCCACAGACCGGCATGCGAACCAGCACGCACAGGGGCATGCACAACAGTGAGCACCGGAGCGCGCACACTGACACGCACCACGGCAGCCAACACCACGTCCAGCAAAGTAAGTTCTCTGACAGTCACATTCCAATCTGTGTGTTTAGCATCCTGTAATGCCAACCACTGGGAGTTCCATCAGAATTTACGCATATCCAAATTTTCCTCCACCGGTTCACCCATGTGCTGGCAGGAGTGTGGGCAAGTAGGATCTCTACTTCATATCCTCTGGGACTGTAAGTGCTTAACCAGCTTTTGGCAAAAGATACAGTATCTAGTATTATCTCTGACATCACCGGAGACTTGGGGCGCATTACTTCTGCCTTAGCATTGTTAAATTTGGGCATTGATCAATGGTCGAAAGAATATCACATAAATCATTTCCCATATTCTTCTGGGGGCCTTTATCTGGTTAGAACTAACTTCTCTTACGAAAAATCCCTGCCCATCAGTTTATTGGTTGAACTAGATGGACTTGTGTCTTTTTTCAACCTGACTCTATGTACAGTAACTCTGTAAACAAATACCTAAAGTTCATGCAGACTTGGCAACCCTGTATACCTGGAATGTGTGTATCCTTCTGTTTGGCCAGTCAATCTGCTAAGTAAACTAAATCCACCACATGGAAACTAAACTCTGGCATTGACAATTATATCCTAGTCAAAGAAGTCTTAAAAATGTTATAAAGTTATAGCACATCAAATTAAATGTGTTCCTTGAGCCTACTGGTGTTCATTTACTAAAGGAAAATAGACTGTGCACTTTGCATATGCAAAATGCAGTTGCTCTAGAGCTAGTAAGGAAGTAAAGCTTTACTTTGCAATAAATACCTAATCACATGCAGGGAAAGGAAAAAAATGAATTTTTGCTTTCACACGATTGGATGATGGAAGGCAGCAGAGTTTCCCTTATTTTACTAAGCTCAGTCTAAAGCAACTGCACTTGGAGAGTTCACAGTCTATTTTCCTTTAGTAAATTAACCCCCACAGTGTCCCTCTCATTTATGTTGGCAAAACTATAGCCATAGCAGCCCAAGTGACTGCAATGGGACCTGAAGACTGTGGAAAGGATCCTATAGGGATGTTGTTTAAATTAATAAATAAATCAAAACAAATGTGGACAAATATATCATTAATAGTTGTAGAGGTTGCCATTGTCATTGATGCTGACACTGGTCTCTCAACCTCCTCCCCCCTCCCCATTCTGTCTACATTTTAAAACAGCTGACATCAAACATACACAGGAGGAGCCATATAGATCATGACTAGTCACAGATTACCACTTGATTTATCTGTGCAGCAATTATTTTTTAAAAGGTTTTAAAAGTTCCGTTATGTCTTTTTATATCATACTTATTTTTTTTCAGTTATTTTTACATTCTAGCATGCTATAGTTTAACGACAACTCTAATCAATTAAATATCAACTCTCTTAATAAATAAAGAGTGGCAATTTGGAAATTTTACGCATCACAGAGAAGATTAAAAAGAAGACGTAGCTGTGCAGAAACCTTGGAAATACTTGGCACCCAAAAGAGATCGAATGTAATACCCTTTACAGATATAATATTGAACATGTCATTAATAAATAAACCCAGTAATAGATGAATCCTAGAGAGACCGCCTGTTGGATTTTTCTGCTAGGCTTACTGCATATGCTACTACTGTAAAGCTCATCAATACAGAATATACTGAGCAAACTGTTGGCGCTATATAAATCCTATATAATAATGATATTCAATCTGCTAGCATAAATTTATGATATTTTGTTATCGTTTGTATGCAAGTGTTTTTTTTTTTTTTTCATTAAGCAGTTGGATGAAAAAAAAGAGGTTGTTACCTTGAAAATTAATGCAATGAATGCAGATATTTTGTAAAGGTAAAGAAATGCAAGAAGTGTAATGTAAAATAAAAAATAAAAATGTATATATATATATATATATATATATATATATATATATATATATACATACATATACACTGTATTTATTGGCGTATAACACTCACTTTTTTACCCTGAAAATAGAGGGTAAACTGTGCCTGCGTGTTATACGCAGGGGGCTTTGGAGTTTTTTTTTCCTGAAACTTCCCTCTTAATGTTAGGGTGCGTGTTATACGCCTGTGCGTGTTATACGCTGATAAATACGATATATATATATATATATATATATATATACGGTATATATACAGTATATATATATATATATATATATATACAGTATATATATATATATATACACGGTATCTCACAAAAATAAGTACATCCCTCACATTTTTGTAAATATTTTATTATAACTTTTCATGTGACAACACTGAAGAAATGACACTTTGCTACAATGTAAAGTAGTGAGTGTACAGCTTGTATAACAGTGTTAATCTGCTGTCCCCTCAAAATAACTCAACACACAGCCATTAATGTCTAAACTGCTGGCAGCAAAAGTGAGTACACCCCTAAATGAAAATGTCCAAATAGAGCCCAAAGTGTCAATATTTTGTGTGGCCACCATTATTTTCCATCACTGCCTTAACCCTCTTGGGCATGGAGTTCACCAGAGCTTCACAGGTTGTCACTGGAGTCCTCTTCCACTCCTCCATGATGACATCACGGAGCTGGTGGATGTTAGAGACCTTGCGCTCCGCCACCTTCCATTTTAAGGTTGCCCCACAAATGCTCAATAGGGTTTATGTCTGGAGACTAGAGATGGCCTTGCGGTTCGCCCCGCGGTCAGTTCGCGGCAAATTTTGTGCATTCGCGGTTCGCGAAACCGGCGGACATATGGCGCTATTCGCGGCCGGTTTGCGGCCGCCATATTCTTTTACATTGTGGAACTTTGACCTATGACACATCCATCATGTGATACAGGACAGCCAATTGAGACATTTCAGCAGATGGACATACCCCCTACCTTATAAATAGACCTGATCTGGCTGCCATTTTACATTCTGTTATTTGTCAGCGTAGGGACAGGTTGCTGTGTGGAGCAGGGACAGACTGTAATCCTAGCTATTAGGTCCACAAAAGTCATTTTAGGGACTGGTATAGGTGTACAATTGTTTCGTGTGCAGTATATAGGGGTGTAATACACTTTTAGTTCATTTCAATTGTGCAGCATTGGGACTGCAGTGCTGAGCGGTTCTGCAGCTGTCTTTAGTCAGTGTAGAAAGGTTGCTGTGTGTGTAGTAGCAGAGACAGACTCTACTAAAACAAAAGTCCTTCTAAGGACTGGTATAGGTGTACTATTTTGTGTGCAGTAAATAGGGGTGTACTACACGCATAAAATACTCTAGGAAGAATAGTATAGTGCATTTCTACTGTGCAGCTTCTGAGCGGTTCTGCAGCTCTTTTCTCGGTTTAGGTAGAAGTTGCCGCTGTGTGTTGCAGGGACAGACTAGCGACTAAAATCGCTAACCAATAAAGCTCCAGAAAAGTTATTTTAAGGACTGGTATAGGTGTACTATTTTGTGTGCAGTAAATAGGGGTGTACTACACGCATAAAATACTTTCACATATAGGAAGAATAGTATAGTGCATTTCTACTGTGCAGCTTCTGAGCGGTTCTGCAGCTCTTTTCTCAGTTTAGGTAGAAGTTGCCGCTGTGTGTCGCAGGCACAGACTAGCGACTAAAATCGCTAACCAATAAAGCTCCCGAAAAGTTATTTTAAGGACTGGTATAGGTGTACTATTTTGTGTGCAGTAAATAGGGGTGTACTACACGCATAAAATACTTTCACATATAGGAAGAATAGTATAGTGCATTTCTACTGTGCAGCTTCTGAGCGGTTCTGCAGCTCTTTTCTCGGTTTAGGTAGAAGTTGCCGCTGTGTGTCGCAGGCACAGACCAGCGACTAAAATCGCTAACCAATAAAGCTCCACAAAAGTTCATTTTAAAGCCTCGTACACACGGCCGAGATTCTCGTCAAAAAAAACATGTCGTTTTTTTCGACGAGATTCTTGGACAAGAAACTTGTCCCGGCCGAGTGTACACACGCTCCTTTCAAAGAACCTGCGGTTCTTTGAATGGAGCGAACGCGGTGACGTCATCGAATACGACGAGCATGCGCTCGTCACATTCGATGCCGTCGCCGCCATCTTGGTTCACCCTACCTATGCCTAGAAAGCTACCGCGCATGCGTCAAAGTCATTTCGAACATGCGCGGGCTTCCCGGCGAAAAGGTAAGTGTACACACACACAATTTTCTCGTCGCGAAACAGGCTGACGAGAATCTCGACGAGAAAATAGAGAGCAGGTATATATACTATATAAATAAAATAATATCAAAATTAATAAAAGACCAAGTCTCTTTGATAAAACAGCGCTATCTGTTGGGTGATGTCCAACTCCAAATCCAAACACTGAGTATGATGTAGGAACATACAGTCATAGAAAGAAGGACAAGATCACAGTTCTATTAAGGTGGTAGATGTTTTCTATAAGCAGATGGGTTGTGCAGCCTATACCAACTCCCAAACTTCACCACAGGTGTGAGATAAGGTTCCCCCGCTGGGGTTCACACTCACCAGAACAGTAAATAAGTTGTGCCTTGTATGATATATTCCTCCTGCTAGACTTCCAACATCATCCCGGGGTCAGCATGGGTTAAACGGTGTTCATAAAAAACAAAAGTACACTAACATAGTGTGATCCCGTTTTTATTCAAAATTAACCCGTGTAAAAACTCCCTGCTCCCATTAAACGTACAATATAATCACTTGTAAATAACATGTAAGAGTATTTGCATATTCACCGCTGTCCTCCAAGTATAGGGGCCGCACTCGTGCTGCAAGCGCAGTGTGAGATGGGCTTCCTGGTTACGAGGTGGCCGATGGTGGAATGCACACTCCTTACTTCCTTCCTGGATACGCCGTCGTAGCCACGCCCTGACGCGTTTCGTCACTTCCGACTTCAACAGAGGGCGTGGCTACGCGGCGTCTGCACGGAGCTTATAAAATCCCTCCTCCACGGCCATTGGGTAGAGCGGCAGCACTCGTTCGTTTCCATTGGTTCAAAGCCCAAGCAGAAACCGAGACTGTCGTCAGCCGTGTCGAGTCACTGGGATATTGTATAAACAAACACCGTGAATGTAAATCCTTATTAGCACAAAATATTTGAAAACTTTTGACCAGTGAATGTTAGCTTAGAGAAAAGGCTTAGTTATTGGTTACCGCCAGACCAATTCTATATTATAAAGGTAACATTATTTGAAAGGGAATATACAGATAGTATCTGTCACGCTGCAAAGTTGCAGCAATAAGGTATATTCCAGATTGATTCAAAATAGATATTCAGCTAATAAACAATGCTGTAGTGGCAATAATAGTATGATCCGCATATCAAATTAATGATAAGAATTCCGGAACATATATTCTCAAAGGACTGCTAGCCTCCACTCACTGTCAACAGTATTCATCACAGCTGGATATAAAGTGAATGTGCACACATATTAATGTTTATAGACAATAGATGTACGTATATAAATACCTGCTACAAGTATAGTACACATACATAAAATCATATAATGAAGTCATATAAAAATATGTGTTGATTATATACGTAGTTTACATAGTAAAATGTAAAAAAACCCTGTATATATAAAAAGGAGAGATATTTAAAATCTACATAAAATAGGTAAAGGTTATATATGATATATATATACACATATATAAAATATATAATACATAAAAAGGAGGTGTAAAATGACCTAGAAGGAAATGATGACTAAAAAACAGATTAAAAACTAAAAATTAGAACTTCTGAATTGCTGTATCTGAGCATTATGTCTGATAGTGGGTATAATTGACAGACAGCACGAGAGGGAGATTAGACTTCTTAATAATCACTGATAAAACAGTTGATGTCTAGATCTACGTTTAACCCCTTCGGTACTAGTGTGTCGACCGAATAAATCCATTGGGTTTCTAGTTTAGATAATTCCCTTACGAGGTTAGCCCCCCTCCATGAGGGTTTTTGGTGGTCAATCCCCCAAAATTTTAACCCTGCTGGATTCTGGTCATGGAACAATTTGAAATGTAGTGATACATTGTGGTCTTTATATCCAAGTTTAATATTTGCCACATGTTCTGCTATTCGTACTTTTAGAGCCCTCTTAGTACGGCCTATGTACATGAGTTTGCATGGGCATTCTAGGAGATAGACCACATAAGATGTATTACATGTAATAAAGTCCTTTATAGTAAATTCTACTTTATTCGAGGAGGAGATAAAACTGTCTATTGCTCTCATGGGTTTTGCACCCTCTCTGCATGGTAGACACTTTCGGCAAGCAAAGAAGCCATCCCTGTCCCAAAAAGAGGGATTTTTTTTGGGGTGGTCCAGCACCTTCTTTACTATCCTGTCTCCATAGTTTATGGCTTTCCTATAAATAAAAGACGGTCTTGGTGGGATGACAGTCCCAAGTATTTTATCCAGAAGGAGAATGTGCCAGTGGGAGGAAAAAATCTTTTCAACTTCTTTGTATTGGGCGTGGTACCCAGAGATGAAACTCCATTCATATATCTTTTTATTTTTGTTTATATTCTTATGTGGAGGAATGGTATCGGTCAGACATGCTTTTCTGGGTATTTCTAATAAATCTTCGATAATTTTATCAAGGCATGTTTCTTTATATCCCTTATCCATAAATTTTCCTTTTAACATCTGTGCTTGGGATATGTAGTCCTCATCATTGGTACAATTCTGTCTGACACGCATTATTTGACCTCTTGGAATGTTCTTAAGCCACATCGGGTGGTATCCACTTTGTGTTGGAAGATAGCTGTTTGCATCCGTAGGTTTAAAATATACCTTAGTTCCTAGTTTGTTGCCAGCCCGAAAGATATTCAAATCAAGGAAATGAATGCTTTGTTGATTATATTCGCTTGTCAATATAATATTGCACTTGTTGTCATTTAGTTCTTGTAAAAATGTTTCTAATGAAGATAAAGGTCCTGTCCATATAAAGAACAGATCATCGATATATCTTCTATATAAGATGAGCTGCTCTCTCTTTTGGTTAAAAATGGTCTTATCCTCCCATTCTGCCATAAATAGGTTGGCTATACTCGGGGCAAACTTGGCTCCCATAGCCACCCCTTTCTTTTGGGAATAAAAGTGGCCATCATACCAAAAGTAATTGCATGCAAGACAATAATCTAGACAATTCCTTAAAAATATTTTCTGTGCAAAGGTTAAGTCTTCTCTCCTGCATTGTGCCCAATTCAGGGCTAAAAGTGCGTCATTGTGTTGAATTACGGTGTATAAAGATGACACGTCTGCTGTTACTAAAAATATATCCTCTTTCCCAGTAAGGTCGATACCATCTATTAAAAGGAGTAAATCCTTAGTGTCCTTTAAAAAGGCTCTTGTCTGGGTAACACTCTTTTGCAAAAAGAGATCCAAATATTCACCCACTCGTGATGTAACAGATCCAATACCGTTGACAATAGGTCTTGCTGGCGGATGGTTCAAGTCTTTATGGATCTTGGGTAGGGTGTAAATAGTAGGTATTCTACTATAGCTTGGTATCAGATATTTCTGTTCCTTAATAGTCAAAGCTCTTGTTTTATAGCCCAATTCCACAAGTCTCTCCAAATTCTCTTCATATTGTGAAGTGGGGTCTTTGATTAGCCTAAGGTATGTTCCTTTGTCTGATAGCATCTCAATCATCTGTTCATGATAAAATTCCTTTGTCAAAATCACTATACCACCACCTTTATCCGCGGGTCTAATTATAATGTCTTTCCTCTTTTCCAGAAGCTCTATACCTTCCTTGATGTATCTTGGATTTACGTTCTTCTTTGGTTTTATTTGTTCCAAATCACGTATTATTAATCCCTTAAAGACATCTAGAGGTTGGTTTGTACCTATTAGGGGGTTAAAAAGAGATTTGTTGTGTAGACCACTATCTGTGGGGATAGAGGTAGTAATTATTGTGTTGGATTTTTTATTGAGGAAATATTTTTTCATATTTAACCTTCTCATATATTTATGCACATCGATGAAGACATTGAATTTATTTATTGGACGGTTTAATCCACATTTTAGTCCCAGATTTAAAATGTTCGTCTCTTTGTTAGTTAAAATCGCGTTACTCAAGTTAAAAATACCACTTATTCGTGTTCCCTCCTTCTTCTTTTTCCTTTTCTGGGACCTTCTCCCTGCCCTGCATCCTCTACTTCTTCTCTCCACATGCCAGTTTGCGGTGTCCTCTCCCGTTCCCAATGGGGGGGATTTTTCCACTGTGGTTCCCTGTATATAGGCTCGTGTGGGAGGTCTCTGTATTGAGGCATATGTTGGGGGTATATTGTTGGTCTCCCCCTGTGATTTGATGAGCCGCTGCCCCTCTTCTGCCATCCTCGGCCCTTCCCTAAAAAAGGCTGTGGTGATTGATATCTCTGTCTATTTTCTTCCTCCCATAAGGGTTCATATCTGTTATATACTGGTAAATGATAATAATTATCAGTAGGTATAGGGCGATTTCCATAATTCGTTGGTCCCGTATTTTTTGCTCTACCTCTTGTTTGATTAGTAGTGTTCCTTACGGGTGTAGATTGGTTGATAGGGGCATGAGGAAGAACCATATCTCTTCTATCCGTTAAGGGTAGTGCTAGATTGGTTATTGCCTGTGTTCTATCTGTATTCCCAGTTGTATGTGGTCTATCAACAGCTATCTCTTGTTGGGTGTCCATAATGTTGGCCTCATTTTCTCTTATGGCTGCTGGATTTGTCTGCTGCCATAGATAGATATTGTTGGTCCTAAAATCTCCGACATCCCGATTGAACTTTTTTGTTTTCTTTTTTTGTGTGTCTTTGTCCACTTTTTCAAGTTTTTTCTTTATGCGACTATTAAAGTCGGCAACCTGTTGGGTATCCTTAATAGGGTCAAGTTGCTGTTGTAATTCATTAATTCTCATTTCTAATTTAGTCATCTTCCTCCTTTTCCTTTTTAAAACCAATTCCTGCAGTTTAAATCCCACCCCATTAAAAAATTCTAGCCACTCAGTCATAGAGTCGGTATCATCCAAGCCATCTTGGGGGACTACCTCCCACCTGAGGCTCCTAATAATGACTCTCTCTTTTAAGTATTGCTCTAGGGTGCAAATATCCCACCAAGTCCTCACTTGTTTTTCTAGGGTGTTCCCTAGAGCAGTCAAAATACCATTATAATTAACTTGTGCAGTAGTATGTTCATTTACTGTGAATATGCTGTTCATATCCAAATTCCTATTGCTCAGAAAAAGTAATGCATCCATGGCAGCCAAAAAAAAGTTAATTAGATAATCCAAAGAAGGTGCATAAAAACGAAGGCCCACAAATGCACTTTTCGGCGCCTAGGAGGTAATTAACTTATTTCTGAGATATTAAAATAATAAATAGGTGGGGATAATCAACCAGAAATAAAATTAAGAAAACCAGTATCAGTAAATGATATAAGGTATTTGTACACTAAAAGTACGTCAGCAGCTATTTAAAATATATAGATGAATAAAAACCGCATCCATAAAACAATAAATAAAATAATATCAAAATTAATAAAAGACCAAGTCTCTTTGATAAAACAGCGCTATCTGTTGGGTGATGTCCAACTCCAAATCCAAACACTGAGTATGATGTAGGAACATACAGTCATAGAAAGAAGGACAAGATCACAGTTCTATTAAGGTGGTAGATGTTTTCTATAAGCAGATGGGTTGGGCAGCCTATACCAACTCCCAAACTTCACCACAGGTGTGAGATAAGGTTCCCCCGCTGGGGTTCACACTCACCAGAACAGTAAATAAGTTGTGCCTTGTATGATATATTCCTCCTGCTAGACTTCCAACATCATCCCGGGGTCAGCATGGGTTAAACGGTGTTCATAAAAACAAAAGTACACTAACATAGTGTGATCCCGTTTTTATTCAAAATTAACCCATGTAAAAACTCCCTGCTCCCATTAAACGTACAATATAATCACTTGTAAATAACATGTAAGAGTATTTGCATATTCACCGCTGTCCTCCAAGTATAGGGGCCGCACTCGTGCTGCAAGCGCAGTGTGAGATGGGCTTCCTGGTTACGAGGTGGCCGATGGTGGAACGCACACTCCTTACTTCCTTCCTGGATACGCCGTCGTAGCCACGCCCTGACGCGTTTCGTCACTTCCGACTTCAACAGAGGGCGTGGCTACTCGGCGTCTGCACGGAGCTTATAAAATCCCTCCTCCACGGCCATTGGGTAGAGCGGCAGCACTCGTTCATTTCCATTGGTTCAAAGCCCAAGCGGAAACCGAGACTGTCGTCAGCCGTGTCGAGTCACTGGGATATTGTATAAACAAACACCGTGAATGTAAATCCTTATTAGCACAAAATATTTGAAAACTTTTGACCGGTGAATGTTAGCTTAGAGAAAAGGCTTAGTTATTGGTTAACGCCAGACCAATTCTATATTATAAAGGTAACATTATTTGAAAGGGAATATACAGATAGTATCTGTCACGCTGCAAAGTTGCAGCAATAAGGTATATTCCAGATTGATTCAAAATAGATATTCAGCTAATACACAATGCTGTAGTGGCAATAATAGTATGATCCGGATATCAAATTAATGATAAGAATTCCGGAACATATATTCTCAAAGGACTGCTAGCCTCCACTCACTGTCAACAGTATTCATTACAGCTGGATATAAAGTGAATGTGCACACATATTAATGTTTATAGACAATAGATGTACGTATATAAATACCTGCTACAAGTATAGTACACATACATAAAATCATATAATGAAGTCATATAAAAATATGTGTTGATTATATACGTAGTTTACATAGTAAAATGTAAAAAAAACCTGTATATATAAAAAGGAGAGATATTTAAAATCTACATAAAATAGGTAAAGGTTATATATGATATATATACACATATATAAAATATATAATAAATAAAAAGGAGGTGTAAAATGACCTAGAAGGAAATGATGACTAAAAAACAGATTAAAAACTAAAAATTAGAACTTCTGAATTGCTGTATCTGAGCATTATGTCTGATAGTGGGTATAATTGACAGACAGCACGAGAGGGAGATTAGACTTCTTAATAATCACTGATAGGGATGAGCTTCGTGTTCGAGTCGAACATACGTTCGACTCGAACATCGGCTGTTCGATCGTTCGACGAAGATCGAACGATTTGGGCCGTTCGCGCCAAATTCGAGTGACGCGAACGGCCCACAATGCACTACGCCATCGCAGTGTCATCCAGGCGCTGTGATTGGCCAAGCATGCACTGTGACCCCGCATGCTTGGCCAATCACAGCGCCGGCAGCGAGGAGAGCAATGATTGGCCACAGGCAGGATGCCTGTGGCCAATTATTGCTGAGGGTGTTTAGTACACGCCCCACACTATAAAAGGCCGCCAGCACGGCGGCCTAGTGTAGTGTGTTCCGGAGCAGGGATAGAGCAGCATAGGCAGGGACAGTGACTGTTATTTCTTTCTTGCTTAACCTGGATTCCTTTAGTTTAGGGAAAGAGAAGGATAGGTAGGGAGAGTGTCAGTGTGTTTTGTGCTTGTGCTATAGTGTGCTTAAAAAAAACATTTATTCTAGGGACAGAAAACTGTAGGTAGGGACAGTGTCAGTTTCTTTCACTCTGCAAGTCCTTGTTTCCAGGGACCTGGAAGGACAGTGAGTGAATTGTCCTTGTGCTATATTGTGCTTAAAAAAACATTTATTCTAGGGACAGAAAACTGTAGGTAGGGAGAGTGTCAGTTTCTTTCACTCTGCAAGTCCTTGTTTCCAGGGACCTGGAAGGACAGTGACTGAATTGTCCTTGTGCTATATTGTGATTAAAAAAAACATTTATTCTAGGGACAGAAAACTGTAGGTAGGGAGAGTGTCAGTTTATTTCACTCTGCAAGTCCTTGTTTCCAGGGACCTGGAAGGACAGTGACTGAATTGTCCTTGTGCTATATTGTGCTTAAAAAAAACATTTATTCTAGGGACAGAAAACTGTAGGTAGGGAGAGTGTCAGTTTATTTCACTCTGCAAGTCCTTGTTTCCAGGGACCTGGAAGGACAGTGACTGAATTGTCCTTGTGCTATATTGTGATTAAAAAAAACATTTATTCTAGGGACAGAAAACTGTAGGTAGGGAGAGTGTCAGTTTATTTCACTCTGCAAGTCCTTGTTTCCAGGGACCTGGAAGGACAGTGACTGAATTGTCCTTGTGCTATATTGTGATTAAAAAAAACATTTATTCTAGGGACAGAAAACTGTAGGTAGGGAGAGTGTCAGTTTATTTCACTCTGCAAGTCCTTGTTTCCAGGGACCTGGAAGGACAGTGACTGAATTGTCCTTGTGCTATATTGTGATTAAAAAAAACATTTATTCTAGGGACAGAAAACTGTAGGTAGGGAGAGTGTCAGTTTATTTCACTCTGCAAGTCCTTGTTTCCAGGGACCTGGAAGGACAGTGACTGAATTGTCCTTGTGCTATATTGTGATTAAAAAAAACATTTATTCTAGGGACAGAAAACTGTAGGTAGGGAGAGTGTCAGTTTATTTCACTCTGCAAGTCCTTGTTTCCAGGGACCTGGAAGGACAGTGACTGAATTGTCCTTGTGCTATATTGTGATTAAAAAAAACATTTATTCTAGGGACAGAAAACTGTAGGTAGGGAGAGTGTCAGTTTATTTCACTCTGCAAGTCCTTGTTTCCAGGGACCTGGAAGGACAGTGACTGAATTGTCCTTGTGCTATATTGTGATTAAAAAAAACATTTATTCTAGGGACAGAAAACTGTAGGTAGGGAGAGTGTCAGTTTATTTCACTCTGCAAGTCCTTGTTTCCAGGGACCTGGAAGGACAGTGACTGAATTGTCCTTGTGCTATATTGTGATTAAAAAAAACATTTATTCTAGGGACAGAAAACTGTAGGTAGGGAGCGTGTCAGTTTATTTCACTCTGCAAGTCCTTGTTTCCAGGGACCTGGAAGGACAGTGACTGAATTGTCCTTGTGCTATATTGTGATTAAAAAAAACATTTATTCTAGGGACAGAAAACTGTAGGTAGGGAGAGTGTCAGTTTATTTCACTCTGCAAGTCCTTGTTTCCAGGGACCTGGAAGGACAGTGACTGAATTGTCCTTGTGCTATATTGTGATTAAAAAAAACATTTATTCTAGGGACAGAAAACTGTAGGTAGGGAGAGTGTCAGTTTATTTCACTCTGCAAGTCCTTGTTTCCAGGGACCTGGAAGGACAGTGACTGAATTGTCCTTGTGCTATATTGTGCTTAAAAAAAACATTTATTCTAGGGACAGAAAACTGTAGGTAGGGAGAGTGTCAGTTTATTTCACTCTGCAAGTCCTTGTTTCCAAGGACATGGAAGGACAGTGACTGAATTGTCCTTGTGCTATATTGTGATTAAAAAAAACATTTATTCTAGGGACAGAAAACTGTAGGTAGGGAGAGTGTCAGTTTATTTCACTCTGCAAGTCCTTGTTTCCAGGGACCTGGAAGGACAGTGACTGAATTGTCCTTGTGCTATATTGTGATTAAAAAAAACATTTATTCTAGGGACAGAAAACTGTAGGTAGGGAGAGTGTCAGTTTATTTCACTCTGCAAGTCCTTGTTTCCAGGGACCTGGAAGGACAGTGACTGAATTGTCCTTGTGCTATATTGTGCTTAAAAAAAACATTTATTCTAGGGACAGAAAACTGTAGGTAGGGAGAGTGTCAGTTTATTTCACTCTGCAAGTCCTTGTTTCCAGGGACCTGGAAGGACAGTGACTGAATTGTCCTTGTGCTATATTGTGATTAAAAAAAACATTTATTCTAGGGACAGAAAACTGTAGGTAGGGAGAGTGTCAGTTTATTTCACTCTGCAAGTCCTTGTTTCCAGGGACCTGGAAGGACAGTGACTGAATTGTCCTTGTGCTATATTGTGCTTAAAAAAAACATTTATTCTAGGGACAGAAAACTGTAGGTAGGGAGAGTGTCAGTTTATTTCACTCTGCAAGTCCTTGTTTCCAGGGACCTGGAAGGACAGTGACTGAATTGTCCTTGTGCTATATTGTGATTAAAAAAAACATTTATTCTAGGGACAGAAAACTGTAGGTAGGGAGAGTGTCAGTTTATTTCACTCTGCAAGTCCTTGTTTCCAGGGACCTGGAAGGACAGTGACTGAATTGTCCTTGTGCTATATTGTGATTAAAAAAAACATTTATTCTAGGGACAGAAAACTGTAGGTAGGGAGAGTGTCAGTTTATTTCACTCTGCAAGTCCTTGTTTCCAGGGACCTGGAAGGACAGTGACTGAATTGTCCTTGTGCTATATTGTGCTTAAAAAAAACATTTATTCTAGGGACAGAAAACTGTAGGTAGGGAGAGTGTCAGTTTATTTCACTCTGCAAGTCCTTGTTTCCAGGGACCTGGAAGGACAGTGACTGAATTGTCCTTGTGCTATATTGTGCTTAAAAAAAACATTTATTCTAGGGACAGAAAACTGTAGGTAGGGAGAGTTTTTTTTTATTTCACTCTGCAAGTCCTTGTTTCCAGGGACCTGGAAGGACAGTGACTGAATTGTCCTTGTGGTATATTGTGATTAAAAAAAACATTTATTCTAGGGACAGAAAACTGTAGGTAGGGAGAGTGTCAGTTTATTTCACTCTGCAAGTCCTTGTTTCCAGGGACCTGGAAGGACAGTGACTGAATTGTCCTTGTGCTATATTGTGATTAAAAAAAACATTTATTCTAGGGACAGAAAACTGTAGGTAGGGAGAGTGTCAGTTTATTTCACTCTGCAAGTCCTTGTTTCCAGGGACCTGGAAGGACAGTGACTGAATTGTCCTTGTGCTATATTGTGCTTAAAAAAAACATTTATTCTAGGGACAGAAAACTGTAGGTAGGGAGAGTGTCAGTTTATTTCACTCTGCAAGTCCTTGTTTCCAGGGACCTGGAAGGACAGTGACTGAATTGTCCTTGTGCTATATTGTGATTAAAAAAAACATTTATTCTAGGGACAGAAAACTGTAGGTAGGGAGAGTGTCAGTTTATTTCACTCTGCAAGTCCTTGTTTCCAGGGACCTGGAAGGACAGTGACTGAATTGTCCTTGTGCTATATTGTGATTAAAAAAAACATTTATTCTAGGGACAGAAAACTGTAGGTAGGGAGAGTGTCAGTTTATTTCACTCTGCAAGTCCTTGTTTCCAGGGACCTGGAAGGACAGTGACTGAATTGTCCTTGTGCTATATTGTGCTTAAAAAAAACATTTATTCTAGGGACAGAAAACTGTAGGTAGGGAGAGTGTCAGTTTATTTCACTCTGCAAGTCCTTGTTTCCAGGGACCTGGAAGGACAGTGACTGAATTGTCCTTGTGCTATATTGTGATTAAAAAAAACATTTATTCTAGGGACAGAAAACTGTAGGTAGGGAGAGTGTCAGTTTATTTCACTCTGCAAGTCCTTGTTTCCAGGGACCTGGAAGGACAGTGACTGAATTGTCCTTGTGCTATATTGTGATTAAAAAAAACATTTATTCTAGGGACAGAAAACTGTAGGTAGGGAGAGTGTCAGTTTATTTCACTCTGCAAGTCCTTGTTTCCAGGGACCTGGAAGGACAGTGACTGAATTGTCCTTGTGCTATATTGTGATTAAAAAAAACATTTATTCTAGGGACAGAAAACTGTAGGTAGGGAGAGTGTCAGTTTATTTCACTCTGCAAGTCCTTGTTTCCAGGGACCTGGAAGGACAGTGACTGAATTGTCCTTGTGCTATATTGTGATTAAAAAAAACATTTATTCTAGGGACAGAAAACTGTAGGTAGGGAGAGTGTCAGTTTATTTCACTCTGCAAGTCCTTGTTTCAAGGGACAGAGAAGGACACCTGAAGGTAGCCCTTATTGCTTTTTTCCCATCTCCCTGCAGGCCATCTATTAGAATGTCTGGAAGGCAAACAAGGAGAGGCAGACAGTCAGGAGGCAATAAAAGAGGGCAAGCAGGCTCTGTGTCTGGGGGCAACAGTGCTGGTCGTGGACGCGGTGCATTGTCATCAGCACATGGCCATGGGACACGCTTGTCCTTCTTTTCGGCAGCTGGACATGTTGAGCCACATCATGCCGAAGACTTGGTAGAGTGGATGACCAAGCCCTCCTCCTCCTCCTCATCCTCTCTCACCCAGGCTCAGGGTACTGGAAAAGCAGCTGCCAAAGCGTCGTCTTCCCTGGTATCAATGTCAGACAAATCATCAGTCACTCCTTCCCTAGACCCACCATGTCCTCCTCCTGAGGAGTCCCCCGAACTGTTTCAGCACAGTGTTGGGTACATGCTCCAGGAGGATGCCCAGCGTTTCGAAGGGTCTGATGATGAAACCCAGCTAGAGGAAGGCAGTAGCGTGAGAGCAGACAGAGGGGATGCTCAAGAAGGACACCAATCTGGCAGTCATGTTCCAGCAGCTGCAGCATACTGCCAGATTGGCTCCAGTGATGAGGAGGGAGGGGATGATGAGGTCACTGACTCCACGTGGGTGCCTAATAGGAGAGAGGAGGAGGAGGAGGATGAGGAGGAGGCACATCTCCAACGAGGCAGGATGCCCTTTGGTGGCCAGCGTAAGGGCAGTACACCGACGGAATCACACCGCAGAGCTCCGCCTGTGCAGGGCGCTGCCTCTGCCCGTCATTCAAAAAGTTCTTTGGTGTGGGCCTTTTTTGAGGCTAGTGCATCAGATCGCACAGCTGCTGTTTGCAACATATGTCTCAAGCGTATATCGCGTGGCCAAAACATCAGCCGCTTGGGTACCACATGCCTGACCAGACATATGTTGACCTGCCATGCAGCTCGTTGGCAAGCCTACCTCAAAGACCCACACCAAAGAACAAAGCGGACCTCTCCTTGCACCGCATCAGCTGGGATCTCCAACCCCACTATAACTTCAGTCCTCTCTGAAACATGCACTGAGAGGAATGAAGGTGTAGAATTAGGTGTGTCACAGCCAAGTACTTGCGCCCACTCTGCTAGCAGTACACCGACGTCCGATTCTAGCAGGCAAATTTCCCTGCCCCAGCTGCTGGACCGTCGAAAGAAGTTCACTCCCAGCCATCCACATGCCCAGCGGTTGAATGCTAGCTTGGCTAAATTGCTAGCGCTTCAACTGCTGCCTTTTCAGTTGGTAGACTCGGCCCCCTTCCGTGAGTTTGTGCAATGTGCAGTTCCTCAGTGGCAGGTTCCCAAACGCCACTTTTTCTCACGGAAGGCTATTCCGGCTCTCTACCGGCATGTGGAAGGCAATGTCTTGGCCTCGCTGGACAGGGCGGTCAGCGGTAAGGTGCATATTACCGCTGACTCATGGTCCAGCAGGCATGGACAGGGACGTTACCTTTCTTTCACGGCCCATTGGGTCACTCTTTTGGCAGCTGGGAAGGATTCAGGACAAGGTGCAGTAGTGTTGGAGGTTGTCCCACCGCCACGCCTCCAAAATGCTACTACTGGTTGTGACACACCTCTCTCCTCCACCCCCTCCTCTTCTTCTTCCTCCATGGCCTCTTCCTGTGGTTTGTCCTATGAACCAGCGGTGCTCCGTAGCCGTTCACGGGGCTACGCAAGTACGCAGGCAAAAAGATGCCATGCCGTGCTTGCGCTGGTGTGTTTGGGGGACAGAAGCCACACTGGGGCAGAGGTCCTGTCTGCTCTGCAGGGCCAGGCCGAGAGGTGGTTGACGCCACGCCAGCTTAAGCCAGGAATGGTGGTTTGCGACAATGGCACCAACCTCCTCTCCGCCCTCCGACAGGGACAACTGACCCATGTGCCCTGTGTGGCTCACGTCCTTAACCTGGTGGTGCAGCGCTTCTTGGGCAGGTACCCGGGCTTACAGGATGTCCTGAGGCAGGCCAGGAAAGTCTGTGTGCATTTCCGCAGATCTTATAATGCCAGTGCTCGCCTGGCTGAGCTGCAAAAGGAGTTGAACCTGCCCAAGAACCGCCTTATATGTGACATGCCCACCAGGTGGAACTCAACGTTGGCCATGCTGCAGCGGCTGCACACGCAGCAGAGGGCCATCAATGAGTACCTGTGCGACTACGGCACCAGGACAGGGTCAGGGGAGCTTGGTTTTTTTTCTCCACGCCAGTGGGGCATGATCAGGGATGCATGCACTGTCCTGGCACCATTTGAGGAGGCCACGAGGATGGTGAGCAGTGACAGTGCATGCATCAGTGACACTGTACCTCTTGTCCACCTGTTGGAGCACACGCTGCGTGGAATAATGGACAGGGCACTTGAGGCAGAACAGAGGCAGGAAGAGGAGGACTTCCTTGCCTCTCAAGGCCCCCTTTACCCAGACAGTGTTCCTTCTGTCCCACCCATCGCACAGGAAGAGGAGGAGGAGGAGGAGGAGGAGGAGGAGGATTGTGTCAGCATGGAGGTGGAGGCTGGCACTCAGCATCATCAGCAGCAGTCTTTTAGGGATGATTTACAGTCCCAAGAAACCAGTGGACTTGTACGTGGCTGGGAGGAGGTGGCTGCGGATCATGTCGTCCTTAGTGACCCAGAGGACTCCGGAGCGAATGCCTCAGCAAACCTACGCTGCATGGCCTCCCTGATCCTGCAAAGTCTGCGGAAGGATCCTCGTATTCTTCGGATCAAGGAGAGGGACCATTACTGGCTGGCCACTCTCCTTGATCCACGGTACAAGGGTAAGGTTGCGGACCTTATGTTACCGTCGCAGAGGGAGCAGAGGATGAGACAACTCCGGGAGGCCTTGCAGAAAGGTCTGTGCAACGCGTTCCCAGAGACTGGGAGGTTGCAAACTCCTGGTCCTGGACAACGAGTTGCTGAGGCTTCGGCCAGTCAAAGAAGGAGCGGTGGGGAAGGTGGCCGTCTGACCGATGCGTTCAGACAATTCTTTAGTCCGCAGCCCCAAAGTATGATCGGTTCCAGCAACCATCGCCAGCGTCTGATAAACATGGTGCAGGAATATCTAGGGGCAAGGTCAGACTTGGACACCTTCCCCACCGAAAATCCTCTGGCTTACTGGGTCTTGAGGATGGATCACTGGCCAGAGCTTGCACAGTATGCAATTGAGCTACTGGCCTGTCCTGCATCCAGCGTTCTTTCGGAACGCACATTCAGTGCTGCTGGAGGATTTGTCACGGATCACAGGGTGCGCCTGTCCACCGACTCGGTTGATCGACTGACTTTCATCAAGATGAACCAGTCTTGGATCACCACCAGCTACCACACACCTGATGCTGATATAACAGACTAATTGATTTTAACATGTCACATCCCTTCAAGACTGATGCTGATGCTGAGTGCCTGTGCTGTTATGTTGACTGGCTATCCTCCTCCTCCGAGTCCTCAATGATACGATTGATGATGATAGCTTGTAAGATCATTTTTGTTTATGGGTGCCGCCACCAGTGCCTAACGCCCAATTTTTCAGCCCCTGTTTAACAGGGGCGTGTAATTACAATTTTTGAAGCAATACTTTGCAACAGGGCTCATTGCTGTGCTCCAAGTACAGTATCTGTGAGGAGTTGCAGTGTTGTGCCACCAGTGCCTAACGCCCAATTTTTCAGCCCCTGTTTAACAGGGGCGTGTAATTACAATTTTTGAAGCAATACTTTGCAACAGGGCTCATTGCTGTGCTCCAAGTACAGTATCTGTGAGGAGTTGCAGTGTTGTGCCACCAGTGCCTAAGGCCCAATTTTTCAGCCCCTGTTTAACAGGGGCGTGTCATTACAATTTTTGAAGCAATACTTTGCAACAGGGCTCATTGGTGTGCTCCAAGTACAGTATCTGTGAGGAGTTGCAGTGTTGTGCCACCAGTGCCTAAGGCCCAATTTTTCAGCCCCTGTTTAACAGGGGCGTGTCATTACAATTTTTGAAGCAATACTTTGCAACAGGGCTCATTGCTGTGCTCCAAGTACAGTTGCTGTGAGGGGTTGCAGTGTTGTGCCACCAGTGCCTAAGGCCCAATTTTTCAGCCCCTGTTCAACAGGGGCATGTAATTACAATTCTTGATCTAATAATTCACAGCAGGGCCCATTGCTGCACCCACCAAGAGTAACTGTCAGGGCTTACAGTGTTGTGGCACCAGCACCACCATCAAAGGCCCAATTTTTACTACCACTGTTCAACAATTATATGTAATTAAAATTCCTGATATAATAGTTGACAGCAGGGCGTTCCAGCACCAACCAAGAGTAACTGTGAGTGCTTACAGTGTTGTGCCAACACCAACAACTAAGGGGCCTATTTCTGCAGAGTATATACGGCAGGTCCCTACTTTCAAACATCCAACTTACAAACGACTCCTACTTGCAAACGCAAGAAGACAACAGGAAGTGAGAGGAAATCTACCACTAGGAAGGAAAATTCTCTCCTGTAAGAATAAATATGGGAGAAAGGTGTCTCCTCTGTACTGATGCTTTATCAGCAATCCTTGTTTCAAGAAAAACACCACATTTCAAAAACAGTTGTCATTGGGACGGAAAGTGAGGTGAAATGTTCTGAACAGGGGCACAGACAGCAAAACAAATGTTACAGGGGTGATAACCCTTACCTATGTTTTCCAAAATGTTTAAAAATAGATTTTTGGTCTGGAGCTACACTTCAACAATGTACCTGTTCAAAATTACAAACAGACTCTACATAAGAACAAACCTACAGTCCCTGTCTTGTATGCACCGCCTGTATAGGGCTGTTCAGAGTATATAGGGCCTTTTTTATTTTATGTGCGGGGTTCCCCTTAATATCCATACAAGACCCAAAGGGGCTGGTAATGGGCTGGGGTAGGGGGGGGGTCATGGGGTAGCTATGCCATTTTTCTTAAAGAATTTCATCCATATTACCGGGACCAGACATTACATTAAAGCCGCAAGCAGTTTTAAATGGCTTTTTTTTCCTTTAGAAGTGTCATTTTGTGCAGGGACAGTTCTAAACACGGGAAACACGTGGCACTTCACAGGCATACTTTAGACACCCCCCAGGTACGATATTTAAAGGAATATTTGACTTTTTTTTTTTCACTTTATGCATCATTAAAATGACTGCTCCCGAAAAACGACCGTTTTTAAAACTTCTTTTTGCATTGATACATGTCCCCTGGTGCAGAACCCGGGTTCCCAAACCCTTTTTAGGACAATAACATGCATAATAGTTGTTATAATTAGCACTTTAGAATTCGAACGTTCGCATCCATTGTATTTAATAGGGTTCTAATGTTCGTTCGAACTTTCGGTCCGTTCGCGGGTTCTGGTGCGAACCGAACCCGGGGGTGTTCGGCTCATCACTAATCACTGATAAAACAGTTGATGTCTAGATCTACGTTTAACCCCTTCGGTACTAGTGTGTCGACCGAATAAATCCATTGGGTTTCTAGTTTAGATAATTCCCTTACGAGGTTAGCCCCCCTCCATGAGGGTTTTAGGTGGTCAATCCCCCAAAATTTTAACCCTGCTGGATTCTGGTCATGGAACAATTTGAAATGTAGTGATACATTGTGGTCTTTATATCCAAGTTTAATATTTGCCACATGTTCTGCTATTCGTACTTTTAGAGCCCTCTTAGTACGGCCTATGTACATGAGTTTGCATGGGCATTCTAGGAGATAGACCACATAAGATGTATTACATGTAATAAAGTCCTTTATAGTAAATTCTACTTTATTCGAGGAGGAGATAAAACTGTCTATTGCTCTCATGGGTTTTGCACCCTCTCTGCATGGTAGACACTTTCGGCAAGCAAAGAAGCCATCCCTGTCCCAAAAAGAGGGGTTTTTTTTGGGGGGTCCAGCACCTTCTTTACTATCCTGTCTCCATAGTTTATGGCTTTCCTATAAATAAAAGACGGTCTTGGTGGGATGACAGTCCCAAGTATTTTATCCAGAAGGAGAATGTGCCAGTGGGAGGAAAAAATCTTTTCAACTTCTTTGTATTGGGAGTGGTACCCAGAGATGAAACTCCACTCATATATCTTTTTATTTTTGTTTATATTCTTATGTGGAGGAATGGTATTGGTCAGACATGCTTTTCTGGGTATTTCTAATAAATCTTCGATAATTTTATCAAGGCATGTTTCTTTATATCCCTTATCCATAAATTTTCCTTTTAACATCTGTGCTTGGGATATGTAGTCCTCATCATTGGTACAATTCCATCTGACACGCATTATTTGACCTCTTGGAATGTTCTTAAGCCACATCGGGTGGTGTCCACTTTGTGTTGGAAGATAGCTGTTTGCATCCGTAGGTTTAAAATATACCTTAGTTCCTAGTTTGTTGCCAGCCCGAAAGATATTCAAATCAAGGAAATGAATGCTTTGTTGATTATATTCGCTTGTCAATATAATATTGCACTTATTGTCATTTAGTTCTTGTAAAAATGTTTCTAATGAAGATAAAGGTCCTGTCCATATAAAGAACAGATCATCGATATATCTTCTATATAAGATGAGCTGCTCTCTCTTTTGGTTAAAAATGGTCTTATCCTCCCATTCTGCCATAAATAGGTTGGCTATACTCGGGGCAAACTTGGCTCCCATAGCCACCCCTTTCTTTTGGGAATAAAAGTGGCCATCATACCAAAAGTAATTGCATGCAAGACAATAATCTAGACAATTCCTTAAAAATATTTTCTGTGCAAAGGTTAAGTCTTCTCTCCTGTATAGTGCCCAATTCAGGGCTAAAAGTGCGTCATCGTGTTGAATCACGGTGTATAAAGATGACACGTCTGCTGTTACTAAAAATATATCCTCTTTCCCAGTAAGGTCGATACCATCTATTAAAAGGAGTAAATCCTTAGTGTCCTTTAAAAAGGCTCTTGTCTGGGTAACACTCTTTTGCAAAAAGAGATCCAAATATTCACCCACTCGTGATGTAACAGATCCAATACCGTTGACAATAGGTCTTGCTGGTGGATGGTTCAAGTCTTTATGGATCTTGGGTAGGGTGTAAATAGTAGGTATTCTACTATAGCTTGGTATCAGATATTTCTGTTCCTTAATAGTCAAAGCTCTTGTTTTATAGCCCAATTCCACAAGTCTCTCCAAATTCTCTTCATATTGTGAAGTGGGGTCTTTGATTAGCCTAAGGTATGTTCCTTTGTCTGATAGCATCTCAATCATCTGTTCATGATAAAATTCCTTTGTCAAAATCACTATACCACCACCTTTATCCGCGGGTCTAATTATAATGTCTTTCCTCTTTTCCAGAAGCTCTATACCTTCCTTGATGTATCTTGGATTTACGTTCTTCTTTGGTTTTATTTGTTCCAAATCACGTATTATTAATCCCTTAAAGACATCTAGAGGTTGGTTTGTACCTATTAGGGGGTTAAAAAGAGATTTGTTGTGTAGACCACTATCTGTGGGGATAGAGGTAGTAATTATTGTGTTGGATTTTTAATTGAGGAAATATTTTTTCAGATTTAACCTTCTCATATATTTATGCACATCGATGAAGACATTGAATTTATTTATTGGACGGTTTAATCCACATTTTAGTCCCAGATTTAAAATGTTTGTCTCTTTGTTAGTTAAAATCGCGTTCCTCAAGTTAAAAATACCACTTATTCGTGTTCCCTCCTTCTTCTTTTTCCTTTTCTGGGACCTTCTCCCTGCCCTGCATCCTCTACTTCTTCTCTCCACATGCCATTTTGCGGTGTCCTCTCCCGTTCCCAATGGGGGGGATTTTTCCACTGTGGTTCCCTGTATATAGGCTCGTGTGGAAGGTCTCTGTATTGAGGCATATGTTGGGGGTATATTGTTGGTCTCCCCCTGTGATTTGATGAGCCTCTGCCCCTCTTCTGCCATCCTCGGCCCTTCCCTAAAAAAGGCTGTGGTGATTGATATCTCTGTCTATTTTCTTCCTCCCATAAGGGTTCATATCTGTTATATACTGGTAAATGATAATAATTATCAGTAGGTATAGGGCGATTTCCATAATTCGTTGGTCCCGTATTTTTTGCTCTACCTCTTGTTTGATTAGTAGTGTTCCTTACGGGTGTAGATTGGTTGATAGGGGCATGAGGAAGAACCATATCTCTTCTATCCGTTAAGGGTAGTGCTAGATTGGGTATTGCCTGTGTTCTATCTGTATTCTCAGTTGTATGTGGTCTATCAACAGCTATCTCTTGTTGGGTGTCCATAATGTTGGCCTCATTTTCTCTTATGGCTGCTGGATTTGTCTGCTGCCATAGATAGATATTGTTGGTCCTAAAATCTCTGACATCCCGATGGAACTTTTTTGTTTTCTTTTTTTGTGTGTCCTTGTCCACTTTTTCAAGTTTTTTCTTTATGCGACTATTAAAGTCGGCAACCTGTTGGGTATCCTTAATAGGGTCAAGTTGCTGTTGTAATTCATTAATTCTCATTTCTAATTTAGTCATCTTCCTCCTTTTCCTTTTTAAAACCAATTCCTGCAGTTTAAATCCCACCCCATTAAAAAATTCTAGCCACTCGGTCATAGAGTCGGTATCATCCAAGCCATCTTGGGGGACTACCTCCCACCTGAGGCTCCTAATAATGACTCTCTCTTTTAAGTATTGCTCTAGGGTGCAAATATCCCACCAAGTCCTCACTTGTTTTTCTAGGGTGTTCCCTAGTGCAGTCAAAATACCATTATAATTAACTTGTGCAGTAGTATGTTCATTTACTGTGAATATGCTGTTGATATCCAAATTCCTATTACTCAGAAAAAGTAATGCATCCATGGCAGCCAAAAAAAAGTTAATTAGATAATCCAAAGAAGGTGCATAAAAACGAAGGCCCACAAATGCACTTTTCGGCGCCTAAGAGGTAATTAACTTATTTCTGAGATATTAAAATAATAAATAGGTGGGGATAATCAACCAGAAATAAAATTAAGAAAACCAGTATCAGTAAATGATATAAGGTATTTGTACACTAAAAGTACGTCAGCAGCTATTTAAAATATATAGATGAATAAAAACCGCATCAATAAAACAATAAATAAAATAATATCAAAATTAATAAAAGACCAAGTCTCTTTGATAAAACAGCGCTATCTGTTGGGTGATGTCCAACTCCAAATCCAAACACTGAGTATGATGTAGGAACATACAGTCATAGAAAGAAGGACAGTCATAGGAAAGCCATAAACTATGGAGACAGGATAGTAAAGAAGGTGCTGGACCCCCCCAAAAAACCCCTCTTTTTGGGACAGGGATGGCTTCTTTGCTTGCCGAAAGTGTCTACCATGCAGAGAGGGTGCAAAACCCATGAGAGCAATAGACAGTTTTATCTCCTCCTCGAATAAAGTAGAATTTACTATAAAGGACTTTATTACATGTAATACATCTCATGTGGTCTATCTCCTAGAATGCCCATGCAAACTCATGTACATAGGCCGTACTAAGAGGGCTCTAAAAGTACGAATAGCAGAACATGTGGCAAATATTAAACTTGGATATAAAGACCACAATGTATCACTACATTTCAAATTGTTCCATGACCAGAATCCAGCAGGGTTAAAATTTTGGGGGATTGACCACCTAAAACTCTCATGGAGGGGGGCTAACCTCGTAAGGGAATTATCTAAACTAGAAACCCAATGGATTTATTCGGTCGACACACTAGTACCGAAGGGGTTAAACGTAGATCTAGACATCAACTGTTTTATCAGTGATTATTAAGAAGTCTAATCTCCCTCTCGTGCTGTCTGTCAATTATACCCACTATCAGACATAATGCTCAGATACAGCAATTCAGAAGTTCTAATTTTTAGTTTTTAATCTGTTTTTTAGTCATCATTTCTTTCTAGGTCATTTTACACCTCCTTTTTATTTATTATATATTTTATATATGTGTATATATATATATCATATATAACCTTTACCTATTTTATGTAGATTTTAAATATCTCTCCTTTTTATATATACAGGTTTTTTTACATTTTACTATGTAAACTACGTATATAATCAACACATATTTTTATATGACTTCATTATATGATTTTATGTATGTGTACTATACTTGTAGCAGGTATTTATATACGTACATCTATTGTCTATAAACATTAATATGTGTGCACATTCACTTTATATCCAGCTGTAATGAATACTGTTGACAATGAGTGGAGGCTAGCAGTCCTTTGAGAATATATGTTCCGGAATTCTTATCATTAATTTGATATCCGGATCATACTATTATTGCCACTACAGCATTGTGTATTAGCTGAATATCTATTTTGAATCAATCTGGAATATACCTTATTGCTGCAACTTTGCAGCGTGACAGATACTATCTGTATATTCCCTTTCAAATAATGTTACCTTTATAATATAGAATTGGTCTGGCGTTAACCAATAACTAAGCCTTTTCTCTAAGCTAACATTCACCGGTCAAAAGTTTTCAAATATTTTGTGCTAATAAGGATTTACATTCACGGTGTTTGTTTATACAATATCCCAGTGACTCGACGCGGCTGACGACAGTCTCGGTTTCCGCTTGGGCTTTGAACCAATGGAAACGAACGAGTGCTGCCGCTCTACCCAATGGCCGCGGAGGAGGGATTTTATAAGCTCCGTGCAGACGCCGAGTAGCCACGCCCTCTGTTGAAGTCGGAAGTGACGAAACGCGTCAGTGCGTGGCTACGACGGCGTATCCAGGAAGGAAGTAAGGAGTGTGCGTTCCACCATCGGCCACCTCGTAACCAGGAAGCCCATCTCACACTGCGCTTGCAGCACGAGTGCGGCCCCTATACTTGGAGGACAGCGGTGAATATGCAAATACTCTTTCATGTTATTTATAAGTGATTATATTGTACGTTTAATGGGAGCAGGGAGTTTTTACACGGGTTAATTTTGAATAAAAACGGGATCACACTATGTTAGTGTACTTTTGTTTTTTATGAACACCGTTTAACCCATGCTGACCCCGGGATGATGCTGGAAGTCTAGCAGGAGGAATATATCATACAAGGCACAACTTATTTACTGTTCTGGTGAGTGTGAACCCCAGCGGGGGAACCTTATCTCACACCTGTGGTGAAGTTTGGGAGTTGGTATAGGCTGCACAACCCATCTGCTTATAGAAAACATCTACCACCTTAAAAGAACTGTGATCTTGTCCTTCTTTCTATGACTGTATGTTCCTACATCATACTCAGTGTTTGGATTTGGAGTTGGACATCACCCAACAGATAGCGCTGTTTTATCAAAGAGACTTGGTCTTTTATTAATTTTGATATTATTTTATTTATTGTTTTATGGATGCGGTTTTTATTCATCTATATATTTTAAATAGCTGCTGACGTACTTTTAGTGTACAAATACCTTATATCATTTACTGATACTGGTTTTCTTAATTTTATTTCTGGTTGATTATCCCCACCTATTTATTATTTTAATATCTCAGAAATAAGTTAATTACCTCCTAGGCGCCGAAATGATTGAATAATGACAAAAAGAAAAAAAAAATGTACAAAAAGTTGTCACTAAATGATATATTGCTCACACATGCCATGGTTATATGTGGAATTGCACCCCAAAATACATTCTGCTGCTTCTCCTGAGTACGGGGATACCACATGTGTGGGACTTTTTGGGAGCCTAGCCGCGTACGGGGCCCCAAAAACCAAGCACCGCCTTCAGGATTTCTAAGGGCGTAAATTTTTGATTTCACTCCTCACTACCTATCACAGTTTTGAAGGCCATAAAATGCCAAAATAGCACAAAACCCCCCCAAATGACCCCATTTTGGAAAGTAGACACCCCAAGCTATTTGCTGAGAGGCATGTTGAGCCCATTGAATATTTTTTTTTGTTCCAAATGATTGAATAATGACAAAAAGAAAAAAAAATGTACAAAAAGTTGTCACTAAATGATATATTGCTCACACATGCCATGGTTATATGTGGAATTGCACCCCAAAATACATTCTGCTGCTTCTCTTGAGTACGGGGATACCACATGTGTGGGACTTTTTGGGAGCCTAGCCGCGTACGGGGCCCCAAAAACCAAGCACCGCCTTCAGGATTTCTAAGGGCGTAAATTTTTGATTTCACTCCTCACTACCTATCACAGTTTTGAAGGCCCTAAAATTCCAAAATAGCACAAAACCCCCCCAAATGACACCATTTTGGAAAGTAGACACCCCAAGCTATTTACTGAGAGGCATGTTGGGTTCATGGAATATTTTATATTTTGCCACAAGTTGCGGGAATATGACAAACTTTTTTTTTTGTTGCACAAAGTTGTCACTAAATGATATATTGCTCACACATGCCATGGGCATATGTGAAATTACACCCCAAAATACATTCTGCTGCTTCTCCTGAGTACGGGGATACCACATGTGTGGGACTTTTTGGGAGCCTAGCCGCGTACGGGACCCCAAAAACCAAGCACCGCCTTCAAGGTTTCTAAGGGCATACATTTTTGATTTCACTCCTCACTACCTATCACAGTTTTGAAGGCCATAAAATGCCAAGATAGCCCAAAACCCCCACAAATGACCCCATTTTGGAAAGTAGACACCCCAATCTATTTGCTGAGAGGCATGGTGAGTATTTTACAGCTCTCATTTGTTTTTGAAAATGAAGAAAGACTTTTTTTTTTTCAATTTTCAAAACTTTGTGACAAAAAGCGAGATCTGCAAAATACTCAACATACCTCTCAGCAAATAGCTTGGGTTGTGCCATCTGGGCATTCCATGGCCTCCGAAACTGTGATAGGCAGTGAGGAGTGAAATCAAAAATTTACACCCATAGAAATCCTGAAGGCGGTGCTTGGTTTTCGGGGTCCTGTACGTGGCTAGGCTCCCAAAATGTCTCACACATGTGGTATCCCCGTACTCAGGAGAAGAAACAGAATGTATTTTGGGATGCAATTCCACATATAACCATGGCATGTTTGAGCAATATATAATTTAGTGACAACTTTTTGTACATTTTTTTTTTTTGTCATTATTCAATCACTTGGGACAAAAAAAAAATATTTAATGGGCTCAACATGCCTCTCAGCAAATAGCTTGAGGTGTCTACTTTCCAAAATGGGGTCATTTGGGGGGGTTTTGAACTGTCCTTGCATTTTATGCACAACATTAGGAGCTTATGTCACACATCATCCACTCTTCTAACCACTTGAAGACAAAGCCCTTTCTGACACTTTTTGTTTACATGAAAACATTTTTTTTTTTGCAAGAAAATTATGTTGAACCCCCAAACATGACATTTTTTTTAAAGCAAAGGCCCTACAGATTAAAATAGTGTGTGTTGCATTTTTTTTCCACACAGTATTTGCGCAGCGATTTTTCAAACGCATTTTTGGGGGGAAAAACACACTTTTTTTATTTTTAATGCACTAAAAAACACTATATTGCCCAAATGTTTGATGAAATAAAAAAGATGATCTTAGGCCGAGTACATGGATACCAAACACGACATGCTTTAAAATTGCGCACAAACGCGCAGCGGCGACAAACTACATTCATTTTTAAAAGCATTTAAAAGCCTTTACAGGTTACCACGTTAGATTTACAGAGGAGGTCTACTGCTAAAATGACTGCCCTCAATCTGACCTTCGCAGTGATACCTCACATGCATGATGCAATTGCTGCTTACATATGACGCTAGACCGACGCTTGTGTTCGCCTTTGCGCAAGAGCAGGGGGGGACAGCGGTGCTTTTTTTTTTTTTTTTTTTATTATTTATTTTGCTTTTTTTTAACTGTTCCTTCCATATTTATTTTTTTTTACCATTTTTATTGTTATCTCAGGGAATGTAATTATCCCCTATGATAGCAATAAGTAGTGACAGGTACTCTTTTTAAAAAAAAAATTGGGGTTAGACCCTAGATCTTTCATCTGCCCTCAAAGCATCTGACCGCACCAAGATCGGTGTGATAAAATGCTTCCCCAATTTCCCAATGGCGCTGTTTATATCTGGGGGGGGTGCATTCCCTCCCACTGCTTGTAAAAGCAGTCTAGAGGCTAATTATCTGCTAGAATTGCTTTTACATGAAAGCTGGCCACTGGCTGAAAAGAATGATACCAAGATGATATCTAAACCTGCAGGCATCATTCTGGTATAAACATTCAAAGTCCAGCAACATACCAATATGTTGCTGGTCCTTGTTGGACATGTATTGTAATCTTTTTTTTCATGCAGCCTGTTGGCTGAACGAAAAAAAGAGATTGATCGGTGGGTATGCCCACCATTAGAATACGTCCCTTCATCCACCCACTTCTAATAATGGGCATACATGCACCATTTATATATGCCGAAGCATGGGGGCATCCTCCCGCAAAAAAGTTATGCCGCGTACACACGGTCTGACTTTTCCACGGGCAAGCCTCCGTCGGAATTTCAACCGTATGTACGCGGCATTAGGAGCAAAATCGCTCCTCCGCCCCTGCTGCCCCCATGCTTCGGCATATATGCTCTTTTTTTTTAACTGTGGTGGTGAAATCACCTCCTACAGCACTGGAGTCACGGCTTTATGTATCGTGGGAGCAAACGCTGTTGCTGTCAAGATAAATAATTCCGCGCTGCAGTTGAATGGCGCACCTGAAAATAAAAAATTACATACCTGAAAATCAAGCATGATAAAACATTGCAGAATAGAATACAGTAAAAAAGAGCAGAACAATAGAGAGAAAATAGAGAGAGAGAGAGAGAACAATAAAACGACAACTATTTTTGGTTTTTTTGTTTTATATTTTTTTGTGTTTTGTTTTTTACGTTTTTTTTTTATTTTTTACACTTTTTTTTGTAACTTTAACAACTGTAATGGTTCGGGTCTCTCAAAATGTAATGGCATCTTGGGAGACCCTGTGTAAGTGTGTCCTAGTCTGTGAAATGCTGTACCCTATGCTAAAACTTCACTTTTGAGTTCACCAAGGCAAAGACCAGGTTTGTCAGGACAGAGTGGACAAAAAACACGAGTGTCACGCCTAAACCCGCGCTTGCTACAGACATGACATCTTTTTTGGGGGGTTCGTTGGGTAGGGGTACTCTCGAGGGCATACGGATAATGCCTCTCATGCAGCCGGCTTACTGCATTTGGTTGGGGATGGTGAGGTGCAGAACCGCCTGGATACAGGAGTTCTGTGACTATCTCATTCTGGAATTTTAGAAGAGATAACGTCCCGCCTGAAGCTCTGTATAGCACATGAGCGTTCAGCAAAGCCAATTGGAATAAGGATAGAGACACTTTTTTGTACCAGCGTCTCGCCTTACGGTCAATTAGATACTGCGCCAACAACTGGTCGTTGAGGTCCACCCCTCCCATATTTTTGTTATATTCGTGGACACAGAGGGGTTTCTCCACAGCACCAGTCGCCGTACGAATTTGGACTGTCGTGTCTGCATGAAGGGAGGTAAGAAGGAAAACATTCTTATTGTCCCTCCACTTCATAGCGAGCAAGTTATTACACTTCAAGCAGGCTCTCTCCCCCAGCCTAAGACGGACATCTACAAGCCGCTGGGGAAAGCCCCGGCGATTAGGTCGCACGGTGCCACATGCTCCAATCTGATGATCAAACAAGTGACTAAACAGTGGCACGCTTGTGTAATAATTGTCCACATACAAGTGGTACCCCTTTCCGAATAAGGGTGACACCAAGTTCCACACTATCTTGCCAGCGCTCCCTATGTAATCCGGGCAGTTGACCGGCTCAACCTGACTGTCTTTTCCCTCATAAACCGTAAAGCTCCATACATAGCCTGTTGCCCTGTCACAGAACTTATAGAGCTTGACCCCGTATCTGGCACGCTTGCTGGGAAGGTACTGCTTGAAAGACAAGCGGCCAGAAAATTTAATCAGGGACTCATCAATGCAGACAACTTGTTCGGGAATAAACAAGGCTGCAAAATGTTCGTTGAAGTGGTTTATGAGGGGACGAATTTTATAGATCCGGTCGTATTCAGGGTCTCCACGTGGACGACAAAGTTCATTGTCGTTGAAGTGCATGAACCGCAAAATCTGCTCGTATCGTTTCCTGGGCATGGAGGCAGAGAACACGGGCATGTGGTCAATTGGGTGCGTGGACCAATAAGCACGCAATGACGGGAATTTATGTGTGCCCATGTTGAGGGAAAGGCCCAGAAAGGTCTTAAATTTGGAAACCGTAATTGGTTTCCAATTTTTGGCAATGGAAGGCAACTCGGGGTTAGCGGCGATGAATTGACCAGCATATAAATTACTCTGTTCCACAATAGATCTATAGAGATCTTCCGTGAAAAACAGCGAATAAAAATCAGTTGGCATAAAATCAGCTGTTTCCAACTGAATACCGGGTTGGGCAGTGAATGGGGGAAGTACGGGTTCTGCAGAAGTGGTGGGGACCCAATCAGGATAGGCGAATTCTGCAGGAAGGGCACTATGGGTACGACGGGCCTGCCTTTGTCTTCTTGGTGGCAGCGGGACACTACTTGTGCTTGCCACCTCGCCAGCTTGAACTGCACTTATGGGACTCGCCACGTCACCACGTGATACTGCAGTGCTGGAAGTACGCCCAGGCTGTACTAGGCCGCTGGTGCTTGCCAATTCACCAGAAGGAATAGCGGCGCTAGTACTACTCTGCTCCATGATACGAGAGCCCTGCGGTTCTTGCTCCTCAACAACCTCAGAAGATCGGGATCAGGTGCGCCTGACCTTAGCAGGGACCTCACCTTCGTCGTCAGAGCTATCTGACATGAAGCCGCTGTCTTCTACGGGAAGGTATTCTGAGCCTGAATCTGACAGATACGTGACCTCCTCTTCACTATCTGTCATGCTCAGAATCTCGTAGGCCTCTTTACTAGTGTACCTTCGTCTTGCCATTTTGGGCTCTAAATTTAGGGGTACACTAGTAAGATTCACAGGAAAAAAAAAAGTACCTGACTGTCAGCAAATGTATCAAACGCTACCAAAAAAACTGTTAGCGATCGCAGGGATCAAGACTGTCTCTGCGAACGCTGCAGTTATGTGTGTTGTGTTTGGTAAGTGACAGTGATCGATCGATACTGCACTTGGGTGGGCTGGGCTGGGCTGGGCGGAGGGGCTAAACGCAGGTGCTAGCAGGTATCTGGGCTGATCCCGCTAACACTGCGTTTTTGGGAACCCTAAACCGCTGGGGTTGCTAGTATAGATCTGTTCAGATACTATACCACTAAGGGAGGTGTATGCTTTGCGCGTGGGTGTTAGCATTACTGGCACTAACCTGACGCTGCCTGGGGCGATGCAGACCCTCTCTGGCGCTAAAACCTAATTGATATCAGCCGCCGGGCGATCCGGGGGTTAAACCTTTATTGGGTTATATACGGCGGATGCCCTGATGCTATAAAAAGCAAACTAACCAACCAGCGTCACCCGTAAAACTTATATGGTGATCACTGGTGAAAGGGTTAACTAGGGGCAATCAGGGGGTTAAAACCTTTATTAGGTTATATATGGGGGTACCCGACGCTATATAAAAACCTGACAGGTAACCTAAATAACTAAATAACTAACCGGCTAACCAGTGTCACCAGTAAAACTTATACGGTGATCACTGGTGAAAGGGTTAACTCTAGGGGCAATCAGGGGGTTAAAATAATATTTGGGGGTATCTGACGCTATAAAAACCTGCGGCGAAACTAAAAATAAATAACTGGCCATCTAGGGCACCACCGGCACTAAATACAGCGATCGGAAATACGATTGCTTAGTGACGCTGGCGTTAGGGGGTGAAAGGGTTACCTGGGGTGCGATCAAGGGGTTAAACCTTTATTAGAGGGGGTTAGGGGGCTACCCTGGACCTAAAGGGGCCTAAACCTAACTGCCCTGCAACTTTTTACTGTCACAAATGACACTGATTGCAGTGATCAGTAAAAAAATGACCACTGCAAACGGTGCACTGTGACTGGGGGTACTGGGGGTGATCTGGGGGGTGATCTGGGGGTGACTGGGTGGTGTAAGTGTGCCTACGTGTACTGGTGTCAGTGGGCTGTTGATGCACTTACTGTGAGATGTCTTCACTCCTCGCGCCGGATCGAAAAGACCGACACGAGGAGAGATGACATCACTTCCTCTGCCTGTGTTTACATTACACAGGCAGGGAAGCTTTCTCATTCGACGGGAGCGATCGCGAGGGGGTGGCCGGAATCGAACGGCCGTCCCCTCATCCCGGATCGCTCCTGAACAATTAACGGCCGCTCACTGTAAAGGAGGGGGGTCCGATCGGACCCCCCAACTATACAAAGGTGATCACGTACATATACGTGATTGTGCCTGTCGGTGCCATTCTGCTGACGTATATTTACAGTGGGCGGTCGTTAAGTGGTTAAGGACTGGTATAAGTGCACTATTTGGTGTGCAGTATATAGGGGTCTAATACACGCATAAAAACTTTCAAACATACTATATAATATATACTATATACTATACTATATAATATATAGTGCATTTCAACTGTGCAGCATTTCTACTGTGCAGCTTCTGAGCGGTTCTGCTGCAGCTCTTTTCTCGGTTTAGGTAGAAGTTGCCGCTGTGTGTTGCAGGCACAGACTAGCGACTAAAATCGCTAACCAATAAAGCTCCACAAAAGTTCATTTAAGGACTGGTATAGGTGTACTATTTGGTGTGCAGTATATAGGAGGCCTAATACACGCATAAAAAACTTTCAAACATACTATATAATATATACTATATACTATACTATATAATATATAGTGCATTTCAACTGTGCAGCATTTCTACTGTGCAGCTTCTGAGCGGTTCTGCTGCAGCTCTTTTCTCGGTTTAGGTAGAAGTTGCCGCTGTGTGTCGCAGGCACAGACTAGCGACTAAAATCGCTAACCAATAAAGCTCCACAAAAGTTCTTTTAAGGACTGGTATAGGTGTACTATTTTGTGTGCAGTAAATAGGGGTGTACTACACGCATAAAATACTTTCACATATAGGAAGAATAGTATAGTGCATTTCTACTGTGCAGCATTGTGACTGCTGAGAGGTTCTGCAGCGATACTACAAAGAGTGACAAACGCAATTAGAAAAAAGTTTTATAACTGCTGTGATAGACCAGTGGCCCCCGAAAACGACAGTTTGAAGCGGGGTGTTATATACCTTCTTCCACATATACTGCCCTTCTCTACAGCCTTTTGTCACAGGGTCATTTAAAAAGATGACAGGCAGAGGAAGAGGCAGACCCTTCTGCAGGGGTGGTAGGGGTAGGGCAGGAGCACCAGGCCGGAGCCAAAGTGGGAAGTTGCAGAAGGTGCGTTTGATTACTTCAAAGGACGCACCAGACTTGGTTGAGTGGCTCACTCAGCCTTACTCTTCTGCACCCTCCTCATCCTCTCTATCTGCACCCTCTTCACTCTCTGTTGTGTGCACCCCCAAAGACACTACCACCAACACCACCGCCACCATATACCCTCCGCTTGAGTCACAGGAATTATTTTCCGATCCATCATAAGACTTCTCCGATGCGCAGGCATTCTTGACATTGGATCAGGAAGAGGAGGTAGCAACAACTGCCACTCAGCAGTCTGACGACAGTACCCAGATCAGCCCAAGGATGTTGGTCCCCGCTCTTGCTGCCTACTCCGAAATCTCTAATGTTAGTGGTGGGGAAGGTGACGTAGATGATGATGTGTCTATGGACGTCACGTGGGTGCCCACAAGAGAGGACCAGGAGGGGAGTTCAGAGGGAGAGATGGACCAGCAGATAGGGAGGAGAGGCAGGCGGAACTTACATTGCACAGGAGGGACAAACCAGACTGCTAATGTATCAGGACTCAGAGCGAGCCATCAACCATGTACGGTCACATCTGGCGCTCCCAGGACGCCGGCACTTGGCTCCGCAGTGTGGGCTTTTTTTAACGTGTTCGCTGCTGACAATAGTGTTGCCATCTGCAGCCTTTGCAGTCAACGCATAAGTCGCGGTAAGCCCAACACTCACCTAGGGATGACCGCCTTAAAAAGGCACATGAACTCCCATCACCGAGCCCAGTGGGAGCAACGCCGTCAGAACCCACAAAGCCAAACTCCAGGCTCTCACCGTCCAGCCTCTTCTACTACTTCTCCTCTCTCTTCACAGTTGTCCTCCACTCCACCTTCCATCATCCCATCCCCAAGTTTATCTGGAAAAAGGCAGGCTTCCGCGGGCCAAATGTTCGAGCGTAAAAGATTGATGACGCCGGATAACCCTCTTGCCCAACGGTTGACCGCTGGCTTGTCAGAACTCCTAGCCCGCCAACTACTGCCATATAAACTGGTGGACTCGGAGGCCTTTCGAAAATTTGTGGCCATTGGAACACCACAATGGAAGGTCCCAGGAAGGAAATATTTCTCCCAGAAGGGCATCCCAGACCTATATGGCCATGTTCAGCGGCAAGTGAATGTATCTCTGGCACACAGTGTCGGTGCCAAGATACATCTGACCACAGACACGTGGTCTAGCAAACACGGGCAGGGAAGGTATATTACTTTTACTGCCCACTGGGTGAACCTTCTGACGGCCGTCAAGCATGTAACCCGTGGCACCCGTGTAGATTTGGTTTTACCGCCACGGATTGCATGCAGGCCTGCCTCTTCTTCTCCTCCTCCTCCTACTCCATCCTCCCTCTCCTCCTCGGCTGACTCCTCCTCTTCCACTGCTACCGTCTCTTCCGCTGCGCCGCCCAAGATCCCCAGAACCTATTCGACATGCCAGGTGAGACGTTGCCATGCTGTGCTGCGTCTGTTGTGCCTGGAAGCCAAGAGACACACTGGCCCTGCACTCCTTTCAGCTTTGCGTTCACAGGCAGATCAGTGGCTAACACCGCTCAATTTGACAGTTGGTAAAGTGGTGTGCGACAACGGTGCCAATCTGCTGATCGCGTTGAAACAGGGCAAAATTACACACGTGCCATGCATGGCACACATCTTGAACTTGGTCGTGCAGCGATTCGTTGTCAAATACCCTGGGGTCCAGGACGTCTTGCGGCAGGCAAGGAAAATCTCTGCCAATTTCAGAAGATCTTACACGGCCATGGCTCGCCTTGCTGACATTCAGCGGCGACACAATCTGCCGGTCAGACGTCTTATTTGTGACTGCCCGACGCGATGGAACTCAACCTTGTATATGCTTGATAGGCTGCTCCAGCAGAAACGTGCAGTTAACGACTACCTGTACGAACTCTGCACCAGAACAGGTTCTGGGGATCTTGTTTTTTTTTCACCGCGTCAGTGGCTGCTCATGCGCGATGCATGCAGACTTTTGCGGCCATTTGATGAGATCACCAAACTGGTCAGTCGCAGCCATGGCGCCATCAGTGACATCGTACCTTATGCCTTCTTTATGGAGCGTGCATTGCGTCGTGTCATTGATCAAGCCGTCGAGGAGCAGGAGCAGGAAGATGAGGAAGTCGCAATGCTGGATGAATTCCCAGGGGGGGCTACTCTATCTGAGACAAGTCAACAACAGGAGTCTGAAGAGGAGTCAGAGGAGGATGGTGCCGGGGCGTATGAGGAGGAGCAAGAAGAGCATGCTTTAAACCTTTCTGGGATCCCTGCTGTTGTTGTTCGTGGATGGGGGGAGGAGATCGAGGATGACATTATCCTGGATGATGACGAGCAGGAGCCAAGCCACCACACTGCTTCCAGTTTAGTGCAAATGGGGGCCTTCATGCTCCAGTGTTTTAAGGGACCCCCATATAAAAAGCATAAAGGGCAAGGACCATTACTGGGTGGCAACGTACTTGGACCCCCGGTACAAACAAAAAATGGCAGAAATGTTACCACCATCACAGAGGGCTGTCAGAATGGAGCACTTCCAGGCCTTGCTTCGAGAAATGCTGCATTCTGCTTTTGCGTGCGCTGGCAGAGGAATTTCCACTCCCAGAGGAACAGTTGTGGATACCAATCCAACAGCGCCTGCAAGAAGAGGGCGGTTTGAAGATGTCTTGGTCACTTCTGATATGAGATCATTCTTTCAGCCGACCCATCGACAGGTCTCATCCGGATCCAGCATCAGGGAACGCCTAGACCGACAGGTGTCCGACTACATCGGATTAACGGCCGATGTGGACGCTCTGAGAAGTGATGAACCCCTGGACTACTGGGTGGGCAGGCTTGACCTCTGGCCAGAGCTTGCACAATTTGCAATGGAACTGTTGGCTTGCCCCTCGTCCAGTGTCCTGTCCGAAAGGACGTTCAGCGCAGCAGGGGGGATCGTGACCGATAAGCGCACTCGCCTAGCTCACGACAGTGTTGACTACCTCACATTTATAAAAATGAATGAGGCATGGATCTCTGAGGAATTCAACACATGTGACCAGTAGACCATGTTTCATTCAAATTCCTCATGACAGGCCACAAATATCCACCACCACCTATAACAATTATTCATGGTCCCTGTCTTCTTGGGTAAATACAGCGGTATAAAAGGCCTTTTATGTCCGTTGAATGCCTAATTTTTGGGGCATGTAGTGCCCGAAACGTATTTATCCTGTGAATGCCTAATGTACCTCCAGCCACAGAATACAAAGTTCTTTGCTGTCAGATGAATGCCTGTTGGCTAATTTTTGGGGCCTGTACTGGCCGACACTTACTTCTTTATCCAGGCTGTGAATGCCTAATTTTTCAGACTGGAATTGAAAATCAATTCTGCTAAATTGTGGAATGGATACGGACCCATTTTACAGATGTGTGAATGGACCCTATATGTATTTGACATGTATTTACCAGCTGCTGTCAGTTCTGGCTGATTTAGGCCGAGCTATTACAATAAAACCGAACAATATTACAAAAAATGAAATAAACGTTATAACTGTATAAAAGATTTATATAACTTATAAAAAAAAAAACATTTATGGCAACTTTTCCAATAGCAGGATCATCTCCTGCACCCCCTTCATAGCCTGGCCTTGCGTCTCTTCCATGGCCTTCATGCGCTCCTGAATTGACAAAAATTTTCAGATAAGAAAAGAATGCTTGTCGTTGTCGATCACAAATTTGCTTAATACTTCTGTTATGTCCATGTTGTGGGACTATGTGTGCACAGCTAGTAATTATTTTGTGGCTGCATATGTGACCTGGAGGTTTTTAATGTTCGCCTCCCATTGAAATGAATGGGGCCCGCCGCGAACCTGCGGTTCGCGAACATTTACCCGCGTTCGTGCGATCGCGTTCGCGAACCGTCCCGGGAGATGTTCGTCCATCCCTACTGGAGACATGCTTTGCCAGTCCATCACCTTTACCCTCAGCTTCTTCAGTAAGGCAGTGGTTGTCTTGGAGGTGTGTTTGGGTTCGTTATCGTGTTGGAATACTGCCCTGTGGTCACTGAGGGTTGGCAGATGGCTGGTGGCGATGGGACTGCTGAGATAGATTATGACTGGGAAGTCCCAAGGGAGTGATTAGCTGTGGATAGCTGTGACCCCAGCAAGAGGAGCGACCCCCCCCCCTGAATTACCATGAGTAGATGAGAGCTTCAGGTGTGGAAGTAGTGCAGGAAAGCAGGTAATCTCAGGAGGACAGGGAAGGATGCAAATGTCCTACAGGAAGCCTGGAAGTAGGAGAAAAAGAAAAAGTGGAGTGTGGCAGAGAAAGGGAATCACATGAACTAATTGGCACTTTAAGAGAGCTAGTATCTGCTGGGTGAGAGAAAGAGAGTTTTTTTTTTTTTGTTTTGTAACATCAAGTTTATTGAAAATATCAAAGAAAATAAAAATACGCTTACAAGGACATGGAGTCGCAGCTCCTAGAAATAGTAGTAGAAGTACAGAAACCATTATAACGAAATTGTTTCAAGTATTTACCGTCTGATACAATAACAAGAGACATCCGAAGAACTCAGGAATATGAAAATAGAGACATAGTACCTGCGGATTAAGTAAATATAACAGTCCTGGCAGCTGTTGAGATAGGTGAATGGGTAGGTCCTTCCTACTTACGATATATCGAATTTGCCAAATGGTTTCAATCCGAAACAAGGGTGGGGAAAGAAAAAAATGAAAGTATAGAATAGGAGGTAAGTATGGAACAGACAGGAAGGGGGTGCGGGGTGGAGCATCAGTTCATTATCTGTTTGGGGTACCTACGTATTGTGTAGCCTAATCAAGTTCCAGATAGGTAGCAACAGCATGTAAGTTAGAGTTAGTCCATTTCTCACATAGAGTGTCTTCTATAATGCAGGTGGGTATCTACTGTGAAGATATGTTTGAAGGTCAGAATCAGGAGTGGCACCTCCCTCACTAAGTGGCGAGGGGCCATTTAGCCACTAAGTTGTGTCCCTCAGGTTCAGGTAATCTGAAGAGCACCTAAACGCAAACCAGGGCGACCAGGTGTCATGAAAGGCTGTGGCATTGTCTTCAGCTTGAGCCACAGCATCCTCCATATCACAGATCTCCGATACCTTACGTAGCCATTCCTGTCTGGACGGAATGCGAGAGGATTTCCAAAACAAGGGTATGAGAGCTTTAGCAGCGTTCAGTAAATGTTTGGTCAGTGAATTTTTGTATCTTTTGAAGGAGAAATCTGTGATATGGAGGAGGCACCCCATGGCATCCAGCTTCAGTTTTGTCTCAGTGATCTGAAATATCAGCTCCCGAACCTGGGTCCGGAAAGGTTGGATCCCCGGGCACTGCCACCATATGTGCAACAAAGTACCTTTCGCGCCTTGGCATCTCCAGCACGCATCTGGTGTCTGTGGGAACCAAGAGTGTAGCCTCTCAGGGGTGGCGTACCAGCGTGTAAGCAGTTTGTATGCTGTTTCTTGGGTTCTGGTGCTAAGTGAACACCTGTGAGCTAGTATACAGGCAGTTCGCCATTGTATGTCCGATATGGGGGTGCCGAAATCCTCCGCCCACGCATCTCTGAGTCTGTCGTCCCCAGGTGCCTTGCCCTCCCGAATACAACCATGTGCAATAGATGTGGCTTTGGGTAAGGGTTCCCCTTTCAAACAAATTTTCTCCAGTTCCATTAAAGGTCTATTAAAGTGAGCCCTCCTGGTTGGGATGTTGTTCCAGGAAGTCCAAGGTGAGAATCTAAGGGAGGTGGGGCTCATAGCTTCCTCTAATCCCACCCAATCCTTAAGTGCATGGTGGCAATGCCAGTCTATTAATCTAGTCACATGTGATGCGAGGTGATAATGTTTAAAGTTGGGGACACCCATTCCCCCTCTGTCTCTGACCTTGGAGAGTAGGGTAAGTCTGACTCTTGGATTTTTATGGGCCCAAATAAATTTAAGTTGCAGTGAACGGAGAGTTTGAAAAAAGCTGTGGGGAATTTTAATAGGGAGGTTCCTGAACAGGTAGAGAACCCTCTGCAGAATTACCATCTTGCAGAATGCCGCTCTACCGAACCAGGAGAAGTGTCGTGGGTGCCAGGTCATCAGATCTGTGCTAATCAGTTTCAGGAGCGGTAAGAAGTTCTGGTCGAATATCTGGGATAGCTTAGGTGTCAACCAAATCCCTAGGTATTTAAGTGCAGAGTCAACCCATTTAAAGGGACATTTGGTCTTTATGTCAGTGATGTCTTCTGTGGGCATAGTCAGATTCATAGCCTCCGATTTAGAGTAGTTTATTTTTAAGTTGGAGATAAAACCAAACTGGGAGAATTCTGTCATCAGGGCTGGTAGTGAAGAATGTGGGTTGGTAATGAAGAACAACAGGTCGTCGGCGTAGGCCGCCAATTTGTATTCTTTCCCTGCTATTTTGAATCCTGTGATTGTGTCGGTCATTGTTATTTTCCTAATAAAGGGCTCTAATGTCAGGATGAACAGAAGGGGTGAGAGGGGGCAACCTTGTCTTGTCCCATTCCTAATCTGAACTGTGTTCGAAAGTGAGCCATTAATCTTAAGTTGCGCAGTTGGGTCTTTATACAGAGCGGATATCCAAGCCATCATGTGGGGTCCCAAGCCAATATGTTTGCAGGTTTCCATCATGAAATCCCATGCAACTCTGTCGAAGGCCTTCTCCGCGTCTGTAGATAGGAGAAGGCCCTCGATGTTTAGGGAACCTGAGGCATGAATCAGATTGAGTGCTTTAAAGACGTTATCTCTTGTCTCCCTACCCGGCATGAACCCGGCCTGTTCGAGTCCTACCAGGGCATGAAGCAAGGGTTTCAGTCTATTGGCCAGAATTTTTTATATCAATTTAACGTCCAGATTAAGTAGGGAAATTGGCCTGTAGCTGGCACAGTCAGCCGGGTCCTTGTTCGGTTTGGGGATGACTGTGATGTGTGCTGACAGGAATGCTTGGGGTATTTCCCAGAGGGAGAATTGAGAGCATTCAGCAGTGGTCTGAGTAGGATGTCTGTAAAAGTTTTATAATAGATAGCTGTAAAGCCATCTGGGCCAGGGCTCTTCCCGGATTTGAGGTTTTTGATGACCATTTGTAGTTCTGCGGTCTCGATGGGTTTCTCTAGGATTCTCTAGGTTTCTCTAGGAGTGTGGTGTCCTCAACAGATAATGTCGGGAGTTTTGAGTCTCTGAGGTAGTCCAAAATGGCCTGACCCCTGTCACCTTGGCGCTGTCCTAATTTGGGCTGTACTGGGAGATTATATAAAGAAGTGTAGTAATTATGGAAATGGTCGGCTATTTGCTTCATTGTGATGTCGAGCGCCCCTGTCTTCGACCGTATGCCCAATATGTTCTGGTTTGTTCTGTCGTTTTTTAAGGCTCTCGCCAGAAATCTGCCTGTCTTGTCACCAAACTCATAATATTTTTTTTTTTTTCTAAAGAATAGCAGTCTCTTGGCTTTTGTATCGAATAGCTGTTGAAGTTACTTCCTGCCCTCCAGCAAGTCTGCTGCAGAGCGTACCAATAAAGATTGTTTGTGGCGCGTTTCTAACATGTGTATGCGTTTGGACAGCTGTGTGATTTCTTTTTCCCTGTCTTTCTTGCGTTGAGCTCCCATTTTTATCAGTTCCCCTCTCATGGTGCATTTATGAGCCTCCCAAAGAATCATTGGGTCAATCCCTGGAGTCGCATTCTGTGAGAAATACTCCTGAAGGGATGTAGAGATCCGGGGAGCTAAGATTGGGTCAGTTATGAGGGAGGAGTTAAGGTGTAGGGCAACCGGGGCATGATCTGAAGTGGTTTGGATCCCTATGTGTGCCCCAGAGATCATTTCCAGGTCTCTTTGCGTGAGGAAGATATAATCAATCCTGGAATACCTTTGGTGGGGAATGGAGAAAAAAGTAAAGTCCCTATCTTCGGGGTGCGAGAACCTCCATGTGTCTACCAATTGGATGGAGTTCAGTAGTGATTTAATTTGTTTAAGGATTTTGTATGTGATGTAGGTCTTGCCGGTGGAGGTGTCTGACAAAGGATTTAGTGGGGCATTAAAATCTCCTCCCAGGATCATGCATCCTGAGCTGAAGCTCTTGAGTTTGTTTATGATGCGTTTACAGAAGGTTAGGTGCGCCTTATTCAGAAAGTAGATATTGGCAAGTGTAATGCGTTTGCCTGCGCAGTTACCTTTCAAAAAAAGGTAACGGCCACCAGGGTCAGTCAGTCTGTCCATGAGTTCAAAGACAGCGTCTCTACTAATAAGTATGGATATGCCCTTGGATTTGGCTAGGTCATTTGTCGCATGAAATGCCTGCGTGAAGAAGGTGTCTGTCAGTTTGGGAACTTGTTGCGTCTTAAAATGAGTTTCCTGCAAGAAGACAAATTTCGGCCTACCTGTGCGCTTTTCAGGAACGTTCAAACCCCTCACATTATGTGAAATCACCGTGGCGTTCTGACCCAAGGCGGAGTAAGCCATGCTGTGCTCCCAAAAGAGGCTATCGTAGCCCTTCCTGCAAATAGAGCTAAGGGTTTTGTTAAGATGTGTGCTTAATAAGTCTACAATACAACTTGTATATTGTGCTACCCCTACTAGGTAAATTAAACGGTTGGTATAGTAAGAAGGTGAAAGAAAAGAGGAGAAGTAAAGAGAAAAGAGGGGGAGAAAAGGGGGGATGGGTGGGGAGGGATTGGTTGGTAGTAAGAATGGGAGAGTTACTGTATTCCCCTTGGACACTAAGTCGTATCCAAGTGTGTTAATTAAGTGATCTCTGATGAGGTAAAAACCCCCGCCAGTATCACTTCGTGGGGGTCAGTGGTTGGCGGATGACCTGAACCGGTCGAACTAGAGTTGTGAGGTAAACTCGTCCACTTATGAAAACGAACCTGGACAGGCCACAGCCTAAAAAGCTTATGGTGAATTTAAATTAGTCTAATCTGCACCATATATAACCAAAATAAGAAACAAATGCAACTAAAGAAAAGGCATGAAATGGTGGGTGAGGTATAAAGTTCCCTGCGACATTGAACTGTGTTTCAAAAATGATAAACCAATATTCAGCTTGAAACTTAACTCGGAGGTGAGCACATATTTAAAAAACTTTGTCTAAAACATGTTCCCCCTGCTTCCTTGTGTGTGGTGGTAGACTATCAAAACCAGGCCTCACAGACCGTTCTCTCAAGTCTCCACCTCCTGGGATCTCCTGGGGTATAGATGAGTCCTATATCAATGCACACATATAATCGGATGTGATACCACAATGTCCAAGTTTACAATCTGAACAAGAAGATGGAAGGTCAGATATGTTGGGGCTTCACACCGGCTGGCTCCATATACCTTAACATAGGCAGTTCAACCTTGCGTCGCCCTAGAGTACGTGGAGAGGCCTGCAAGCACTGCAACAGACAGTGTAGCTAGAGCAGGAAACACCACCCCCCCAGGCACAGCGGGCACACTCACGCCCTAGACCAGTGTGTAGGAAAAACCATCTCGCCTGGGGAGGTCAAAGTGGGGGAAAATGTAGCTGAGATTCGAGCAGGTAAACCTTCCTTTGCCTTTTGATGAATAAATGTGACCTGGCATTACCCTCACATCTCCTCTCCTCCTCTAGATGAGTGGGATCTGTGACTTGGCGTACCGGCCTGAGAACCACCCGGACGTGAGGGTTTCAGCTTTTTGTACAAATGCTTGTCTGGTGAGGCATGGGGAGAGCCTGGTTGGGGTTTTTCCATTATGGGCAACATGAATTCCTGGTACCACTCTGGCAGATCTACCAGGCCTAGCTGAAGGTCCTGGCAGAACTCGGGGAGATCATCCAGAGTGCGCAGAGTGTGTTGTTTGCCATTGTAATGAACCAGCAGGGCGAAGGGGAATCGCCAGGTGTAGCGCAACTCTTTCTCTCGCAGTTTCTCTAACAGGGGTCTAAGAGCTCTGTGGTTCTTGAGGGTGATTTGTGACAGATCATGGAACAGAATAATAGTCTCGCCATTGAATACTATCTGGTCACTCCTGCGCGCCTTCCCCATGATCTCCTCCTTAAGTGAAAAGTTCTGCAGACAACATATGATATCCCTGGGAGGCATAGTATCTGGGCCCTTTGCTCTAAGAGCTCTATACGCTCTCACAAATTCAATTGCCATGTCCTCCGGCCTTTCCAGGAGGCTGTTAAAGACCCTCTCCAGTGCTGGGGTAATCTGTTCAGCTTCTACCAACTCGGGGATCCCCCTCACCCTGATGTTGTTCCTCCTCCCCCTATTGTCCAAATCCTCGAGATGTCTATTTATCTCAATGAAATGCTGGGTTTGAGAACAGGTTACCTTCTCCAGCCTTAGTATGGCTCTGTCCCTCTGCCTTCCTGCCGCTTCTGCGGTGGCCATCTTGTCAGTCAGTACCAGCATGCTGGACTTGAGGTCAGTAATGGCTGCAGAGAATGTTGCCTTAATGTCCGCAGCAAAGCCTGACATGCCTGCATAAGTGAGCGGGAGGTCAGGGTGTGGAGGTCCCCTACCGTTGTCCTCCGCAGCCGACTGAGTCCTCGCTGTACTCCTCTTCAGCATGCGGCGCCGCCATCTTGCCGCCGGTCACGCTGTTCCGTGTCGCTGGGGGATTTCTAAAGAGATCGGAGATGTTCTGGCCCTGGTAAGCTGCTGATGTATGCCGGGATCTGGTGCGGGTGTGCCGTATTGCTTCCTGCTCATTCTGGTGCAAAATAGGTGCAGGTAGACTGGCCCAGGCTGCGGTTCTGTCGGAGCTCTTAAATTAGGCGTCCATCTCCTTCACACGCCAAAGCCACGCCCCCGAAAGAGAGGTTATTAGGTACATGAGTGGGAAAATAGTTTAGGTCTGCTGGGAGAGGGCCGAAGAAGTTAACTAGCTGTGAGTGCGGACAGATTGGAGGGAAGTTTAGGGTTTGCAGCCAATCCATACGTTTTTGTAAACTGCAGAAGTACTATACAAATTAATTAAACCACACTATACATTGAGTATCTTTATAAAGCACAAGAAAACAATGTATTTCATGAGTGAAAATGCATCAACTGCACATCCTGCTACAGTGTATGAACAATTGTTTGAGGGTAAATACTATTGTGGGATGTATGAACTGGCAACACTGCTGAGCAATACCAACTTGGATAAAAGTTTGGACCTTATGCATCAGGTGATGTCTGGGACCAATATAGAGGCGTGTGATGACATGGAGGTGCAGGAGCCTGGTGTTGGAAAAAGTAGCCTCAAGTATATACATCTCTTTAAATATGCCCAGTTGCAAGATATTGGAGACATCAGTTTGTATACAGAGTTGATGGGGCAGAACTTGCCATTTAGCTGCCAAGGGACTAACTATTCCAGTAGGAGTGAGAGCAGATGTTTAGGGAAGGACACAAAGATAAACAGATACTCCATGATTAGAAAAGAAGACTGGGTAATCTGTCACAAAGACCATGATCACAAAATAATATACTGTTTAAGTTACTCATGTTTGACACATTGTAAATCTGATTTACAGATGAGGATTGGGATGTTAGGTGGGGCTGGGGAGGAACTGTCATGGCACACATTGGTATAAAAGACAAGTTAAAAGTTTAGGGTGAGTCCTAAAAAAATATTTCAGGGACCAAGAGCCACACAGGAGAAGCAGCAGGAGTGTAGAAACCTGAACAAATGGCTAAAGACTAGTGATGAGCCGAACACCCCCGGGTTCGGTTCGCACCAGAACCCGCGAACGGACCGAAAGTTCGAACGAACATTAGAACCCTATTAAATACAATGGATGCGAACGTTCGAATTCTAAAGTGCTAATTATAACAACTATTATGCATGTTATTGTCCTAAAAAGGGTTTGGGAACCCGGGTTCTGCACCAGGGGACATGTATCAATGCAAAAATAAGTTTTAAAAACGGTCGTTTTCCGGGAGCAGTCATTTTAATGATGCATAAAGTGAAAAAAAAAAAGTCAAATATTCCTTTAAATATCGTACCTGGGGGGTGTCTAAAGTATGCCTGTGAAGTGCCACGTGTTTCCCGTGTTTAGAACTGTCCCTGCACAAAATGACACTTCTAAAGGAAAAAAAAGCCATTTAAAACTGCTTGCGGCTTTAATGTAATGTCTGGTCCCGGTAATATGGATGAAAATCTTTAAGAAAAATGGCATAGCTACCCCATGACCCCCCCCCTACCCCAGCCCATTACCAGCCCCTTTGGGTCTTGTATGGATATTAAGGGGAACCCCGCACATAAAATAAAAAAGGCCCTATATACTCTGAACAGCCGTATACAGGCGGTGCATACAAGACAGGGACTGTAGGTTTGTTCTTATGTAGAATCTGTTTGTAATTTTGAACAGGTACATTGTTGAAGTGTAGCTCCAGACCAAAAATCTATTTTTAAACTTTTTGGAAAACATAGGTAAGGGTTATCACCCCTGTAACATTTGTTTTGCTGTCTGTGCCCCTGTTCAGAACATTTCACCTCACTTTCCGTCCTAATGACAACTGTTTTTGAAATGTGGTGTTTTTCTTGAAACAAGGATTGCTGATAAAGCATCAGTACAGAGGAGACACCTTTCTCCCATATTTATTCTTACAGGAGAGAATTTTCCTTCCTAGTGGTAGATTTCCTCTCACTTCCTGTTGTCTTCTTGCGTTTGCAAGTAGGAGTCGTTTGTAAGTTGGATGTTTGAAAGTAGGGACCTGCCGTATATACTCTGCAGAAATAGGCCCCTTAGTTGTTGGTGTTGGCACAACACTGTAAGCACTCACAGTTACTCTTGGTTGGTGCTGGAACGCCCTGCTGTCAACTATTATATCAGGAATTTTAATTACATATAATTGTTGAACAGTGGTAGTAAAAATTGGGCCTTTGATGGTGGTGCTGGTGCCACAACACTGTAAGCCCTGACAGTTACTCTTGGTGGGTGCAGCAATGGGCCCTGCTGTGAATTATTAGATCAAGAATTGTAATTACATGCCCCTGTTGAACAGGGGCTGAAAAATTGGGCCTTAGGCACTGGTGGCACAACACTGCAACCCTTCACAGATACTGTACTTGGAGCACAGCAATGAGCCCTGTTGCAAAGTATTGCTTCAAAAATTGTAATGACACGCCCCTGTTAAACAGGGGCTGAAAAATTGGGCCTTAGGCACTGGTGGCACAACACTGCAACTCCTCACAGATACTGTACTTGGAGCACAGCAATGAGCCCTGTTGCAAAGTATTGCTTCAAAAATTGTAATTACACGCCACTGTTAAACAGGGGCTGAAAAATTGGGCGTTAGGCACTGGTGGCGGCACCCATAAACAAAAATGATCTTCCAAGCTATCATCATCAATCGTATCATTGAGGACTCGGAGGAGGAGGATAGCCAGTCAACATAACAGCACAGGCACTCAGCATCAGCATCAGTCTTGAAGGGATGTGACATTTTAAAATCAATTAGTCTGTTATATCAGCATCAGGTGTGTGGTAGCTGGTGGTGATCCAAGACTGGTTCATCTTGATGAAAGTCAGTCGATCAACCGAGTCGGTGGACAGGCGCACCCTGTGATCCGTGACAAATCCTCCAGCAGCACTGAATGTGCGTTCCGAAAGAACGCTGGATGCAGGACAGGCCAGTAGCTCAATTGCATACTGTGCAAGCTCTGGCCAGTGATCCATCCTCAAGACCCAGTAAGCCAGAGGATTTTCGGTGGGGAAGGTGTCCAAGTCTGACCTTGCCCCTAGATATTCCTGCACCATGTTTATCAGACGCTGGCGATGGTTGCTGGAACCGATCATACTTTGGGGCTGCGGACTAAAGAATTGTCTGAACGCATCGGTCAGACGGCCACCTTCCCCACCGCTCCTTCTTTGACTGGCCGAAGCCTCAGCAACTCGTTGTCCAGGACCAGGAGTTTGCAACCTCCCAGTCTCTGGGAACGCGTTGCACAGACCTTTCTGCAAGGCCTCCCGGAGTTGTCTCATCCTCTGCTCCCTCTGCGACGGTAACATAAGGTCCGCAACCTTACCCTTGTACCGTGGATCAAGGAGAGTGGCCAGCCAGTAATGGTCCCTCTCCTTGATCCGAAGAATACGAGGATCCTTCCGCAGACTTTGCAGGATCAGGGAGGCCATGCAGCGTAGGTTTGCTGAGGCATTCGCTCCGGAGTCCTCTGGGTCACTAAGGACGACATGATCCGCAGCCACCTCCTCCCAGCCACGTACAAGTCCACTGGTTTCTTGGGACTGTAAATCATCCCTAAAAGACTGCTGCTGATGATGCTGAGTGCCAGCCTCCACCTCCATGCTGACACAATCCTCCTCCTCCTCCTCCTCCTCCTCCTCCTCCTCCTCTTCCTGTGCGATGGGTGGGACAGAAGGAACACTGTCTGGGTAAAGGGGGCCTTGAGAGGCAAGGAAGTCCTCCTCTTCCTGCCTCTGTTCTGCCTCAAGTGCCCTGTCCATTATTCCACGCAGCGTGTGCTCCAACAGGTGGACAAGAGGTACAGTGTCACTGATGCATGCACTGTCACTGCTCACCATCCTCGTGGCCTCCTCAAATGGTGCCAGGACAGTGCATGCATCCCTGATCATGCCCCACTGGCGTGGAGAAAAAAAACCAAGCTCCCCTGACCCTGTCCTGGTGCCGTAGTCGCACAGGTACTCATTGATGGCCCTCTGCTGCGTGTGCAGCCGCTGCAGCATGGCCAACGTTGAGTTCCACCTGGTGGGCATGTCACATATAAGGCGGTTCTTGGGCAGGTTCAACTCCTTTTGCAGCTCAGCCAGGCGAGCACTGGCATTATAAGATCTGCGGAAATGCACACAGACTTTCCTGGCCTGCCTCAGGACATCCTGTAAGCCCGGGTACCTGCCCAAGAAGCGCTGCACCACCAGGTTAAGGACGTGAGCCACACAGGGCACATGGGTCAGTTGTCCCTGTCGGAGGGCGGAGAGGAGGTTGGTGCCATTGTCGCAAACCACCATTCCTGGCTTAAGCTGGCGTGGCGTCAACCACCTCTCGGCCTGGCCCTGCAGAGCAGACAGGACCTCTGCCCCAGTGTGGCTTCTGTCCCCCAAACACACCAGCGCAAGCACGGCATGGCATCTTTTTGCCTGCGTACTTGCGTAGCCCCGTGAACGGCTACGGAGCACCGCTGGTTCATAGGACAAACCACAGGAAGAGGCCATGGAGGAAGAAGAGGAGGGGGTGGAGGAGAGAGGTGTGTCACAACCAGTAGTAGCATTTTGGAGGCGTGGCGGTGGGACAACCTCCAACACTACTGCACCTTGTCCTGAATCCTTCCCAGCTGCCAAAAGAGTGACCCAATGGGCCGTGAAAGAAAGGTAACGTCCCTGTCCATGCCTGCTGGACCATGAGTCAGCGGTAATATGCACCTTACCGCTGACCGCCCTGTCCAGCGAGGCCAAGACATTGCCTTCCACATGCCGGTAGAGAGCCGGAATAGCCTTCCGTGAGAAAAAGTGGCGTTTGGGAACCTGCCACTGAGGAACCGCACATTGCACAAACTCACGGAAGGGGGCCGAGTCTACCAACTGAAAAGGCAGCAGTTGAAGCGCTAGCAATTTAGCCAAGCTAGCATTCAACCGCTGGGCATGTGGATGGCTGGGAGTGAACTTCTTTCGACGGTCCAGCAGCTGGGGCAGGGAAATTTGCCTGCTAGAATCGGACGTCGGTGTACTGCTAGCAGAGTGGGCGCAAGTACTTGGCTGTGACACACCTAATTCTACACCTTCATTCCTCTCAGTGCATGTTTCAGAGAGGACTGAAGTTATAGTGGGGTTGGAGATCCCAGCTGATGCGGTGCAAGGAGAGGTCCGCTTTGTTCTTTGGTGTGGGTCTTTGAGGTAGGCTTGCCAACGAGCTGCATGGCAGGTCAACATATGTCTGGTCAGGCATGTGGTACCCAAGCGGCTGATGTTTTGGCCACGCGATATACGCTTGAGACATATGTTGCAAACAGCAGCTGTGCGATCTGATGCACTAGCCTCAAAAAAGGCCCACACCAAAGAACTTTTTGAATGACGGGCAGAGGCAGCGCCCTGCACAGGCGGAGCTCTGCGGTGTGATTCCGTCGGTGTACTGCCCTTACGCTGGCCACCAAAGGGCATCCTGCCTCGTTGGAGATGTGCCTCCTCCTCATCCTCCTCCTCCTCCTCTCTCCTATTAGGCACCCACGTGGAGTCATTGACCTCATCATCCCCTCCCTCCTCATCACTGGAGCCAATCTGGCAGTATGCTGCAGCTGCTGGAACATGACTGCCAGATTGGTGTCCTTCTTGAGCATCCCCTCTGTCTGCTCTCACGCTACTGCCTTCCTCTAGCTGGGTTTCATCATCAGACCCTTCGAAACGCTGGGCATCCTCCTGGAGCATGTACCCAACACTGTGCTGAAACAGTTCGGGGGACTCCTCAGGAGGAGGACATGGTGGGTCTAGGGAAGGAGTGACTGATGATTTGTCTGACATTGATACCAGGGAAGACGACGCTTTGGCAGCTGCTTTTCCAGTACCCTGAGCCTGGGTGAGAGAGGATGAGGAGGAGGAGGAGGGCTTGGTCATCCACTCTACCAAGTCTTCGGCATGATGTGGCTCAACATGTCCAGCTGCCGAAAAGAAGGACAAGCGTGTCCCATGGCCATGTGCTGATGACAATGCACCGCGTCCACGACCAGCACTGTTGCCCCCAGACACAGAGCCTGCTTGCCCTCTTTTATTGCCTCCTGACTGTCTGCCTCTCCTTGTTTGCCTTCCAGACATTCTAATAGATGGCCTGCAGGGAGATGGGAAAAAAGCAATAAGGGCTACCTTCAGGTGTCCTTCTCTGTCCCTTGAAACAAGGACTTTCACAGTGAAAGAAACTGACACTGTCCCTACCTAGAGTTTTCTGTCCCTAGAATAAATGTTTTTTTTAATCACAATATAGCACAAGGACAATTCACTCAATGTCTCTCCAGGTCCCTGGAAACAAGGACTTGCAGAGTGAAAGAAACTGACACTGTCCCTACCTAGAGTTTTCTGTCCCTAGAATAAATGTTTTTTTTAAGCACAATATAGCACAAGGAAAATTAACTCACTGTCCTTACAGGTCCCTGGAAACAAGGACTTGCAGAGTGAAAGAAACTGACACTGTCCCTACCTAGAGTTTTCTGTCCCTAGAATAAATGTTTTTTTTAAGCACAATATAGCACAAGGAAAATTAACTCACTGTCCTTACAGGTCCCTGGAAACAAGGACTTGCAGAGTGAAAGAAACTGACACTGTCCCTACCTAGAGTTTTCTGTCCCTAGAATAAATGTTTTTTTTAAGCACAATATAGCACAAGGACAATTAACTCACTGTCCTTACAGGTCCCTGGAAACAAGGACTTGCAGAGTGAAAGAAAAAAAACACTCTCCCTACCTACAGTTTTCTGTCCCTAGAAAAAATGTTTTTTTTAATCACAATATAGCACAAGGAAAATTAACTCACTGTCCTTACAGGTCCCTGGAAACAAGGACTTGCAGAGTGAAAGAAAAAAAACACTCTCCCTACCTACAGTTTTCTGTCCCTAGAAAAAATGTTTTTTTTAATCACAATATAGCACAAGGAAAATTAACTCACTGTCCTTACAGGTCCCTGGAAACAAGGACTTGCAGAGTGAAAGAAACTGACACTGTCCCTACCTAGAGTTTTCTGTCCCTAGAATAAATGTTTTTTTTAATCACAATATAGCACAAGGAAAATTAACTCACTGTCCTTACAGGTCCCTGGAAACAAGGACTTGCAGAGTGAAAGAAACTGACACTGTCCCTACCTAGAGTTTTCTGTCCCTAGAATAAATGTTTTTTTTAAGCACAATATAGCACAAGGACAATTAACTCACTGTCCTTACAGGTCCCTGGAAACAAGGACTTGCAGAGTGAAAGAAAAAAAACACTCTCCCTACCTACAGTTTTCTGTCCCTAGAAAAAATGTTTTTTTTAATCACAATATAGCACAAGGAAAATTAACTCACTGTCCTTACAGGTCCCTGGAAACAAGGACTTGCAGAGTGAAAGAAACTGACACTGTCCCTACCTAGAGTTTTCTGTCCCTAGAATAAATGTTTTTTTTAAGCACAATATAGCACAAGGAAAATTAACTCACTGTCCTTACAGGTCCCTGGAAACAAGGACTTGCAGAGTGAAAGAAACTGACACTGTCCCTACCTAGAGTTTTCTGTCCCTAGAATAAATGTTTTTTTTAAGCACAATATAGCACAAGGACAATTAACTCACTGTCCTTACAGGTCCCTGGAAACAAGGACTTGCAGAGTGAAAGAAAAAAAACACTCTCCCTACCTACAGTTTTCTGTCCCTAGAAAAAATGTTTTTTTTAATCACAATATAGCACAAGGAAAATTAACTCACTGTCCTTACAGGTCCCTGGAAACAAGGACTTGCAGAGTGAAAGAAAAAAAACACTCTCCCTACCTACAGTTTTCTGTCCCTAGAAAAAATGTTTTTTTTAATCACAATATAGCACAAGGAAAATTAACTCACTGTCCTTACAGGTCCCTGGAAACAAGGACTTGCAGAGTGAAAGAAACTGACACTGTCCCTACCTAGAGTTTTCTGTCCCTAGAATAAATGTTTTTTTTAATCACAATATAGCACAAGGAAAATTAACTCACTGTCCTTACAGGTCCCTGGAAACAAGGACTTGCAGAGTGAAAGAAACTGACACTGTCCCTACCTAGAGTTTTCTGTCCCTAGAATAAATGTTTTTTTTAATCACAATATAGCACAAGGAAAATTAACTCACTGTCCTTACAGGTCCCTGGAAACAAGGACTTGCAGAGTGAAAGAAAAAAAACACTCTCCCTACCTACAGTTTTCTGTCCCTAGAAAAAATGTTTTTTTTAATCACAATATAGCACAAGGAAAATTAACTCACTGTCCTTACAGGTCCCTGGAAACAAGGACTTGCAGAGTGAAAGAAACTGACACTGTCCCTACCTAGAGTTTTCTGTCCCTAGAATAAATGTTTTTTTTAAGCACAATATAGCACAAGGAAAATTAACTCACTGTCCTTACAGGTCCCTGGAAACAAGGACTTGCAGAGTGAAAGAAACTGACACTGTCCCTACCTAGAGTTTTCTGTCCCTAGAATAAATGTTTTTTTTAAGCACAATATAGCACAAGGACAATTAACTCACTGTCCTTACAGGTCCCTGGAAACAAGGACTTGCAGAGTGAAAGAAAAAAAACACTCTCCCTACCTACAGTTTTCTGTCCCTAGAAAAAATGTTTTTTTTAATCACAATATAGCACAAGGAAAATTAACTCACTGTCCTTACAGGTCCCTGGAAACAAGGACTTGCAGAGTGAAAGAAAAAAAACACTCTCCCTACCTACAGTTTTCTGTCCCTAGAAAAAATGTTTTTTTTAATCACAATATAGCACAAGGAAAATTAACTCACTGTCCTTACAGGTCCCTGGAAACAAGGACTTGCAGAGTGAAAGAAACTGACACTGTCCCTACCTAGAGTTTTCTGTCCCTAGAATAAATGTTTTTTTTAATCACAATATAGCACAAGGAAAATTAACTCACTGTCCTTACAGGTCCCTGGAAACAAGGACTTGCAGAGTGAAAGAAACTGACACTGTCCCTACCTAGAGTTTTCTGTCCCTAGAATAAATGTTTTTTTTAATCACAATATAGCACAAGGAAAATTAACTCACTGTCCTTACAGGTCCCTGGAAACAAGGACTTGCAGAGTGAAAGAAACTGACACTGTCCCTACCTAGAGTTTTCTGTCCCTAGAATAAATGTTTTTTTTAATCACAATATAGCACAAGGAAAATTAACTCACTGTCCTTACAGGTCCCTGGAAACAAGGACTTGCAGAGTGAAAGAAACTGACACTGTCCCTACCTAGAGTTTTCTGTCCCTAGAATAAATGTTTTTTTTAATCACAATATAGCACAAGGAAAATTAACTCACTGTCCTTACAGGTCCCTGGAAACAAGGACTTGCAGAGTGAAAGAAACTGACACTGTCCCTACCTAGAGTTTTCTGTCCCTAGAATAAATGTTTTTTTTAAGCACAATATAGCACAAGGACAATTAACTCACTGTCCTTACAGGTCCCTGGAAACAAGGACTTGCAGAGTGAAAGAAAAAAAACACTCTCCCTACCTACAGTTTTCTGTCCCTAGAAAAAATGTTTTTTTTAATCACAATATAGCACAAGGAAAATTAACTCACTGTCCTTACAGGTCCCTGGAAACAAGGACTTGCAGAGTGAAAGAAACTGACACTGTCCCTACCTAGAGTTTTCTGTCCCTAGAATAAATGTTTTTTTTAATCACAATATAGCACAAGGACAATTAACTCACTGTCCTTACAGGTCCCTGGAAACAAGGACTTGCAGAGTGAAAGAAACTGACACTGTCCCTACCTAGAGTTTTCTGTCCCTAGAATAAATGTTTTTTTTAAGCACAATATAGCACAAGGACAATTAACTCACTGTCCTTACAGGTCCCTGGAAACAAGGACTTGCAGAGTGAAAGAAACTGACACTGTCCCTACCTAGAGTTTTCTGTCCCTAGAATAAATGTTTTTTTTAAGCACACTATAGCAGAAGCACAAAACACACTGACACTCTCCCTACCTATCCTTCTCTTTCCCTAAACTAAAGGAATCCAGGTTAAGCAAGAAAGAAATAACAGTCACTGTCCCTGCCTATGCTACTCTATCCCTGCTCCGGAACACACTACACTAGGCCGCCGTGCTGGCGGCCTTTTATAGTGTGGGGCGTGTACTAAACACCCTCAGCAATAATTGGCCACAGGCATCCTGCCTGTGGCCAATCATTGCTCTCCTCGCTGCCGGCGCTGTGATTGGCCAAGCATGCGGGGTCACAGTGCATGCTTGGCCAATCACAGCGCCTGGATGACACTGCGATGGCGTAGTGCATTGTGGGCCGTTCGCGTCACTCGAATTTGGCGCGAACGGCCCAAATCGTTCGATCTTCGTCGAACGATCGAACAGCCAATGTTCGAGTCGAACGTATGTTCGACTCGAACACGAAGCTCATCCCTACTAAAGACCTGGTGCAAAAAGCAGGGTTTTTAAATGGGCTGCATCTAAATGAGGAGGGTAAAGCGCTGTTGGGGGAAAATGGTAACAGGGTTGGAGGTGCTTTTAAACTAGATTTTTTTTTTTTTTAAACTATAGCAAATAAAAACAATATTTACATTTACATCCTCTTTAAGATGAGACAGCACTTTGGAGGTATTAGCTGCATACCAAATAAGTAAAGGTGCAAAAACAACACTAACCTGCATTGTCTAGAATAGGCGAGAGCAAAAGGTCAAAAAGGCATGATGGAACATTCATGGTTTTTGTTTTTAATACCTATATTAGTCTGTTCACAGTCACAAGTGTATCTCAGGTTTCCAAAAAAGCATAAGATGTTAGCACACTATAGTTACTATAGCGTGCTAAACTAGATTTTGAGGGGAATTCAATACAATATAGCATATAGACAGTGATGGTCAAAGTGGAAACTGAATATAGAGGTGTGTTTAAAAATGGAGGAAGGGGTGCTCAAACCAGCCAGTTGAGAAATTTCATCATCTAAGTCCAATGCAGGAAGACTTGCAGAATCTAATAGCAATTCTAAGTAAGAAACAATAAAATACTAAACGATAGCAGACAATTAAAAAGATATGTACACAAATGATTGAAGGCTTTAAAACAAAATAGAGGAGCTAGAACTTCTGGTATATGAGGAGGACTTAAACTTCGTAGGATTTTTGGAAACCTGATTGGACAGCTCACATGACTGGACTGAGGACATGGGTAAGGGTGTATGGGGCATTTCAGACTCGCTGGAATATTGTTTTCAAAACAATTTTCTCAGTTAACTTAGTGGTCCATTACTTCACAAGGAAAGCAGTGTCAGGTATCCATTCAGGGAAAAGCCCCTCCTTTTGAGGTTGTGGTTCATGACATTCTGGGTGGTGTTGGAAAAATTTGTGGTTTTGGGAAGGACAGATGGCAGCAGAAGACCTAGACAAAGGTGTGTAGGAATGTTAGGTCTTTGTAGTTGTTGTCTGGGTTTTCTGTTCTGTCTTTTTACATTCCCAATTTTTGGTTAAGGCTTATTTTTTTGTTACCCACAACCACCAGCAAGGGTTAAGAAGAGATTCTTGTCCTTATAAACATGTTGAGGGTATGGTTCAAGAGAGGGTCACATGCTTCTCCTCCTTTTCCTGGCCAGCCAGGCTGCATGCTTGGACTGGTATAGATTTTTAGGGGGTCCTCATTTTCTCTTTGTTTTTCTTGCATGGAGTCCTCTTTAAAATCTATACCAGACTGAAGGGTCATGCATTAACCTGTGCAGTGCCATGCCACATACCTCATTTTTCAACACAATCTGAAATTGCTGACACAAGATGTGAAGATTTACTCAACTATAAGTTGTATGCACAGGGCAACAAAGGATACCACAACACTACACGATCTATATGCATATTATTCAGGTGAAAAGCACAAGGGGTAAAAATGTTCACCATGTCTTTAACAATTAAAGAAAAAAAACATGACAATTAATTAACCACTTGCTGCCCACACAACGTCTTATGATGTCACAGAGTTTGAGTGGTGATATCTGAATGATGCCTGTAGTTACAGGCGTCTATCAGATATAATTTTTCTCAGCCAGCGATTCCCTGCACCGTGAGAACAATCAAAGCAGCAAAATAACAATCATAGTTCAGCCGCTTGGTCTTTCTTACAGGTGGCGGTAGGGGACGTCCCCCCTCCCACTGCCCTCCGGTGCTTTTACCAGAGAATGAATCATCCGGTGGCGTTAGTTCAACATAGAGAATCTGGCAGGCCAGATGGCCCTCCAGAAGTCTCTATGACCTTTTCGAGGCCGGGCACGATGTTATGCTGGGAAGTCGAGATTGTTTTATTTTTTTATTACTATTTCAGGCTTCCCAGCCTAGAGACGAGATCTGGGGACTTATAGATCCCAGAACCCACTGTGAAGAGGACCGGTCATGCCCTTTTCCTATTACAAGGGATGTTTTTCTAGAGTTGAGCGGACACCTGGATGTTCGGGTTCGACGGGTTTGGCTGAAATTTGGGGTGGAATTCCCCTTAAAATCCATACCAGACCTGAAGGGCCTGGTAATTGAATTTGGGGGAACCCCCACGCTTTTTTTTTTTTTTTTATCAATAACTTTTCTATGTATTGCCGGAAGCCGACAATTCATTATAGCCACGAGTGAGTTTTAAATGACTTTTTTTTCCTTCAGAAATTACACTTTGTGCAGGGACAGTTCTGAGCATGGGAAACAAGCGCAACTTTACAATCATATTGCCGAACACCGGACCCGAAACCGAACATACAGTCAATTGTTCGGGTTCGGGTCCGGGACCCAAAAACCCAAAAGTTCGGTACGGACCCGAACTTTACAGTTCGGGTCCGCTCAACCCTAAGGTTTACATTTCTTGTAATAGGAATAAAAGTGATAAAAACATTTTTTTAAAAAGAAAGTGTCAAAATAGAAAAATAAAAGTAAAATAAACAATAAAAAAAAATTAAGCGCCCACATATGTAAATGGAGTTCAAACCATACATGTGAGGTATCACTGCGTATGTTAGGGTGAGAGCAATTATTCTAGGGCTAAACCTACTCTAATGCCGCGTACACACGGCCGTTTTTCTCGTTGAGAAAAATGACATTTTTCCCATTCGACGAGAAAAACGATCGTCTGTGGGCTTTCTGTCGTTTTTTTCGACGAGAAAAACGGCATTAAAAACGACGAGAAAAATTAGAACATGTTCTAATTTTTCTCGTCGTTTTTTTCGACATGTTTTCCGCGGCAGTGTTTCCCATAGGGAAACACTGCCGCGGAGCCCACACACGGTCGTTTTTTTCGACCAAAAAAATAATGACATTTAAAACGGCCGTGTGTGGGGGGAACAAGCTGTTCCTCGTTTTTAACGTCGATTTTCGCGGCATAACTCTAAACAGGTAACCTGTAAACATTTTTAAAGTCTATGGGAATTTTTAAGTACTGAAGTTTGCCGCTATTCCATGAGTGTGCGCAATTTTAAAGTGTGGCATGTTGGGTATCTATTTACTCAGCGTAACATCATTTTCCCCCCAAAAAAACACATTTGAAAAATTGCAGCGCAAATACCATGCAAGATAAAATAAAAAGTTACAACAGACACCATTTTATTCCCTAGGAACTCTGCTAAAAAAACACATATAATGTTTGGGGGTTCTGAGTAATTTTCTAGCAAAAAAAATTATGATTTTTACATGTAAGAGAGAAGTGTCAGAATTGGCTGGGTGGGGAAGTAGTGGGGAAGTAGTTTTTAATATTCTTTCAAAAACCTTTGCTCACAGAGGCTTGTGAACTAAATGGATTGAATTAAATTGAGTTAAAAGACAGGCATGGTACTTCTGTTTGAGATACCCTGACTGTGATTGTATTTGAATTCTTTCCACTTTCTGTTTTCTTTTTGGACACTTTTTTTCAGCTTTGCACTTTGCGAATTAAGGGGAATGGTTAAGTGTTTACAGCTTTGATATAAGCAGCTGCGCAACTCACACTGAGCTTGCTCACAGAGCTTGTGAACTAAATGGATTGTGTTTAGTGAAGTTATAACACAGATGGGTGAGATGCTGCTCAACACTATCCACTATGTGCACCCATACAAACACCCAGGGACTGGGGGCCATCTGTGGGGGGCTAGCTATTTTAGGATGGAGGTGGTGAGGAGAACTATTAGTTCACCTTCGTACACCAACTTTGGACATATTTTCTCCCATTGACAAGCAGTAAGGGGCACAATATTACTGACCACTGCACTCTGTAAAAAAGTGCTGTATCTTACATAGCCTTGATCCCTGCACTGCATTTACTATGTTGTACATTATTCTCCTGACCCCTGACCCATATACGCTCTGTTGTACACAATGTGGGTTATTTACGAAAGGCAAATCCACTTTGCACTACAAGTGCAAAGTGCACTCGAAATTGCACTGAAAGTGCACTTGGAAGTGCAGTCGCTGTAAATCTGAGGGGTAGATCTGAAATGAGGGGAAGCTCTGCTGATTTTATTATCCAATCATGTGCAAGCTAAAATGCTGTTTCTTATTTTCCTTGCATGTCTGTAGAGAACTATAGCATAAGAGCCTCCATTTTGAGTTCAGGATGTCATGGGTTAAAGAAAAGGTTTTAACCCCTTGCTTACTGGGCACATAAACCCCCTTCCTGCCCAGGCGAAATTTCAGCTTTTGGCACTGCGTCGCTTTGAATGAAAATTGCGCGGTCGTGCGACGTGGCTCGCAAACAAAATTGATGTCCTTTTTTCCCCACAAATATAGATTTCTTTTGGTGGTATTTGATCACCTCTGCGCTTTTTATTTTTTGCGCTATAAACCAAAAAAGAGCGACAATTTAAAAAAAAAACACAATATTTTTGGATTTTTGCTATAATAAATATCCCAATTTTTTTTTTTTAACTATTTTTTCCTCAGTTGAGGCCGATACGTATTATTCTACATATTTTTGGTTAAAAAAATCCCAATAAGCGTATAGTGATTGGTTTGCGCAAACGTTATAGCGTCTACAAAATAGGGGAAAGAATTCTGACATTTTTTTTTTTTTTTACTAGTAATGGCGGCGATCTGCGATTTTTGTCAGGACTGCGATATTGCGGTGGACAAATCAGACACTTTTGACACATTTTTGGGACCATTCACATTTATACAGCGATTAGTGCTATAAAACTGCACTGATTACTGTATAAATGTGACTGGCAGGGGAGGGGTTAACACTAGGGGGCGAGGAAGGGGTTAATATGTTCCCTAATGTGTGATTGCTACTGTGGGGGGGAGGGGACTGACTGGGGGAGGTGACCGATCTGTGTCCCTATGTACAAGGGACACAGCATCAGTCTCCTCTCTCCCTGACAGGACATGGATCTGTGTGTTTACACACACAGATCCATGTCCTTGTCTCTGTACCGGCCGATCGTGGGTACCTGGTGGACATCGCGGCCACCAGGCACACGCATCAGCATCTCAGTGATGCGCAGGGCACGCGCGTGCGCCGCCGGCGGCGCTCGCGCGCCCCCCAGTGGCCGGAGGAGCGGAGGCCGTATAAAGACGGCCTCCCGGCATTGTACAACCACTTTGCGGCCGTCATTAGTCGTATGACGGGTGCAAAGTGGTTAAAGAAGTCACACATAAGTTTCTGTTGGTTCTTATTATCTGTAGAAACCTTTCACCTAGTTATTTATGTATGTAATCTATAGAACTTTGCCCTGGCTCACGTTTGTTTTCTGATAAACAAAGTATCATTCCACACCATCTGTTTCTACATAGCAAGAATACATATATGCTTGTAGTGAATGGTGCAAGATTTTGTGTCATTACATCAGCAAAATATTAACTGAACTTGTAACACGTACTAGTTAATAGGAAATTATTAACCTGAACTTGTTTCATTTTTGTAACACGTATATGCTTGGTGAACTCCTCCCATCCCCACCTTTGTCCTCTAGACCTGCATAAATATCCATGTCTGAAGCTGACTAAACAGATATCTTTTGGGCACATTGCAAAAGCTGTCTCCTGTGTCTTTAATTGATCTCCCCGGGCCTGGGGGTCTACAGAACTCTATCCTGCATTGAACCTGAACCTGCCTGGGTGGTCTTACAACTGAATTTCCCTAACAATGTCCCCCTCGGATCTACAGCTACTGCACTTCCAAGTGCACTTTCAGTGCAATTTCAAGTGCACTTTGCACTTGTAGTTTGCACTAGTAGTGCAAAGTGGATTTGCCTTTAGTAAATAACCCCCGATATGTTGTACGTTAAATTAAGTTGTGCTAATAGGTTTTATTGCATAGAATTTTTGTTTCCTACAAAACACACACTTTAGGTAGACTGTACAGCCAGCTAAACAAATGCATAAATATTTTAACTAATGAGCAATACCTTCTTTGCAGTGTTTTTGTCCTTACTAAAATTCCTCCTGAATATTTTTTTTTTATAATCAATTTTTTTTTTTTTATTATAAACTTCAGCATATCCATTCATATTATACATTCTTGTATTCCATATTTCCATAATTTACATAGAAAACACATATAAACGTTACAAAAAAGAACTAGATACAAGATTGTCTTATTGAGAATTTATCAATTATACTACCCTTCCCTCCCCCTCCAAAGAGGGAAAAAAAAGAGAGAAAAAAAAAAAAAAAAGGAAAAGGGTTGATAGATAATTCCCTCCTCACCCCCCTCCTCCACGCCATCCCTAGCTGCAGTGGGGTAAGTCTGCTCTGTCCCTCCCCACTCTATTCCTTCTACTTGAGTCATGTGTTCTCCTATTGTGCCTTTCTGTGTCGCTTAAACAAAGGGACGGAAAAAAAGGGGCAACCCCCTCTTGCTTCCAAAGAGTCCAGTAATGGCCATGGTGTCAATTATATTTATGTGAGAAAAAAAAAGAAAAAAGGCAGGATAGAAGAAAGGGGGGTCCCCTCTCCTACTTCCACGTGTTTATTGATTCCCCCTCTACCAAAACCTCCTATATGAGGCCACTGATGGCCATGGTGTCGAAAATAAATGTTAGACCTTGTGATTTAATGTTATCAACCTTGTTTACCTTCTAGCAGCCGTCCCCCCCAAAAAAAAGAAAAAAATCATGATATCCTCGTGATGGCCGCGTACAGTCTCTGTCATAATTCTACTTTAAATCCCTCCTCTCCTGTGTGCACCCTATTCCTTATCCTCCAACCCCCTTCCTATCCCTACCCTCGCTACTTCACCGTGGCATAACTCACTCTCTCTATCTCCTCATTAGGGGCAGACATCCTGCTCCACACTATCAAGGCAGCGAAAAATTGGAAATGAGACTGAAGAGAGAGAGAGGGAGGGGGAGAAGAAAAAATTCAAATAAAATAAAATAAAAATAAAAACATAAATAGATCAATCCTGATCAAGGTTCATAGTTCGGCTCTTTTTCTTCTATAACTAAAACCCTAAGCAGCTATACTAGGATACTTATGGATCTACTACACCCCCTGTTTTCCCACTCCATGTCTCTTCTCCTCAGCCCATCTCAGGTGCACACTGTATCCATCCTGCCCATGTCTTCTCAAATTCCCCTTTTTGGCCCCTCACTATTTGGATCCACCTTTCGGCTTCCATTATCCGGTTGACCTCCTTTTTCCAATCCGCTAGTGTTGGGCAGGCAATCTGTTTCCAAAATCTGAGGATTAATAATTTAGCAGCCTTCAATAAGTGTGGTGTGATACTCTTCCTATAGACTTTAATGGAGCCGGGCGTTCCATGGAATAGGAAGCATAGGGGTGTGAACTCCATAGGTCTATGGGTCAACTTCTCAATCCAAGGTACAATTACTACCCAGAATGTTTTAATCCTGGGGCATTCCCACCACAAGTGGAGAAATGTACCCCTTTGCTCACACCCTCTCCAACACCTGGCGTCTGCCGCTGGGTACATCTGGGTTAATCTTACTGGTGTCTTGTACCACCTTGTCATGAATTTATAAGCCATTTCCTGAACATACAAACTTTTAGGATGTAGACTAAATTGATTTAACCACTTAACGACCGCTCACTGTATATATACATCGGCACAATGGCACCGACAGGCACAATCACGTAGAGTGTACGTGATTGCATTTGTACAGTTGGGGGGTCCGATCGGACCCCCCTTCTGTACAGTGAGCGGTCGGAATTCGTTGGGGAGCGATCCGACATGAGGGGACGGCCGTTCGATTCCGGCCACCCCCCCAGCGATCGCTCCCGGTGAATAGAAATGCCCCCTCTGTCTGTCGAATGTACACACAGACAGAGAAAGCAGGAGGAAGTGATGTCATCTCCTGTGCGGCGCTCACATATACCGAGCGTCGTACAAGAGAAGACACACAGGTCAGTGCACTAACACTACACTAACACCAGCACACATAGGCACATAAATCGCCCCCCCAGGCCCCCCCAGATCACCCCCCAGCCCCCAGTCACAGTGTCACTGATTGCAGTGACCATTTATTTACTGAATGGGGAAAAAAGTTGCGCTACTAAATGAAACAAGTAAATTTATATATATATATATATATATACCCACATATATATACACATATATATATATATAAGGCTGCCAGCATCAGCAATCAGACACAATGCAAAGGAAAATATAAAGATAATAAATGCGGCGCCTAAAATAGTGAAAAAAGCCCAGAGACACGTATGAATCTAGGTATGTAGTGGGTGAAGAAATAAGTGACTTCAAGTGATCTGGTGAACTGATAACCAGGTGCAGATACACAAATCATAAATTCACACCAAAATCTATATGTCACAATGTAATACGAACATATAACAAAAACAGTTCAGTGAAAATGTCCAGTATGAAAACTAGAATCAAAAGAGTAGGTGAACATCTGAGCGTGGTCTCCACATATGGAATCAAGCTGGCTTATGGTTCATACATAGCATTACTTCAGACCGTTGTGGCACCCAGGGATGTGACTCCAACACCAGGAAGGGGGAGAAGAAATGAATACTCTTACCCCTAAACGTGGACTCACACACCAGCGGTGGTGGGTCAAACAGGCGACAGATGTAGTTGTAGATTCATCTGGGTATCTCCTCACAGACTGGCCATAAAAGGGATGGACTCCCGGGATCAGCTCTCTTTATCATAAAATAGCTTAGGTCATCAGTGGGGTTTTCATGAGAGTAGGACTGTCTCCAAGGGGGCCAATATCCCTTGTCCAAATCCAGAAGGCAGGTAGATTGCTTTAAATTGGCATAGATGAGGAATTCTTACATCCCAACATAATAGACCCGAAGGCAGTGGACCCGACTGTCAGCGACAACAGGTCAGTAAGGCATAGATATCCAGGTCAGCAGGTCAACCAAAACGATCCAAAGGGTCCAAGAGGACTCCAGAATCCACTCAGTAGGATCTCAATGGTAGCGATAGCAACTGCAAGGTGGGTGACCAGATAGGATAGCCACAAAAAGCTCACATCCAGGAAGGTATGTAAATAAAAAAAGGGGCTTCATTGGAAAAAAAAATATGTTTTCATGTAAACAAAAAGTGTCAAAAAGGGCTTTGTCTTCAAGTGGTTAGAAGAGTGGATGTAAGCTTCCTAATGTTGTGTATAAAATGCCAGAACAGTTCAAAACCCCCCCAAATGACCCCATTTTGGAAAGTAGACACCCCAAGCTATATACTGAGAGGCATGTCGAGTCCATGGAATATTTTATATGTTGACACAAGTTGCGGAAAAAAGACAATTTTTTTATTTTTTTTGCACAAAGTTGTCACTAAATGATATATTGCTCAAACATGCCATGGGCATATGTGGAATTACACCCCAAAATACATTCTGTTGCTTCTCCTGAGTACGGGGATACCACATGTGTGAGACTTTTTGGGAGCCTAGCCGCGAACGGGACCCCAAAAACCAATCACCGTCCTTCAGGCTTTCTAAGGGTGTAAATTTTTGATTTCACTTCTCACTGCCTATCACAGTTTCGGAGGCCATGGAATGCCCAGATGGCACAAACCCCCCCCCCCAAATGACCCCATTTTGGAAAGTAGACACCCCAAGCTATTTGCTGAGAGGTATTGTGAGTATTTTGCAGATCTCAATTTTTGTCACAAAGTTTTGAAAATTGAAAAAAAAAAGAAAAAAAAAAAAAAGGTTCTTTCTTCATTTTCAAAAACAAATGAGAGCTGTAAAATACTCACCATGCCTCTCAGCAAACAGCTTGGGGTGTCTACTTTCCAAAATGGGGTCATTTGGGGGGGTTTTGTGCTATTTTGGCATTTTATGGCCTTCGAAACTGTGATAGGTAGTGAGGAGTCAAATCAAAAATTTGTGCCTAGAAATCCAGAAGGCGGTGATTGGTTTTCGGGGTCCCGTACGCGGCTAGGCTCCTAAAAAGTCCCACACATGTGGTATCCCCGTACTCAGGAGAAGCAGCAAAATTTATTTTGGGGTGCAATTCCACATATAACCATGGCATGTGTGAGCAATATATCATTAAGTGACAACTTTTTGTAATTTTTTTTTTTTTTTGTCATTATTCAATCACTTGGGACAAAAAAATAAAATATTCAATGGGCTCAACAGGCCTCTCAGCAATTTCCTTGGGGTGTCTACTTTCTAAAATGGGGTCATTTGGGGGGGTTTTGTGCTATTTTGGCATTTTATGGCCTTCAAAACTGTGATAGGTAGTGAGAAGTGAAATCAAAAATTTGCGCCCTTAGAAATCCTGAAGGCGGTGCTTGGTTTCCGGGGTCCCGTACGTGGCTAGGCTCCTAAAAAGTCCCACACATGTGGTATCCCCGTACTCAGGAGAAGCAGCAGAATGTATTTTGGGGTGCAATTCCACATATAACCATGGCATGTGTGAGCAATATATCATTTAGTGACAACTTTTTGTAATTTTTTTTTTGTCATTATTCAATCACTTGGGACAAAAAAAAAATATTCAATGGGCTCAATATGCCTCTCAGCAATTTCCTTGGGGTGTCTACTTTCTAAAATGGGGTCATTTGGGGGGGTTTTGTACTGCCCTGCCATTTTAGCACCTCAAGAAATGAGATAGGCAGTCATAAATTTAAAGCTGTGTAAATTCCAGAAAATGTACCCTAGTTTGTAAACGCTATAACTTTTGCGCAAACCAATAAATATACGCTTATTGACATTTTTTTTTTACTAAAGACATGTGGCTGAATACATTTTGGCCTAAATGTATGACTAAAATTGCGTTTATTCGATTTTTCTTATAACAAAAAGTTTTTTTCAAAATTTGTCGGTCTTTTTCCATTTATATCGCAAAAAATAAAAATCACAGAGGCAATCAAATACCATTAAAACAAAGCTCTATTTGTGGGAAGAAAAGGACGCAAATTTCGTTTGGGTACAACATTGTATGTCTGCACAATTTACAGTTAAAGCAGCGCAGTGCAAAATTCTGAATTCACCTCTGGTCCTTTAGCTACCAAATGGTCCGGGGCTTATGTGGTTAATCATTTTTTTTTATTTGTTCGTCTGACAGTTCCTTATTCTCTTTCCCATTCCCTGATAAAGTATGGGACTGTACTCTTTTGGGAGCCTAGTATCAGTCTGTACATCTGAGACAACAGATGCCTAGTGTCCCTCAAATGCACACACTGGCCCTCAAACACCGTAATTTAGTTTAATGATCTCAGTAGGGGTTTCATCTTATTAAAGAAGCCTGTCATTTGATAATATCTCCATCCTGATGTGGGTATATTCCCTAGAGCTGTAACCAGCTCCGGGTAGGTTGCTAGGGTTCCCCGCGGGGCGTATTTACCACACATGGTATCTCCAACCCGACCCCATGCCCCCAGGAATCCCCCTCCCTCCCCCGGTGGGAACCATGGGAATCCCTCCAGTGGAGCTAGGGGGGATACCTGGGTGGTATACTCTCCTGTTTTATTCAACTTATCCCATATTAACAAAGAGTTCCAAGTCAGGGGAGATGTCCATTTCGAAAGTCCTCTTGAAATACTCGGGATCCAAGGGGCCCCTGCAAGGTTCCTCCCCGCTATTGTTTTTTCTAGTGGGACTTACATTTTATTAGAGGAGTCATGGCACCAGTTCAAAATTTGAACCAGCACATTGCCTTGTAATACACTGAAATGTCTGGCAACCCCATTCCTCCCTCTGCCTTACTCCTGCGCCGGATGTCGTAAGCCAACCTTGGTCTTTTGTCATTCCACACGAATGCTACAAATACCTTCCAGATCTGTTTAAAAAAGGTTTCTGGTAGTTTAATCGGGACTGTATGTAATATATAGATAATCCTAGGTAGTATACGCATTTTAATGGCACTCACTTTTCCAAACCATGTTAGGTATTGTCCTGTCCATTTCTTTAAGTCCCCCCATTATCCCTGCCATTAGGGAGGCATAATTAAGGTCATATAACATTTTTTGATCTGAGGTGATATGTACCCCCAGATAGAACAAGGAGTCCTTTTTCCATACAAAGGGGTACGCCCTCCTCAGTATCCTTGCCATCTCTTGGGGGACATGGCTGGGTAAAAGTATTGATTTTTCAAAATTAATTTTAAAGTTGGACAGATACCCATATCTGTCCACTTCCTGCATAAGAGCTGTTAAAGATGTATGTGGTGTCGAGAGATAGAATAATAAGTCATTAGCATAAGCCAATACTTTGTGTTCCACATCCCCAATACATATCCCAAACATTTCCCCATTGCTTCTGATCTTACAAAGAAATGGCTCTAATATTATAGCAAATATTAATGGTGAAAGTGGGCACCCCTGTCTTGTTCCATTTCGTATATTAAGATAGTCCAACACTGTACCATTTCCTTTAGCCATTGCTCTTGGGTCCACATAAAGGGCCATTACCCATCCCATCAAGCGGTCCCCCAGGTCCACCCCCCCTCAAGAATTCACTCATAAAGCCCCAGTTCACCCTATCGAAGACTTTTTCAGCATCCATTGATAGTACGATCTTTGGGGCTTTCTCTTGGCCATATTGCATCCAGTGAAGAAGGTTAAGTGCCCGGATGGTGTTATCCCTTGCCTCACATCCTTTCATAAAACCTGTCTGATCTGGGTGCACTAAATCCTCGATATGTTCTTGCAATCGCAGAGCTAGAATTTTGTCCAGCAGTTTAGTATCTGAGTTGAGCAGAGAAATAGGCCTATAATTAGCACAGTACTGAGGGTCTTTTCCTTCCTTTGGGAGTACAGTAATGTACACCAACAGGGCTTCTGGAAGCAATGGATTAGTTGCATTAATTGCATTAATTGTATATTTTAAAATTAATTTGTACAGTAGGTTAAAGATATGCTTCTTGTAGCACCATGCCCATTTCAAATGAATGCCCTGCCCCTATTAAAGTACACTGTCTACCCAGGATGTATAGTAAAAAAATGTGACTTTGTAAAAAAAAAAATTAACTGTTGGCAACTATGATATTTGTGGCTAGGCCATTTAAAAGTGTTTGAGAAAGGTAACAGTTGGTCTCATTGTAAATTAATAAATACTCTATATCCAACTAGCAAACTTGCATTTTGACCCTATTTGATCTTATTTGACTTTGGTATAGCTACAATGAATGTAATCTTTGTTTATCCAAAATGTGGATGTATGAGACTTTGTTTTCTTCCGTTGGGAGAACTGTACATTTTGTGTTTCTGCTCTTTTTTTATTATAAAACTTGAATACAAATATTGAAATATAAATATATATTATTGCATGAATGTTTAAGTAAAGCTTTTGTTCACCTATTACCTAAATTAGTTTGCAGAATAAAATAACAAAATCTCTAAACAGAAAAATAGGTGGTTATTAACTTTGCTAATATTTACACTTTTTTTCTCTTTTTGTATTATCCCTTTTCCTTGGACTAGAACTAAGAAAACACTTAAATAATTAGCTTGTAAGGAGCTACACATATCTATACTGACATATTATAAAGAAAGGTTAACCAATGAACATTTACCATTGGAGAATAAGATGCCTACTTTTTCCATCCTTATAAGCTTCATAAGAGGCTGTGTTCCTTAGGATATAAAAATAATTGGACCAGAACATGATTTTATCTTATACTGGCAAATATGTCAAAATTAATTTGATGCATATTATGTTTTAGCGAGCCAATAAGGTAGTTCAAACTAGTTTCACTTACTGATGCTAAACATAAATGTCAAGTTGTTATTGATGGATGCTGTTTGATGGTAGTGTCTTAATGCTCTATATGTCTGTGTTTTTTAATTAAAGAAACACTCAAAATAAATTTTGATTTATGTGATCGAAGATATTGTCTACTCACAAATGTATATAAAGAAGCCATCTTGTAAGAGCCTCGGACTTGCTCTCTGACAATGTATCAAAACGCTTGTCTCATCAAAAAACTGTATCACCAGTTTACAGATATGTAAATAAAAGATGCTAAAGACCACTCTCCTCTTTAATTGTTGTATCTTGATGCCTTGCTCTTAAGATTATACATGAAATCAAAAAGGTTTAATCTAATATAAGTAGGATTTATCTTAGGAGAGGATAGAGGTCAACAGGCCCAAAACTAAGAAGCTCATAGAAAATGCCCTATTTGTACTGGAGTTCTTTTAGTCCCTGAAGTACATTCAAATTCTCAAACAGGTTTTCTGCAAAATAATTTGTTCTCTTTTGACAGTTTGTACCCTTCAGGTATTATTTCAGTAGGAACATACAATGATCTAACAGTCCCTGACAGCTCTAGTTTTTGGAGATGTTATACTAAGATGTTTTTCATATTTCATGCTCTCTTAAAATCATTGTCATGGTTATTTAAGGTTTAATAGGCACACTCATTTCATTTGGTAATTGGCAAGCACCATGAAAACCAAGAATATGCTACCATTAAATATCACATAAACAACATTAATGTGATATCATGGAAATGCTTAGCCGTGTCACCTTTTTACCCTTTGGCCTCGTACACACGAACGAGTTTCTCGGCAAAAACCAGCAAGAAACTTGCTGGCAGAGATTTTTTGCCGAGAAACTCGTTTGTGTGTATGGTTTCTCATCAAGAAAAGAACCTGCTCTCTATTTTCTCGTCGAGATTCTCGTCGGCATGTTTCTCGACGAGAAAAGTGAGTGTGTGTACACTTACCTGTCCTCCCGGAAGCCCGCGCATGTTCAAAATGAATTCGACGCATGCGCGGTAGCTTCCTAGGCATACGTAGGGTATACCAAGATGGCGGCGACGGCATCGAATGTGATGAGCGCATGCTCGTCGTAGTCGATGACGTCACCGCGTACGCTCCATTCAAAGAACCGCGGGTTCTTTGAATCGAGCGTGTGTACACTCGGCCGGGACAATTTTCTTGTTCAAGAATCTCGTCGAAAAAAACGACATGTTTTTTTCAACGAGAATCTCAGCCGTGTGTACGAGGCCTTAGGGTTAAAAACTCATATAGTATGCCTAATTTTCAAAACATTTATAATTGAGCATATATATATATATATACATACACACACACATTCTCTGTTAAATATGCTTAATTGGCATGCAGAATTATTCAGAAGTTAGCAATCGTAAAACTTTTAAGAAAGGTAGAAAGCTGTGGACTATAAACTAGAAGATTTAACAATTATGTATTAATGGTTTCCAAATATATGTCTTATTACAAAGTAACCCTTAATCAATAGCTTACTGTGGACTATGGTGTACATTGCCAAATCTGAGCTTTAGTCAGGAGTATTTGTGCAAATACAATAACAAGGGGCTCAGATCCCTAGAATATACAAGAAATATGAAAAATTATGTACCAATTAGAAAACAACAACCTAGCATATTTGACACCCTGGATGCTTCATCTTTTAACACTGCCCTTCCCTATATTACTTTTAATACTCATTAAGTAAAACTAACATGAATAACCAGAAAAATGAGCAGATAAAGTGAAAAGCTTTATAAATCATTGCTAGTGACCAACAACGTAAGATGAATGATTCCTCCATTTAACCAGCAATGTAAGGGTCACTAAAAGAAATTATGCTTTTTACATTAGTGGAAATTAAGGGGCATTCTTCCTTCAACTGACCACTAATGTAAGGGGAACTTTTCTCAAACTGCTTGTCAGCATAAAGTATTCTGCATTCTTCCAGCTGACCACCAATTTAAGGGTCAATTGCTCCCAACTGACTACCAATGTAAGAGCCCTTTCACACTGGGGCAGTTTTAGCGGCGCTTTACCGCTGTTATATTGGCACTTTTAACCCCCGCTAGCGGCCGAAGAAAGGGTTAGCAGTGCCTGTGTTGTGGCACTGCCGAAGCGCTTTGCAGGCACATCAGCATCGCTGCCCATTCATATCAATGGGCAGGGGAGGAGCGGTGTATACACCGCTTCCGCACCGCCCCAAAGATGCTTCTTGCAGGACTTTTTTTTCCTGTCTTGCAAGCGCACCGCCCCAGTGTTAAAGCACTCTGGCTTTCACACTGGGGTGACTTGACAGGCGCTTTTCAGGTACTTTACAGGTGCTATTTTTAGATCTAAAACGCCTGAAAAGCACCCCAGTGTGAAAGGGGTCTAAAAGGCATATTTCCAAATATATATCCATGCTATAATATTACCCGAACAGGTAAATACATTAACCACTTGCCGACCGCCGCACAAACATTTACGTCGGCAGAATGGCACGGGCAGGCAAATGGGCATACATATACGTCCCTTTAAATTTGCCACCGTGTGGGCACGTGCCCCTGCCGTGAGCTCTGTGACCGTGCCCACGGGACCCGCGGACTCGATGTCCACCGGTGTTCTGCAGCTTTGTGACACGATCGCGGAACGGGGGGAAGCCTGTGTAAACAAGGCATTTCCCTGTTCTGCCTTGTGAGAGGACACTGATCTTCTGCTCCCTGTCATCCGGAGAAGTGATCAGTGTTGTGTCACAGGTAGCACAGCCCCCACACAGTTAGAATCACTTCCTAGGACAAACTTAACCCCTTCCTTGCCCCCTAGTGGTTAACCCCTTCCCTGCCAGTGTCATTTACACAGAAATCAGTGCATTTGTATAGCACTGATTTCTGTATAAATGACAATGGTCCCAAAATAGTGTCAAAAGTGTCCGATGTGTCCGCCATAATGTCGCAGTCACGTTAAAATCGCTGGTCGCCGCCATTGCTAGTAAAAAAAAAATATTAATAAAAATGCCATAAAACTATTCCCTATTTTGTAGACGCTATAACTTTTGAGCAAACCAATCAATAAATGCTTATTGCGATTTTATTTACCAAAAATATGTAGAAGAATACGTATCGGCCTAAACTGAGGAAAAAAATTGTTTTTTATAAATTTTTTGGGGATATTTATTTTAGCAAAAAGTAAAAAATATAAAAAATAAAAACCGCAGAGGTGATCAAATACCACCAAAAGAAAGCTCTATTTGTGGGAAAAAAAGGACGTCAATTTTGTCTGGGAACCACGTTGCACGACCGCGCAATTGTCAGTTAAAGCGACGCAGTGCCAAATCGCAAAAAGTGCTTTGGTCATATGGCAGCCAAATCCTCCGGGGCTGAAGTGGTTAATAAACATTTTTCAGCTTCATCTTATAATGCTTAACAAATAGGATTTCATGCATAAAAAATAGGAGATACATTTATTTGTGAAAAACTTGACGCCACACACTGCTGATCTGTGCAGATAAAAAAATTAATTAATTCAACAGCAACTGGAACACTACACCTACAATCTTCTTTCTGATGTGTTAAGCCTACTACTGGGACTTAGAGCTTCTATGAATAAGTCCCCGTAGGGACTGAACGCATTAGAGTTCATAAATGATACCTTGGATTTGTGAGTTTGTAAAAATACATTTAAACGCTTTATATAAGTTTGCAAGTTCTAGGAAATAAAAAACCGATATAAAAACATACATGCAGTACATATATTTACATTAATCTATAGCTTTTATACTAAACTAGGCTTTATTCATCTTAAATACCCTTTATTTTAAAAAGTTCTCTGATCTCCTCACCCCTCATCTTCTGAAACCTGGGCAGCCTCTTCCATTGGAGTCATTGCACACTACTGTAGTCATAATTCCTAAGCCAGATACAAACCCCGACACCTTGTCCAGCTACCGTATGATCGCCCTCCTTTTTTTTTTTTAACCACTTAACGACCGCTCACTGTATATATACGTCGGCAGAATGGCACCGACAGGCACAATCACGTAGAGCATACGTGATCGCCTTTGTACAGTTGGGGGGTCCGATCGGACCCCCCTCCTATACAGTGAGCGGCCGTTTATCGTTGGGGAGCGATCAGAGATGAGGGGGTGACCATTCGATTTCGGCCACCCCCTCGCGATCGCTCCCGGCGAATGAAAATGCTTCCTCCGCCATGTGATGTAAACACAGGCAGGAGGAAGTGATGTCATCTCCCTCGCGGCGGTCTTTTCGATTCCGGCGCCGAGGAGAGAAGAAGCAGGTTAGTGCACCAACAGTCCACTGACACATAGGTACACATAGGCACACATTTCACCCCCCAGTCACCCCCAGATCACCCCCAGGTCACCCCCCAGCCCCCAATCACAGTGTCACTGATTGCAGTGATCGTTTATTTTACTGATCACTACATTTAGTGTCATCTGTGATAGTAAAAAGTTGCAGGGCAGTTAGGATTAGGCCCCTTTAGGTCCAGGGTAGCCCCCTAACCCCCCTAATAAAGGTTTAACCCCTTGATCGCCCCCCAGGTAACCCTTTCACCCCCTAACGCCAGCATCACTAAGCGATCGTATTTTCGATCGCTGTATTTAGTGCCGGTGGTGCCCTAGATAGCCAGTTATTTATTTTTAGTTTCGCCGCAGGTTTTTAGAGCGTCAGGTACCCCCATATATTATTTTAACCCCCTGATTGCCCCTAGTTAACCCTTTCACCAGTGATCACCATATAAAAGTTACGGGTGACGCTGGTTGGTTAGTTTGCTTTTTATAGCATCAGGGCACCCGCCGTATATAACCCAATAAAGGTTTAACCCCCTGATCACCCGGCGGGTGAGATCAATTAGGTTTTAGCGCCAGAGAGGGTCTGCGTAGCCCCAGGCAGCGTTAGGTTAGTGCCAGTAACGCTAACACCCACGCGCAAAGCATACACCTCCCTTAGTGGTATAGTATCTGATCAGATCTATACTAGCGTCCCCAGCGGTTTAGGGTTCCCAAAAACGCAGTGTTAGCGGGATCAGCCCAGATACCTGCTAGCACCTGCGTTTAGCCCCTCCGCCCAGCCCAGCCCAGCCCAGCCCACCCAAGTGCAGTATCGATCGATCACTGTCACTTACCAAACACAAAACACATAACTGCAGCGTTCGCAGAGACAGTCCTGATCCCTGCGACCGCTAACAGTTTTTTTTGTAGCGTTTGATATATTTGCTGACGACAGTAAGGTGCTTTTTTTCCTGTGAATCTTACTAGTGTACCCCTAAATTTAGAGCCCAAAATGGCAAGTCGAAGGTACACTAGTAAAGAGGCCTACGAGATTCTGAGCATGACAGATAGTGAAGAGGAGGTCACGTATCTGTCAGATTCAGGCTCAGAATATCTTCCCGTAGAAGACAGTGACGTCAGCGGCCCCACGTCAGATAGCTCTGACGACGAAGTTCAGGTCCCTGCTAAGGTCAGGCGTACCCGATCCCGATCTTCTGAGGTTGTTGAGGAGCAAGAACCGCAGGGCTCTCGTATCATGGAGCAGAGTAGTACTAGCGCCGCTATTCCTTCTGGTGAATTGGCAAGCACCAGCGGCCTAGTACAGCCTGGGCGTACATACAGCACTGCAGTATCACTTGGTGACGTGGCGAGTCCCATAAGTGCAGTTCAAGCTGGCGAGGTGGCAAGCACAAGTAGTGTCCCGCTGCCACCAATAAGAAGACAAAGGCAGGCCCGTCGTACCCATAGTGCTCTTCCTGCAGAATTCGCCTATCCTGATTGGGTCCCCACCACTTCTGCAGAACCCGTACTTCCCCCATTCACTGCCCAACCCGGTATTCAGGTGGAAACAGCTGATTTTATGCCAATCGATTTTTATTCACTGTTTTTCACGGAAGATCTCTATAGATCTATTGTGGACCAGAGTAATTTATATGCTGGTCAATTCATCGCCGCTAATCCCCAGTTGCCTTCCATTGCCAAAGATTGGAAACCAATTACGGTTTCCAAATTTAAGACCTTTCTGGGCCTTTCCCTCAACATGGGCACACATAAATTCCCGTCATTGCGTGCTTATTGGTCCACGCACCCAATTGACCACATGCCCGTGTTCTCTGCCTCCATGCCCAGGAAACGATACGAGCAGATTTTGCGGTTCATGCACTTCAACGACAATGAACTTTGTCGTCCACGTGGGGACCCTGAATACGACCGGCTCTATAAAATTCGGCCCCTCATAAACCACTTCAACGAACGTTTTGCAGCCTTGTTTATTCCCGATCAAGCTGTCTGCGTTGATGAGTCCCTGATTACATTTTCTGCCCGCTTGGCTTTCAAGCAGTGCCTTCCCAGCAAGCGTGCCAGATACGGGGTCAAGCTCTATAAGTGCTGTGACAGGGCAACAGGCTATGTATGGAGCTCTATGGTTTATGAGGGAAAAGATAGTCAGGTTGAGCCGGTCAACTGCCCGGATTACATAGGGAGCGCTGGCAAGATAGTGTGGAACTTGGTGTCACCCTTATTCGGAAAGGGGTACCACTTGTATGTGGACAATTATTACACGAGCGTGCCACTGTTTAGTCACTTGTTTGATCATCAGATTGGAGCATGTGGCACCGTGCGACCTAAGCGCCGGGGCTTTCCCCAGCGGCTTGTAGATGCCCATCTTAGGCTGGGGGAGAGAGCCTGCGTAAAGTGTAATAACTTGCTCGCTATGAAGTGGAGGGACAATAAGAATGTTTTCCTTCTTACCTCCCTTCATGCAGAAACGACAGTCCAAATTCGTACGGCGACTGGTGTTGTGGAGAAACCCCTCTGTGTCCACGAATATAACAAAAATATGGGAGGGGTGGACCTCAACGACCAGTTGATGGCGCCGTATCTAATTGACCGTAAGGCGAGACGCTGGTACAAAAAAGCGTCTCTATCCTTATTCCAACTGGCTTTGCTGAACGCTCATGTGCTATACAGAGCTTCAGGCGGGAATTTATCTCTTCTAAAATTCCAGAATGAGATAGTCACAGAACTCCTGTATCCAGGCGGTTCTGCACCTCACCATCCCCTACCAAATGCAGTAAGCCGGCTGCATGAGAGGCATTATACGCATCTCCTCCCGAGTACCCCTACCCAATGAACCCCCAAAAAAGATGTCGTGTCTGTAGCAAGCGCGGATCTAGGCGTGACACCCGTTATTATTGTCCACTCTGTCCTGACAAACCTGGTCTTTGCCTTGGTGAATGTTTTGAACGCTACCACTCAAAAGTGAAGTTTTAGCGTAGGGTACAGCATTTCACAGACTAGGACACACTTACACAGGGTCTCCCAAGATCCCATTACATTTTGAGAGACCCGAATCATTACAGTTGTTAAAGTTTAAAAAAAAAAAGTGTAAAAAAGAAAAAAAAAAAACGTAAAAAACAAAAACACAAAAAAAATATAAAATAAAAAAACCAAAAATAGTTGTCGTTTTATTGTTCTCTCTCTCTCTCTCTATTTTCTCTCTATTGTTCTGCTCTTTTTTACTGTATTCCATTCTGCAATGTTTTATCATGCTTGTGTAGCGGGGTCTTCAAAGTTAGTGGGATACACCTGGGGGTAGAGAGACCCAGGTGTGTAATTATGTCAGGGTTCAGACCCTTTTTCTTATTCGTGGAGGATTGGGTGGTGTAATATTCTCTTTGACCAGTGGGTGTCAGTATACCTACTGGCGCGAGGTAGAATCACTGCCAGAGGGCTACCCTTCTTGGTCCCTTCCTGGAGATGGTGCGGCCGGGGCGGGGAACCCGCCGTGGTGTCGATGGGGGGGATATAAAAGGGGAGACGCTCTCGCCACGAGGCGGCCCGGAGGGAGGAGGTCGTGTCTTCACGCACCCAGGCACCTTAGGCCTGGGTGCGGGCGGTTCAAGGTTCCGGCCTAGGCGCCCAAGGCCTGGCCGGAACGAAGATGGAGTCCATCCCGGGCACCTTCAGCCTGGGGTGAGGTACTATTAAGGAGGCCTGGGACTCGGTGACTCCGGCTGGGTCCCGCGAGGGTGGAGTTGCTCCAGGGCGCCCCTTGCGAGGGGACCCGCATCTGAGGTGAGGAGGCTGGGGAGGTCACCCGTCCGAAGACCCGGTGCAGTGTCAACCCGGTGACGGATGGGCCTTCGGTAACTCCCTCGGAGGACATCTTCCCCTGATATGGGCTACAGCGCAGCGGAGGAGCTTTCATCAAGATTCCTGCAACCCCTGGTCATAGCACAGGGAGTGTAGGGACTAGGAACCTGTACAGTGCCTCGACCTGCTTCCCCATCGTATCATGCCGTTGCATTTGACTGTATGTGGAGATACGCAATAAACCTGAGTTTGGACTTTGATGGGTGTATGGACTCTGTTGATGGGAACAAAGGGAGATTCCGGCACGGAAGGACTGACCCTCATAACCAGCGCACATTTGGCCCGAGAAGAAAAGATTAATACTGGCCTTCACCTCACCCACAGCCATGGGGAGGACATGGGCCGTGGCGCACCTCACTCTGTCGCTCGACATACCCCTAGCTAAAGAGGTCGGGGTGAGGCCGCTACACGTGGGGGCTCGTGAGTCCGGGATGAAATGTGTGTTGACCCTGAGGTTTGGAACGGCTGTGTTTGAACTTTGCTGCCCGGAGGAGGTCCGAGCAGGTCGGCCATGTGATTGGCCAAAGTGCATCCCTGCTCGGAGTTGTGGACATGACCCTAAGTCGGGAAAGGCCCACGCGGAGGAGCGTAAAAAGGGAGAGGTCCAGCCGTGTGAAGTACTACATGTGGGGACTGTTAATGCACTGCGCCACGAGGCACCCCATGACTGCGCAATTCATGGGCGGAGGCTGGCGGAAGCCCGCGAAAACGTGCAAGTCGTGGGAGGAGTCTGGCCACGTGTGGAGATACACGTGGAGACTCCGGCGCGTGGTCAGCGCGTGATGGAACAGCAAGTGGTCGGGATGGCCTCAAGCTCCCCGTGGATACCGGTACCTTACCCCACGAAGATGACTGCATTTGCTGCACCCATTACAGACACGGGGATAAGGCTCAGGCCCCGAGGACAGTTGGCTCTGTATTCATGCAGAGACACGGAGGCCCTCGGTGTGATCTGTCCCGGATGCTCGGGACTGGTGGTCCAACTAAAGCCATTCGGGCGATGCGAAGCATGCAAGGAGTTTCTTTTTGAGGTTGAACCACACACGGAAAGGCCCCGGGCCCTACGCCTCAACTGCATCACAGGAACCGCCACTCCGGAGGGAGAGATCAAAGCCTTTGCGGAGTTTCCCGTGCGCGCTGACCAGGGCGAAGTGACTGCCCAACCAGAGACTGAGAGAGAAAAATCCGAGGACACTGCTTCGGTCACTACAGACTCCCTGCTGCCACCCCCGAAGAGGAAGATAGGCCTAGTGCAGGCATCCTATGGTCGTGGTCGAGCTTCACCCCGCCGCTTGCCTGGCCTGGATGGCGCCGGTAGAGAAGAAAGTCCCGGACATCCCAGTTCTTCAGAAGGTCCAGGTGAGCCAGGGGCTGGGACTGTGGTGTTGGTTGGAGGTGTCGGGGGTCCACAGTCGGTGGAGCCCGCAAGGGAGGGTAGCCTTCCGTCTACTAGAGACTACCTTCTGAAGAACTTTTTAGCGGGAGGATGCCCCCATGCTTCGGCATATATATATTTTAGGCACAGGTTGCGTTAAAAAAATGTTTTATTTTTTACTAGGTTTTGTTTGGGTATTTGCTTTGCAGGTATGGTATGGTAAGGTCTTACTGTTGTACTGTAATGTTACTTTGTTTTAATGTTAACCATCATTTGCTTAGCAGGTACGCCATTCAGTTGCATCGCGGATTTATTTATCTTGACAGCAACAGCGTTTGCTCCCACGATACATAAAGCCGTGACTCCAACGCTGTAGGAGGTGATTTCACCACCACAGTTAAAAAAAGAGCATATATGCCGAAGCATGGGGGCAGCAGGGGCGGAGGAGCGATTTTGCTCCTAATGCCGCGTATATACGGTCGAAATTCCGACGGAGGCTTGCCCGTGGAAAAGTTTGACCGTGTGTACGCGGCATAACCTTTTATGCCGCGTACATACGGTCGAAATTCCGACGAAGGCTTGCCCGTGGAAAAGTCCGACCGTGTGTACGCGGCATAACTTTTTTGCGGGAGGATGCCCCCATGCTTCGGCATATATGCCCATCATTAGAAGTGGGTGGATGAAGGGAGGTATTCTAATGGTGGGCATACCCACCGATCAATCTCTTTTTTTCGTTCAGCCAACAGGCTGCATGAAAAAAAAGATTACAATACATGTCCAACAAGGACCAGCAACGTACTGGTATGTTGCTGGACTTTGAATGTTTATACCAGAATGATGCCTGCAGGTTTAGGTATCATCTTGGTATCATTCTTTTCAGCCAGTGGACGGATTTCATGTAAAAGCAATTCTAGCAGATAATTAGCCTCTAGACTGCTTTTACAAGCAGTGGGAGGGAATGCCCCCCCCCGGATATAAACAGCGCCATTGGCAAATTGGGAAAGCATTTTATCACACCGATCTTGGTGTGGTCAGATGCTTTGAGGGCAGAGGAAAGAAAAAAAAGGAGTACCTGTCACTACTTATTGCTATCATAGGGGATATTTACATTCCCTGAGATAACAATAAAAATGATTAAAAAAAAATATATGGAAGGAACAGTTTAAAAATAAAATAAAAAAGCAAAATAAATAATAAAAAAAAAAAAAAAAAAAGCACCGCTGTCCCCCCCCCCCTGCTCTTGCGCAAAGGCGAACGCAAGCGTCGGTCTAGCGTCATATGTAAACAGCAATTGCATCATGCATGTGAGGTATCACCGCAAAGGTCAGATCGAGGGCAGTAATTTTAGCAGTAGACCTCCTCTGTAAATCTAACGTGGTAACCTGTAAAGGCTTATAAATGCTTTTAAAAATGAATGTAGTTTGTCGCCGCTGCGCGTTTGTGCGCAATTTTAAAGCATGTCGTGTTTGGTATCCATGTACTCGGCCTAAGATCATCTTTTTTATTTCATCAAACATTTGGGCAATATAGTGTTTTTTAGTGCATTAAAAATAAAAAAGTGTGTTTTTCCCCCAAAAAATGTGTTTGAAAAATCGCTGCGCAAATACTGTGTGGAAAAAAAAATGCAACACCCACTATTTTAATCTGTAGGGCCTTTGCTTTAAAAATATATATAATGTTTGGGGGTTCAACATAATTTTCTTGCAAAAAAAAATTTTTTTCATGTAAACAAAAAGTGTCAGAAAGGGCTTTGTCTTCAAGTGGTTAGAAGAGTGGATGATGTGTGACATAAGCTTCCTAATGTTGTGCATAAAATGCCAGGACAGTTCAAAACCCCCCCAAATGACCCCATTTTGGAAAGTAGACACCTCAAGCTATTTGCTGAGAGGCATGTTGAGCCCATTGAATATTTTTTTTTTTTGTCCCAAGTGATTGAATAATGACAAAAAGAAAAAAAAAATGTACAAAAAGTTGTCACTAAATTATATATTGCTCAAACATGCCATGGTTATATGTGGAATTGCACCCCAAAATACATTCTGTTGCTTCTCCTGAGTACGGGGATACCACATGTGTGAGACATTTTGGGAGCCTAGCCGCGTACAGGACCCCGAAAACCAAGCACCGCCTTCAGGATTTCTATGGGTGTAAATTTTTGATTTCACTCCTCACTGCCTATCACAGTTTCGGAGGCCATGGAATGCCCAGATGGCACAAAACCCCCCCAAATGACCCCATTTTGGAAAGTAGACACCCCAAGCTATTTGCTGAGAGGTATGTTGAGTATTTTGCAGATCTCGCTTTTTGTCACAAAGTTTTAAAAATTGAAAAAAGAAAAAAAAAATATATGTCTTTCTTCATTTTCAAAAACAAATGAGAGCTGTAAAATACTCACCATGCCTCTCGGCAAATAGCTTGGGGTGTCTACTTTCCTAAATGGGGTCATTTGTGGGGGTTTTGGGCTATCTTGGCATTTTATGGCCTTCAAAACTGTGATAGGTAGTGAGGAGTGAAATCAAAAATTTGTGCCCTTAGAAATCCTGAAGGCGGTGCTTGGTTTTCAGGGGCCCGTACACAGCTAGGCTCTCAAAAAGTCCCACACATGTGGTATCCCCGTACTCAGGAGAAGCAGCCAAATGTATTTTGGGGTGCAATTCCGCATATAACCATGGCATGTTTGAGCAATATATCATTTAGTGACAACTTTTTGTACATTTTTTTTTCTTTTTGTCATTATTCCATCACTTGGGACAAAAAAAAAATATTCAATGGGCTCAACATGCCTCTCAGCAATTTTCTTGGGGTGTCTACTTTCCTAAATGGGGTCATTTTGGGGGGTTTTGTGCTATCTTGGCATTTTATGGCCTTCAAAACTGTGATAGGTAGTGAGGAGTGAAATCAAAAATTTATGCCCTTAGAAACCTTGAAGGCGGTGCTTGGTTTTTTGGGGTCCCGTACGCGGCTAGGCTCCCAAAAAGTCCCACACATGTGGTATCCCCGTACTCAGGAGAAGCAGCAGAATGTATTTTGGGGTGTAATTTCACATATAACCATGGCATGTGTGAGCAATATATCATTTAGTGACAACTTTTTGTAAATTTTTTCTTTTTTTTTCATTTTGTCATTATTCAATCATTTGGGACAAAAAAAAAATATTCAATGGGCTCAACATGCCTCTCAGCAAATAGCTTGGGGTGTCTACTTTCCAAAATGGGGTCATTTGGGGGGGTTTTGTGCCATCTTGGCATTTTATGGCCTTCAAAACTGTGATAGGTAGTGATAGGTAGTGAGGAGTGAAATCAAAAATGTATGCCCTTAGAAACCTTGAAGGCGGTGCTTGGTTTTTGGGGTCCCGTACGCGACTAGGCTCCCAAAAAGTCCTACACATGTGGTATCCCCGTACTCAGGAGAAGAAGCAGAATGTATTTTGGGGTGTAATTTCACATATGCCCATGGCATGTGTGAGCAATATATCATTTAGTGACAACTTTGTGCAAAAAAAATAAAGTTTGTCATATTCCCGCAACTTGTGGCAAAATATAAAATATTCCATGGACTAATCATGCCTCTCAGTAAATAGCTTGGGGTGTCTACTTTCCAAAATGGGGTCATTTGGGGGGGTTTTGTGCTATTTTGGCATTTTATGGCCTTCAAAACTGTGATAGGTAGTGAGGAGTGAAATCAAAAATTTGCGCCCTTAGAAATCCTGAAGGCGGTGCTTGGTTTCCGGGGTCCCATACGTGGCTAGGCTCCTAAAAAGTCCCACACATGTGGTATCCCCGTACTCAGGAGAAGCAGCAGAATGTATTTTGTGGTGCAATTCCACATATAACCATGGCATGTGTGAGCAATATATCATTTAGTGACAACTTTTTGTAATTTTTATTTTTTTTTGTCATTATTCAATCACTTGGGACAAAAAAAAAATATTCAATGGGCTCAAAATGCCTCTCAGCAATTTCCTTGGGGTGTCTACTTTCCAAAATGGGGTCATTTGGGGGGGTTTTGTACTGCCCTGCCATTTTAGCACCTCAAGAATTGAGATAGGCAGTCATAAATTAAAAGCTGTGTAAATTCCAGAAAATGTACCCTAGTTTGTAGACGCTATAACTTTTGCGCAAACCAATAAATATACGCTTATTGACATTTTTTTTACTAAAGACATGTGGCTGAATACATTTTGGCCTAAATGTATGACTACAATTGAGTTTATTCGATTTTTCTTATAACAAAAAGTAGAAAATATCATTTTTTTAAAAAAAATTCGGTCTTTTTCCGTTTATATCGCAAAAAATTAAAATCGCAGAGGCAATCAAATACCATTAAATGAAAGCTCTATTTGTGGGAAGAAAAGGACGCAAATTTCGTTTGGGTACAACATTGCATGTCCGCACAATTTACAGTTAAAGCAGCGCAGTGCAAAATTCTGAATTCACCTCTGGTCCTTTAGCTACCAAATGGTCCGGGGCTTAAGTGGTTAAACGTAAGCATTTTTATTGAGTTCTAATAGCATTACAAAATGCAAGGAAGTGAATAACATATAGTATTGCATATAAGAAATTACAGAGTCAAAATTTAGGTTAGAGATTTCACATCTCAAAATTTAACTTGATCTAGTGAGATCTTAAAGGAAAGAGGGCAACCGAGTTTAGTGTTGTTAAGCTTATGAAGTTCTCGTACAATATGACAACAAAAGGAAAACAGAGTTTAAATTCAAACTGTAGCTAACTGGAATATAGAGTCAGAGTGTTAAATGTAAAGGATTCAAGCAGGTGGAGAAAGTCGCTGGGTACATGTGAGCCAGTCTGGCCAGAGTCAAGTATCAGCTATGGAAGATTTTATGTGCAGTTTCCCAATGGGAGATTCAACGTGAGACTTTACAAGTGGAGTTCAGGGCTAAGTGCCGCTGACTAAATCTTATTGCAGGGCTCTGCATTAATAGATGTACCACTGTTTAATCTAATCTTTACTTTACTCAGTAAACGCATTACTGATTAAGCAGACATGTTGTGTGGTGTGATTACTGTGTATGTTACCTGCAGTATTGTGATACCCATAGCCTACGGGTCTCATAATCCTTTAGTCTCACTAGCTGTGCCAAGGGAGGGTAGAGCCAGTTACTGGGGGTTGGCAGCAGAGTGTTACAGGCCTGAAAATAATACCAGCAGCAGTCTTAACTGGGGGTATTGCTACACACGACCATCAAAATCCTGACCCGGCCTGGACTTGATTCCCGTTTTGGACCTCGCTCTTGTACCTGAACCAGCCTGCTAGTGTTGACCCGGTCTGCCTGCACCTGCTCTGCTGCTCATCCACGTGTGTTCTCTTGCTGCACCTTGCCGTGGACTACAGCCTCTGCTCAAGGCCCCTACTCAGCTTACCAGTCAGGCACTTGTGCCTTCTGCCTCTCGAGCTCCTGTTCACTCTACCAGGGCCTTGTGGATCAGAGGCTACGAGAAGCCGCTCCCTGCACATTGGGCTCGTCTACCACCAGGTACGTGACACACTGTAGCTACACAAGCTGTGCTTGCTTACTTTCTCTCTAATGTCTCTAAGGGAGATTCTCCCTGTACAATACCTTTACCACTCACCACTAGGGATGAGCCGAACACCCCCCAGTTCGATTCGCATCAGAACATGCGAACAGGCAATAAATTAGTTCGAACATCCGAACACCGTTAAAGTCTATGGACACGAACATGAAAAATCTAAAGTGCTAATTTTAAAGGCTTATATGCAAGTTATTGTCATAAAAAGTGTTTGGGGACCCAGGTCCTGCTCCAGGGGACATGTATCAATGCAATTTTTTTTTTTAAAACTGCAGTTTTTTCGGGAGCAGTGATTTTAATAATGCTTAAAGTGAAACAATAAAAAGTGAAATATTCCTTTAAATTTCGTACCTGGGGGTGTGTATAGTATGCCTGTAAAGTAGCGCTTGTTTCCCGTGCTTAGAACTGTCCCTGCACAAAATGTAATTTATGAAGGAAAAAAAGTCATTTAAAAGTACTCGCGGCTGTAATAAATTGTCGGCTCCCGGCAATACAGAGAAAAGTCATTGAAAGTCATTGATAAAAAAAAAAAAAAATGCGTGGGGGTCCCCCCAAATTCAATTACCAGGCCCTTCTGGTATGGATATTAAGGGAAACCCTGTGCCAAATAAAAAAAAAATGACGTGGAGTTCCCCCCAAAAATCCATACCAGACCCTTATCCGAGCACGCAACCTGGCAGGCCGCAGGAAAAGCGGGGGGGATGAGAGAGTGCCCCCCCTCCTGAACCGTACCATGCCCTCAACATGGGGAGGATGCTTTGGGGTCTGAATTCCAAAGCACCATGTCCCCATGTTGATGGGGACAAGGGCCTTATCCCCACAACCCTTGCCCGGTGGTCTGCGGGCAGGGGGCTTATCGGAATCTGGAAGACCCCTTTAACAAAGGGGACCCCAGATCCCGCCCCCTATGTGAATTGGTAAGGGGTACATTGTACCCCTACCATTTCACAAAGAAAGTGTAAAAAATTGTAAAAAAACCACACAGACGGGATAAGTCCTTTATTAAAAATAAAATAAATAAAAATAAAAAATAAAGATTCCAGCGGTGGTAATCCACTCTCGATTTCCACTCAAGTGATGTCGGTATCCAGCGACAGATTATCTGCAGGCTCCAGTGATGATGTCCAGCGAGGAACAGTACATGGTCCTGTCTCCATCGGAGACACCCCGGGGATGACGTCGCGGCAGCCTGACAGGTCTTATGTAGCTGACACGTGACCCCGTCCCCCTCTGATGCAAGGGGAAACCCGGGCTTTCCCAGTGATGTTTGGGTGACCCTGCCCCCCTCTGATGCAACGGGAAACCTGCGCTACATCAGAGGGGGGCAGGGTCACCCAAAAGCATCTTCCCCATGTTGGGGGCATGTGGCCTGGTACGGTTCAGGAGGGGGGGACGCTCTCTAGCCCCCCCTCTTTTCCTGCGGCCTGCCAGGTTGCGTGCTCGGATAAGGGTCTGGTATGGATTTTTGGGGGGAACTCCATGCCATTTTTTTTTATTTGGCGCGGAGTTCCCCTTAAAATCCATACCAGACCTGAAGGGTCTGGTATGGATATTTGGGGGAACCCGTCTTTTTTTTTTATTATTTGGTGCAGGGTTCCCCTTAACCACCTCGCGCCCACCGTATGACTATATACGGCCGCAAGGTGGCTCTACAAATCCGGGAGGCCGTCTTTTTACGGCCTCCACTCCTCTGGCCAGTGGGGGGCGCGTGAGAGCCGCCGCGCGTGCCCGGCGCATCACTGTGATGCAGATGCGCGCGCCTGGCGGCCACGAGGTCCACCAGGTACCCGTGATTGCCCGTTACACAGACAAGGACATGGATCTCTGTGTGTAAACACAGAGATCCATGTCCTGTCAGGGAGAGGATAACGATGCTGTGTCCCTTGTACATAGTGACACAGATCGGTCACCTCCCCCCAGTCAGTCCCCTCCCCCCACAGTAGTAATCACTCCCAGGGCACACATTTAACCCCTTCCTCGCCCCCTAGTGTTAACCCATTCCCTGACAGTCACATTTATACAGTAATCAGTCCATATTTATAGCACTGTTCGCTGTATAAATGGGAATGGTCCCAAAATAGTGTCAAAAGTGTCCGCTGTGTCCGCCATAATGTCGCAGTCACGAAAAAAATCACTGATCGCCACCATTACTAGTAAAAAATGTTTTTTAAATAAAAATGCCATAAAACTACCCCCTATTTTTTAAACGCTATAACTTTTGCGCAAACCAATCAATAAACGCTGATTGTGATTTTTTTCACCAAAAATATGTAGAAGAATACGTATCGGCCTAAACTGAGGAAAAAATAAATAAAAAAAATAAAAAAATTGGGATATTTATTACAGCAAAAATCTAAAAATATTGTGTTTTTTTCTAAATTGTCGCTCTTTCTTTATTTATAGCGCAAAAAATAAAAACCGCAGAGGTGATCAAATACCACCAAAAGAAAGCTCTATTTGTGGGAAACAAGGGACGTCAATTTTGTTTGGGAGCCACGTCGCATGAACACGCAATTGCCATTCAAATCGTGACAGTGCCGAAAGCTGAAATTTCACCTGGGCAGGAAGGGGGTATATGTGCCCAGTAAGCAAGTGGTTAATATCCATACCAGACCTGAAGGAAGGGCCTTGTAATTGAATTTGGGGAGACCCCCGCACATTTTTATTTTCTATTTTTTATCAATGACTTTCAATGACTTTTCTCTGTATTGCCGGGAGCCGACAATTCATTACAGCCGCGAGTTCTTTTAAATTACTTTTTTTTCCTTCAGAAATGACATTTTGTGCAGGGACAGTTCTAAGCACGGGAAACAAGCGCTACTTTACAGGCATACTATACACACCCCCCAGGTACGAAATTTAAAGGAATATTTCACATTTATTGTTTCACTTTAAGCATTTTTAAAATCACTGCTCCCAAAAAAACGTTTTTAAAACTATTTTTTGCATTGTTACATGTCCCCTGGGGCAGGACCCAGGTCCCCAAACACTTTATATGACAATAACTTGCATATAAGCCTTTAAAATTAGCACTTTATATTTCTCCCATAGACTTTTACAGGATGTTCCGCGGCTTTTCGAATTTGCCACGAACACCCCAAATTGTTCACTGTTCAGCGAACGGGCGAACAGGCAATGTTCGAGTCGAACATGAGTTTGACTCGAACTCAAAGCTCATCCCTACTCACCACAATGTCCATCCCCAACCTTTCAATAAAGACTTGGCAGGATAAAGGCTTACAGGTCTCAGTCCTTTACTTCAATAATGTCCTTAAGCTGGTTCCCTTCTTGCAAGAACCATTTGCACTCCCTTCTGCAGACTACTACAAATACATTCAAGTAGCCCATTATCTTCTCCATAACCCCCACCTTCATATATCTTTACATACAAAGGCATGGAAATACCTTTCAGGTCAAAGCAATCATACCTAAGGTATCACTCTGTTCTACAACTTACTGCAGAACAAAACTCTATTCAGCATATTACCTCCCATGGTCAAATAAGAAAGAGATATTGGTCAATCTTACAGTGACTCCCAATAGATTACAGCTCTTAAATATAGTTTCAAAGCGACTCATTCTTCTAACCTATGGGAACTAATTCATAAATTTACTCTCAAGAGGTATGTTACTCAAAACCAAATCCATTCCTTTGATTGGGTTGCCCCGCCTTCCTGTTGGAGAAATTGTGGAGGAATGGGGAGCGAATACCATATCCTGTGGGAATGCACTATGGTATCATCCTTTTGCATAGACATTTTCCAACTCCTGAGTGAAGTCACTGGAATTACTGTAGATCCATCACCAGAATTGGCCTTGTTATGTATTGGCATTGGAAACTTTCCCCTTTCTCTCCATTGTATCTTCACTTGCATCCTCCAGGCAACTAGATTGGCAGTTGTTTGCCCTTGGAAATCCTCAGATGTTATATCCAGAAGCGAAGTGATCACTTTAGTGCATACCCACGGCTTCTATGAACTTATGTTCGCTGCAAGTGAAGGCTGTTACACTTTTGTAAAGGAATATTGGTCCCATTGGCTTACTTGGTACCAGCAGATGTTGCATGACTAACCACTATAAAGCCCAGTACACACGGTCGGACTTCCATCGGACTTTTCCGTGTTTTTTTGTCCGAACGGAGTTGGTCGGGAACACCCATAGCATACACACGCTCAGACTTTTCTGCAAACTTTCCCAAAACTTTTTGCAACATCACGTGGTTTTTCTGCTCTTTTCTGCTCTTTACCGCCACCCTTTGGTCAACTTCTGCTATTGTTGGTTGATTTTAACATTAGTTGTTTTGTCCATCGGACAAAAGTCCGATGGTTTTCTGCACACACGGTCGGACTTTGCTCCATCGGACTTTTGTTGGGCAAAAGTTTGTCCATTTGCAGACCCAACTTTTGTCCGATGAAAACAAGAAAAAAGCAAAAAAAGTTTGTCCGATGGAGCGTACACACGGTGGGATTGTTGGTCCAACTTGCTCAAAATGAAGTTTGTTGGGCAAAAGTCCGACCGTGTGTACGGAGCTTTAGTCTTTTTTGATTGTTTTTTACTTGACGACTTTGCCACATACTTTATTCTATGTACACCGCAGCGATGCTCCCTTAAGGCCTCATGTACACTCCTGCTGGTAAGTGGACGTTTAGGAGCAGTTGGGCATTTTTTCAACTGCTCCTGAACTCTCCTCTATGTTATCTTATCAGTACATGTACACACGGTCATTTATAGTCATTTCTAGGCAGTTGAGTTTAGAGGCTTTTTTTGGAACCAAAAAAGAATGTGTTCAGAAGCTGTGTTTAGAAGCATTTCAAGTGCCAAACGAGCCTAAATGCGACATGTAAACACGGCTAAACTGATGTTTTTAGATGCTAGTTTCTAGCTGTCAAGTTAAATTGTTCAGGAGAGGTTGAACAACGTCCCGTGTACATGAAGCCTTACTTGTCCCTTATCTTTACTCTTCTAATGTTATTTACTCATGGCAACCACTTATTTGTCTTATTTGTGCTTATCCTCGACTAAATGCTTTGTATTTGTTTGAACCTCAATAAACATCATTGAAATGAAGAAGCTACTTACAGTAAAGCAATGACCCTTATGTATCTGTATATGAACTGTGTAAAAAAAAAAAAACTCCCTACAGGTAAAAGCAAACACCTCGTCCAGGCTTCTCTTAACTGTGAGGCCGGTCTCATGCATTGAGAACAAAACAAGGGAAACACTCAAACCGTAATCTAGATTAACAGTGCTGTTGATGAATAAAGCATGGGAGATTCCAGTATAACCAAGATGGTAGCCAGCCAGTTAGTGTGAAGTATGTGCATCCTAACCTCTTTGATCTTACTAAAGTTCAAAGAGGTTAAACCTCAGAAGGATATTGAAAAGGGTATAAATCCATTGTGCGCATTGAAGGATATGATTGTCCGACCTGAGGACAAGAGAGGTGGAATAGTTATTTTGTTAACATAATGCACTATTGCACTTTGAGAATTTGCCTAGTATGATTGTTTATTCCAATACCGCACTTTTTTTTCTAGCAGTGAATCATATAGCCTACCTACTCACATTGGAGTGCTCCACAAGTTATTGAGTTAATGCTCCCAAAGTGTCCTTGGCAGATCCCACAGGTGACAATATCTTTCAGCAACAGCAAATCATTTTCTGACAAACAAAGATGGCTATAGGCCTCTCACCACTTCAGTGCTGTGCATGTGTTCCTTGGTCAGCTGTCCATCCAATGATAGTAACTCTTTATGGAGGTGAATGAGTCAGGCCTTACTATCTCTGCCACAAGTCTCCCTTGTGCAATGGAAAGGGTCAGGGGAAGTGACTGTCCCCAGCTAGAAAAGGGAACTCAGTTTTCAAAAGTGCAGCAAGCAGTTTAAATGCACCCAGATCACAAGCACACAAACAGTTCTCCCTCTTTCTCTTGCAGCACCTGCCAGCCACACACACATGCTTTGCCAGCCTTGGGAATCTTATACTCAATCCTTATTCTGCCCTCAGTGACCCCCTCTCCCAGCCCTCTCCCTGCTATTTTCCCAGCCCATGTGGCTCTTCTTGAGAGCAAAAAAACAACATTTTGGTGCTGCTTAGGTAGAAAGATAAAGTTCAAATAGACCACTGTGAATTCAGGCAGGGACTGGAAGCTTGTCCTAGCTCCAAACTGCAGCAATGTCAAGGGAAAAGATCCATAAGCTGCACATTATGAAGCAGACCCATGTGCATGAAGTGAGATAAATGGCAGCCTCAGATCGGACTCCAGCCAGGCCATGTCTCCAACATGTTTTTATCCACCCCTTGGAGCTTAATTAAGCTCCAAGGGGTGTAGTGAAACACATTGGGGCATGGCCTGGCTGGAGTCTGGGCTGAGGCTGCCATCCATGGATCTTTTTGTTTGGCTCTCCTTGAGAGAAGCCATTAAAATCCCTGCTCACACTTCCTTCTCCCTTCTTTGCTTTCCAATGCCACATTACCGAATCAAGAGGTGGGAAACAGAGGGAGAAGGTGTGGAATGGCCACAACAATTTCCAAGCTGTGTGGTTCTGGGCAGCTGGCCAAGGCAACACACTCTCCCCACTAAAAAACGTTGGTCCCCCCAAAAAGCAGTAGTTTTAGCTTGCAAACTAGAATTGACATGGACCTATATAACAAGCAGTGAAATATAGTGTAAGCAAAGTAAATATTTACATTACAAAGCCTAAAACCTTTGGTACACCCTGCCCCTATCTCATTTGACACTATGTTGTTTAGATAAATAAGTATTGCTTTAAAAGGAAAAGTACAGCCAAAGCTGTATCTGGGTAACTGGAACTTCCATCAGGTCTACCACTGGAAGGCGAACATTTTATTGATAGACAGGAAAATATATGTACACATTAGAGATGGGCCAAACATCCCCCTGTTCAGTTTGCAGCAGAATTTCCGAACAGGTGAAAACTTCTTCCCCAAACCGCAAACTCTATTGAAGTCTATGGGATGAGAGCATGAAAAATCAAAAGTGCCCATTTTGAAGGGTTATATGCAAGTAATTGGCCATAAAAGGGGTGTGGGGGTCTGGGTACTGCCCTGGGGGACATGTATTGTTTTTAAAGGAGCAGTGATTTTAATCTGAAACAAAGTGAAACAATAAAAATGAAAAATTCCTTTAAATATAGTGTCTGGGGGTCCCTTTAGTATGCCTGTAAAGTAGTGCATCTGTAGCATGTAAAACCTGCTGCAGTAAAAATCACATTTAAATTGACTCATGGTTCCAATTGCTGGAACCCCGCTATATAAAAAAATAAAGAAGAAAACGGCATGGGGTCCAGTAGGGATTTAAAAGGGGATCTCATGCCAAAATGCCTAAAAAAAACGGCATGATGTCAGAAGAGGGTGGTGTCACCGGAAGACATAGCCAAGTGGCCCCGCCCCTTGCCTATATAAGAAATGTCAATGCGCGGAGTGGGCATACGGTGGGCATACGGTGGGAGGCCTCCCAGGAGGTGGAGTTTTTTTTTTCATGTCGGCAGGAGGCATGATTTACGATGGATTTACATCGAGGGACACTATTTTTTTTATAAAAGATTTGTCAAAAAGTGTTGCATGTGGTTATTACTTTTGTACACTTTTTTGGTGAATTGGTGGAGGTACTATGTACCCGATACCCATTCACATAGGGGATGGCGGGATCTGGGGGCCCCCTTGTGAATTGGTATCCCCCTCGATAAGCACCCCACCCGCAGACCCTGACAACCACAGCCCAGGGTTGTCGGGAAGAGGCCTATATTTGAAGGATTTTTTCATTTTTATTGTTACACTGTAAGCATAACTACAATCACTGCTCATAAAAAAAATATCTTTTTTTTTATAGATACATGTCCCCCAGGGCAGTACCCAGACCCCCATATGCCTTTTATGGCCACTTACCCCTGTTCTGCTTCTAACTGAATTGGGGGGGGGGTGTTTGGCCCATCCCTAGTTTGCTTTTTTAGTCTAACAGGTTGCAAGTGCCCCTGTTTGCTTCTAGGTAGATCTTAGGTTGCAGTGGCCCTTGTAAAACCTTCTATCAAATTCAAAGAAACCTAATTGGTATATACCGTATTTATCGGCGTATAACACGCACAGACGTATAACACGCACCCTAACTTTAAGAGGGAAGTTTCAGGAAAAAACTTTCCACAGCCCCCTGCGTATAACACGCAGGCACAGTTCACCCTCTATTTTCAGGGTAAAAAAGTGAGTGTTATACGCCAATAAATGCAGTAATTAATTTATATATATAATATATATATTAATTGGTATTTTTTTTTTCTGTCAGCTGCTCCGTCAGGTCTTCCAGGTCTCCTATGGGATTTACTCTCTGAAGGCCTTGTCTTCTGTGTTTGTGATGCTGGATACTTTTTGTGGTGATATTGGAGTATCTGCTTGATGGAAACATTCTACAGGGATTCCATATTTTGCTCCTCCTACAAAAAGTAAAATGGTGTAGCTGGGCTCACCTGCCCATACAGCATTCAGGTCTGCAACTGTATTGCAAAGACTGACTAAGACTCTTTCTTGGGACTTACACAGTACTCTCATCAAGATCTCTTTGGGGATCAATTCTACCCTGAAGTTTTTCTCTTTATTAGACTCTGTTTCCACTACTGCGAGTTGTTGTGCGAGTTGACACATGTGAAGTCGCATGACAAGTCAAAATCCATGTATTTCAATGATCTAATTGTTGCGACTTCAAAAAAGGTTCTTTCACTACTTTGTTCCGTCTTCGTTGTGACTTGTTCTCCATAGAAAGTAATTAAGTTGCTATGCAGTCGCATGTACATGTATGGCACCGCGACTTCCAGGGAAGTCTACGGAAGCACATGATCTCTGCTCCTCCCAAATACATAACTTTCTATATGGACGGACGTGAGTGTGGAAGACAGCAGAAAGCATGCCTAGGGCTAAAAAGAACAAGCAACAGGTTCATGACAATCAAGAAATCATGAGCATGGTTGTAAGTGGTTTGCATATATTATGATACCTGGGACTCTTTATCAGCTACAGAACGGTCTTCAAAACGTAAATGGTTGATATATGCTGCTTATCACATTGCGGCTTGCACCTATTTAATGTGTAGTAACCTCTAGCAACCAATGGGTGTGTGGTAATAATGTGCACTGTGGTTTCTTGGAGGGGACTGCTTCTCCTGCCGGGAGCTCACAATGGTTTGGCAGGAGGGAATCCACTGTCAACAATATCTGTGTTGATGGTGGAATTTATCAAGTTTTTTTCCTGCAACCTGTGGCTGCAGGAAAGTAAATCTGTGTGTTTCCCCCAAAAATATTTGCCCATGGTCCAAACAATATTAAAGATGCCCCTGACGACATCCTTCAGCACATCACAAATTCTGCAGGTGTCATGGATAATATAGCTTGTAGTTATTTTCCCACCATCAACATCAATTATGCAGCCTACCAAATGAACGATCTATGGCCAGTTAATAAAGAAACATTTTTTTAACTTGGTGTTGTCTTTATATTTTGCAGTGCATTCGTTACAAACTCAATGGAGAAGTCTCAAAGACTGTTACAACCGGTAACTGGTAGTGGTTCTGGCTCAAAAAGATTAGCCCCATATGCCCATGCCGGGGATCTTGAATTTTTAAAACCGGTGTTGTAAATGCGAGAGTAAGTTATCAGCAGGCATATTTGCTGAATTTGACATATAAAATTGAATTTTTACCTTTATAAATTTGTTATTGGTATTTCAGAACCCAAGTAAGCTGGGAAGACAGCACACAGGGTTTGCCACTGGAAGATGAGTCAGAGGGGGCTGCTGTGGAGGAGGAGGAAGAACAATTCCAAGACACTGAAGACAAGGAACTGTTCGTAGATGAAAGAAGGTCATCAACAAACTCCATGAATGAGGAGGAGGCTGAACCAGGGCCTAGCAATTTTTCTAGGCCTTTGCGAAGATCTTCAAGGGTAAGTGCCAGGGCTGGTAAACCCATGGATAAAATCTTAGATGTGGTCAGTCAGATGTCCAATAAAATGGCTGAAAACCAGTGTGAAGACACAGCATTCCTCACTGTAATTTTAGACATATGTAAACAGGTCCCCCGAGAGAAAAAATATGCACTGAGGATGGCTTTGATGTCAACTGCTCAATCCTTTGTGGGTGATGAGCCAACAACATCCTCAGCATATGTGCAACCCCCCCATATCCCCCTTATCACCAGTAACCTCAGTTTACAAGTACACAGTATGCACCACCAAGAAACCGCCCATACTGTAACGAGTATGGTAATATGCTGAATCCCTCAGGGCCACGCATGTTACATCCAATTCCTGCCCCCACTACCTCCACCACTCACCAACTTAGGCAGCCTACACCCAGTCAGGTTCTGCCTTTTCAGGAAAGGCAATACTACCCAGGAACATCAGTGGATTACCCTGGACCATCCACTAGTTCAGGTTCCGGGAACATTGAAACAAAAACAGTCCAGCAATTGTAAGGTTTTGCTATTTTTGGTGTTGTTTTGATATCTGTTCTTTTATGTTTTTTAGTTGTGGTTGACAAAATAACAACCAAAAAATGGTGTAGTTCCCCAAAAAAATAACTTTATTTTGTGTCGCATTCTAGCAAAGAGATGTTGCTGCTAAAACATATATATATTGTTATTTTTTGTCTGCCTTTTTTTTTTCTTTGGTTCAAATTGATATATGGTCATTTATTTTTCTTTGTTGTGTTTGTTAAAAAGAAACAAACCAAAAATGGTGTATTTCACCATAAACAAACTTTATTTTTGGTGCATTCTTACATGAAAATGTTGCAAATAAAAAATATTCTGGTTACATTATGTTTTATTGAATTATACCTTTTTTTGGGGTTAAAGACCTGTTATTCAGCATTTGAGTGCAATTACACATAACAGACATAGAAATAATAATAACCAAAAAAATACAAGACATACATTATGCAATGGCATCCTGCTGGACAGAACCAGCAGCAGACATGAAAAAAGAAGTGAAACACTCACGCACAGTGGCACCATTGCTGATTCCCCTACTGACACTCCATTGTGCACCCTCCATATCATGCATGATGGAATCTTCAAAAAGGTAACCATTACAAATACGGACAAAGTTATGAAGCACACATGCTGCTTTTACCGCAGATATTGCATTCTCCATTTTTAAATTTAGAGGTGTATGTAGGACCTGCCACTTGTTAGCTAAAATGTCAAAAGCACATTCAACAACTCGTCTTGCCCTTGTTAAGCAGTAGTTGAAGATTCTCTTCTCTTCACTCAGAGACCAATTGGAATAAGGCCTTAGTAGATGGTCACTGAGCGCAAAGGCGTCTTCCCCAACATAGACAAATGGCATTGGCGGGCCATTTGTCCCTGGCAGCGGACAGTCATGTGGCAGGTCCAGACCATTTTCCCTCAACATTCTTCCAAACAGATGATCAGGCAAAAATACTAGACATGTGCATTCATTTTCGTCCGAATGCATTTTCGTCCGAATTTCAGGTATTTTCGCTATCGTTTTAACAAACGAAAACAAACGTGCAGAATCCGAAATCCGAAAGATCCGACAAAAAAAATGCTTTATTTTCGTTTTCGTTGCTACAACAGTTCGACATAGATAGAATATTCGACATGACGCTGACAATAACAATCTGTGTCTATCGAACCTGCGGTCGAATGTGCCTAACCTTAGCTCTATTAGTCCAAGATTATTCTACATTGAGAGGAAAGATTCGACATAGAGAGAAAAGATTTGACACTATAGAGACAGTGTTGGGGTAGACCATTCGACATGAACAATGAAGATTTGACGAAGCAGCGAAAAACATACAAACGTCGAATCTGTCATTGAAGGCTTATGGTGTCTGTCAAAAGTTCTAAGAAGATTCGACAAGCAGCTAAACTGTACGATGCTGCAATCGTACATTTCTGGTCAAATGCTCGGCCCATAGGCTATAGAAGAATTTGAATGTTTGTTGACTAGTAATAATAATTTATAAATATAATTATTACTAGTGTCATACAACATTAGAATTCTTCTATAGCTTGTAGGCGGAACATTCGACCGGAAATGTACGATTGCGGCGTCGAATCTTTTAGCTGCTCCGTCGAATCTTCTTAGAACATTCGACAGACACCATAAGCCTTCAATGACAGATTTGACCTTAATTAATTTGGATTTTCGGACGAATGCATTTTTTAACGAAACAAAATAAATAAAAACAAATTTCGGGAGTAACTAAATAAATGTATTTTTCAGACGAAAACGAAATTCCGAAACAAAATATTTTTAGTGTGCACATGTCTAAAAAAATACTGGAGTCTGAGCTTCTGCCATACGATTCGATGTCAATATATCTAAAAATAATAATAAGGAAGGAAGAGCAGGAGCAGGAGAAAGACACTGGTGATGTACAGGGACATTTAATATGGTAAACACAATCACACCCACAATTACATGCAATTTTTTATAATATAAATTCATGTAAAAAGGATCACATAATGATGTGGATCTCCAAATGACACATATGAGGTAAGAAGAAGAAAAAGTAGACATGAAAAATTACCTCAATGTTATAATGAGTCTTTCAACAGCCAGAATACTCCTTTGGAAACTGGTGTTTTCTTGTTCTAGATGGCTAGAGAGCAAAGCCAACATTTTTTTTATTTAACCATAGATTTTTATTGAAAGATTGCAGAATACACATTAAGTTCAATTCAATGTTTACAACACAATACATGAACATAGTAGATATTGAACATTAGATTTACTTCTACAATGAAACATTGCTATCTGGGCTACCTATATACACATAGCTTTTGACCTCAACAGGAGGTAGAGACTGTCACCCCAATTGGGTACATACTGTGAGCAGGCTCCATTATAGATCTAGTAATGGTAGCCCTCCTGGGACCTTGTTGAGGGTCCCTGGAGATGAGGTGTGTAGTAATTTTAATCATTGTAGGCTATTAACCAGTAAACAACAAACATTGATACTGTCTGAACAGTAAAATGAGAACATACACTTTGGTCATGGTGAAATCACATTTTAGCAGTTTCTATAGTAGATCATCTTGCGTGACCTCATCTATCATTAGTTTTTACCACTAAAGGCTAGTTGTTTGGATTAAATTAAAATATCATAATTGTATCATACATACAGTAGAGCAATAGTCACAAGTGAGAGGAGGCATAGCGCAAAGTTCTCCAGGTCTCCCAATGTTTATGGAAGCTCTTCTTTCTTTATACACCAGCATTTTCATCATCAGCATGGGCGTTAACCCTAGAAATTACTTCCTCGCTTTTTGGAGGCGTTTGGGATCGCCATTCTTTTGCTAAGGAGATGCATGCTGCACATAGAATATGAATAACAACCTTCCTAGTCAAGGGGGGGGGGGGGGGGGGAGTTTTCTATACCAAGGCTTAGGAGGGCAAGTGCAGGGTTTAATGTAGAAATGGATTTTGTAATGTTTTGGATAATGGCAGCTACTTCCTTCCAAAAGGATTCTATTACCTTAGAACTCCACAGTATGTGTAGTAGGTTTGCCATTAGTATTAGAGTTCCTCCAGCAAAGTGGTGGAGTGCTTGGGTTCATTTTGTGAATACGTAGGGGTGTAAGGTACCATCTATGTAGTATCTTCTGTGCATTTTCCCAGTGGTCTACACATGCTGAGGATTTGCAGTTGTATTTTACAGCTAGATGCCATTGATGTAGTGGGAATTATCTTTTCAGTTCATGTTCCCATTTCAACATGTTGGGTAACTTAGACTGTATATATAGGGGGGTAGCGAATTTATAGAATAAGGATACCCCCTTGTGATTCACTGGGTGTTTATTACATAGTTCCAAAGGATTTGGAGTATTTCTAGTGGCCTGGGTGGATTAGATTTATTGTAGTCTTTTATTTGGAACAGTTGGTATCTATTCAATGCTTCCTGTCCATCTAGTTCAGGTCTGGAGAAATGTTCCCCTTTCTTTTTCCAAGATTGAACCGAAAAATTTGGGAAAAGGTATTCATACGCTGCTAAAGGAGTTTTAAGTCTGTGCATTGGAGTGTCTGTAAATGGCTGTTTTATCAGGGAGGACAATGCTGCTATAGTGGTTTGTGTTGTAGGGTACGGTGGTATTTTGGGTTTATGGTGCATGCAGGCAGCTGTCGCTAGGTCATGTCCCGGGGTGATCGTATGTTCTATTACCGACCATCTATTGTCAGTTTGGCACGAGAACCAATAACGAATTTGGTCCAGAATAGCTGCTTGATAGTAATTGTGTGCGTTAGGAAGGCCTACACCGCTGTTGTATTTGGGTTTGTATAGTTGTGTCAGTGCGATTCTAGGTTTTTTACCCGCCCAAATAATTTTTTTTAGTTTGGTCGTTAATTGTAAGAAGAAATTTTGGGTGATAGGTATGGGTAATGTTCTAAAATGGTATAATAGTTTGGCCAGTATTTGCATTTGGTATGCGGCTATCCTCCCCATCCATGTTAAATACAATTTGACGATTTGGTCCATCTCTTCTTCAATTTTAGCAAGTATCGGAGGGTAGTTGCAGGAGTATAGTTTAGCGGACGAGGAGGTCAGCCACACACCAAGATAAGCAATTGAGGGGGGATCCCAATTACAGGGGAATAGACTTTTGATCCTGTTTTGTTCCTCCATGGGCACATTGAGTGTCAAGGGAAAGCATTTATTTGTATTGACTTTGTAGAAGGAAACTTGTCCAAATTTGTGTAGTAGCGTTTTCAATTCTAACATGGAAGATTCGAGGTTTGATATCGTCAAAATTATATCATCAGCAAATAGTCCTAACTTGTGGCTTTCGTGACCTATCTTGATACCTTGTATGGTGTCATTGGACCTGATACATTGTGCTAGTGGTTCTATGATAAGCGAGAATATTATTGGGGAAAGGGGTCAGCCTTGATGCGTACCATTTGATAACTGAAAAGGGTCAGAGAGAAGACTAGAGGTGTAGACTTGTGCTGTGGGGTTGGAATATAAGGACATGATAGCTGAGTCAATCAAGCCGACATTCCAAAATTGTGTAAGGTCTTTGATAGGTAGCCCCAGTGTACCCTATCAAAGGCCTTTTCAACATCTAAGGCTAGAAAGATACTGGGTAATTGGTTGATTTATGCGAAACGCAGGAGATCTGACATCCTTCTGGTCCCGTATGGTGCTTGTCTGCCTTTCACAAAGCCCACTTGATCTAATCCTATGAGGGAGGGGGTAATTTCCATTAGTCTATTGGCTATAATCTTAGCGTATATCTTTAGATCTGAATTTAGTAATGAGATTGGCCTAAACTTTTTGGGGTGAGTAGTGTTTTTACCAGGTTCAGGTAAGGTAACTATGATCGCTTGGAGCAATTCTCTTGGAAAGCTGATGTGGCTGCTGTATTAAAAATGTAGTTTAGGTGCCAGGAGGGAGGTAAATGCTTTGTAGTACTCGGCAGAGAAACCGTCCGCTTCTGGAGACTTGTGCATGGGAAGGGATTTAATAACTGTCTCAACTTCTACGCTAGTGAAAGGGGAGTTTAGGGCTTGTAGTGTGGCTGTATCTACCGAGGGTAGATGAATTCCTTGCAAGAATTCATCAATCTCTATTTCCGTGGGGTGGTGGGTGGTTGGATCTTTAGTGAGATTGTAAAGGGATTCGTAATAGTCCTTAAAGGCATTGGCTATATCCTTATGCCGCGTACACACAACCTTTTTTCATGACGAGAAAAATGCCATTTTTAATTTGGTCATTAAAAACGATCGTGTGTAGGCTCCAGAGCATTTTTCGTGACGTGAAAAATGGGCATTAAAAATTTGGAACATGCTCTATTTTTTCTCGTCGTTTTTCACGTCGTCATTTTTCTCGCCATGAAAAACGGGCATGTAGGCTTTAACGACGTGAAAAAAACATGCATGCTCAGAAGCAAGTTATGAGAAGGGAGCGCTCGTTCTGGTAAAACTAGCGTTCATAATGGAGATAGCACATTCGTCACTCTGTAACGGACTGAAGAGCACGAGGCTGAAAAGCGTGAATCGTCTCTCACCAAACGTTACTAACACGAGGATCAGCAAAAGCAGCCCAAAGGGTGGCGCCATCCGAATGGAACTTCCCCTTTATAGTGCCATCATACGTGTTGTCAAACATGTTGTACGTCACCGCGCTTTGCTCAAGCATTTTTTTTTCACGATCGTGTGTAGGCAAGGCAGGCTTGAGAAGAATCACGTTGAGAAAAACTTCGTTTTTCCAGTGACATTAAAAACTGTTGTGTGTACGCGGCATATGGGTTGTGAAGTGTGGTCTTCGAGCTGTGGTGCTGAATGTGTGTAAGGGTGGCATAAGCTTGTCTTTTTTTGATTTGGGAAGCTAGGAGTTTGCTCGCTCTATTGTTTTGGGAATAGAAAGACAGTTTAATCCTTTTGAAATATAGGTCATAATCTGACCTAAGTTCTTGACGTAATTCCTCGCGACAGCTATTAAGGCGTTTCAAAATGATGGGGGATGTGGTGCTGGGGTTCTTATGTTGGGCCTCTAGTTCAGCAATAGACTTGTGGAGCTGCGATAATTGCTGCAACCTTTTTTTTCTTTCTCTAGAGGCAACCTGGATAAGTATTCCTCTAGCGAATGCCTTTTGTGCACATCAAATCATTGTTGGAGAATAGGGATGAGCTCGGTGTTCGATCGTTCGACGAAGATCAAACGATTTGGGCCGTTCGCGCCTAATTCGAGTGATGCGAACGGCCCACAATGCACTACGCCATTGCAGTGTCATCCAGGCGCTGTGATTGGCCAAGCATGCACTGTGACCCCGCATGCTTGGCCAATCACAGCGCCGGCAGCGAGGAGAGCAATGATTGGCCACAGGCAGGATGCCTGTGGCCAATTATTGCTGAGGGTGTTTAGTACACGCCCCACACTATAAAAGGCCGCCAGCACGGCGGCCTAGTGTAGTGTGTTCCGGAGCAGGGAAAGAGAAGCATAGGCAGGGACAGTGACATTTTTTTTTTCTTGCTTAACCTGGATTCCTTTAGTTTAGGGAAAGAGAAGGATAGGTAGGGAGAGTGTCAGTGTGTTTTACTGTGCGAATCCTTGTTTCTAGGGACAGGGAAGGACAGTGAGGGAAATTCTCCTTGTGCTATAGTGTGCTAAAGCATTGATCATCAACCATCTTTAAAAAATCATTTTTTCTAGGGACAGAAAACTATAGGTAGGGAGAGTGTCAGTGTGTTTTACTGTGCGAATCCTTGTTTCTAGGGACAGGGAAGGACAGTGAGGGAAATTCTCCTTGTGCTATAGTGTGCTAAAGCATTGATCATCAACCATCTTTAAAAAATAATTTTTTCTAGGGACAGAAAACTATAGGTAGGGAGAGTGTCAGTGTGTTTTACTGTGATAATCCTTGTTTCTAGGGACAGGGAAGGACAGTGAGGGAAATTCTCCTTGTGCTATAGTGTGCTAAAGCATTGATCATCAACCATCTTTAAAAAAACATTTTTTCTAGGGACAGAAAACTATAGGTAGGAAGAGTGTCAGTTTCTTTCACTGTGATAATCCTTGTTTCTAGGGACAGGGAAGGACAGTGAGGGAAATTCTCCTTGTGCTATAGTGTGCTAAAGCATTGATCATCAACCATCTTTAAAAAAACATTTTTTCTAGGGACAGAAAACTATAGGTAGGAAGAGTGTCAGTTTCTTTCACTGTGATAATCCTTGTTTCTAGGGACAGGGAAGGACAGTGAGGGAAATTCTCCTTGTGCTATAGTGTGCTAAAGCATTGATCATCAACCATCTTTAAAAAAACATTTTTTCTAGGGACAGAAAACTATAGGTAGGAAGAGTGTCAGTTTCTTTCACTGTGATAATCCTTGTTTCTAGGGACAGGGAAGGACAGTGAGGGAAATTCTACTTGTGCTATAGTGTGCTAAAGCATTGATCATCAACCATCTTTAAAAAAACATTTTTTCTAGGGACAGAAAACTATAGGTAGGAAGAGTGTCAGTTTCTTTCACTGTGATAATCCTTGTTTCTAGGGACAGGGAAGGACAGTGAGGGAAATTCTCCTTGTGCTATTGTGTGCTAAAGCATTGATCATCAACCATCTTTAAAAAAACATTTTTTCTAGGGACAGAAAACTATAGGTAGGAAGAGTGTCAGTTTCTTTCACTGTGATAATCCTTGTTTCTAGGGACAGGGAAGGACAGTGAGGGAAATTCTACTTGTGCTATAGTGTGCTAAAGCATTGATCATCAACCATCTTTAAAAAAACATTTTTTCTAGGGACAGAAAACTATAGGTAGGAAGAGTGTCAGTTTCTTTCACTGTGATAATCCTTGTTTCTAGGGACAGGGAAGGACAGTGAGGGAAATTCTCCTTGTGCTATAGTGTGCTAAAGCATTGATCATCAACCATCTTTAAAAAAACATTTTTTCTAGGGACAGAAAACTATAGGTAGGAAGAGTGTCAGTTTCTTTCACTGTGATAATCCTTGTTTCTAGGGACAGGGAAGGACAGTGAGGGAAATTCTCCTTGTGCTATACTGTGCTAAAGCATTCCTCATCAACCATCTTTAAAAAAACATTTTTTCTAGGGACAGAAAACTATAGGTAGGAAGAGTGTCAGTTTCTTTCACTGTGATAATCCTTGTTTCTAGGGACAGGGAAGGACAGTGAGGGAAATTCTCCTTGTGCTATTGTGTGCTAAAGCATTGATCATCAACCATCTTTAAAAAAACATTTTTTCTAGGGACAGAAAACTATAGGTAGGAAGAGTGTCAGTTTCTTTCACTGTGATAATCCTTGTTTCTAGGGACAGGGAAGGACAGTGAGGGAAATTCTACTTGTGCTATAGTGTGCTAAAGCATTGATCATCAACCATCTTTAAAAAAACATTTTTTCTAGGGACAGAAAACTATAGGTAGGAAGAGTGTCAGTTTCTTTCACTGTGATAATCCTTGTTTCTAGGGACAGGGAAGGACAGTGAGGGAAATTCTCCTTGTGCTATAGTGTGCTAAAGCATTGATCATCAACCATCTTTAAAAAAACATTTTTTCTAGGGACAGAAAACTATAGGTAGGAAGAGTGTCAGTTTCTTTCACTGTGATAATCCTTGTTTCTAGGGACAGGGAAGGACAGTGAGGGAAATTCTCCTTGTGCTATACTGTGCTAAAGCATTCCTCATCAACCATCTTTGAAATCCTTGTTTTTTGGACAGTCAGGGAAATTGTCGTTGTGCTATTCTGTGCGAAAGCAATCATCCTCAACCATATTTAGAAATCCTTAAGTAAAGGGACAGAGAAGGACACCTGAAGGTAGCCCTTATTGCTTTTTTCCCATCTCCCTGCAGGCCATCTATTAGAATGTCTGGAAGGCAAACAAGGAGAGGCAGACAGTCAGGAGGCAGTAAAAGAGGGCAAGCAGGCTCTGTGTCTGGGGGCAACAGTGCTGGTCGTGGACACGGTGCATTGTCATCAGCACATGGCCATGGGACACGCTTGTCCTTCTTTTCGGCAGCTGGACATGTTGAGCCACATCATGCCGAAGACTTGGTAGAGTGGATGACCAAGCCCTCCTCCTCCTCCTCATCCTCTCTCACCCAGGCTCAGGGTACTGGCAAAGCAGCTGCCAAAGCGTCCTCTTCCCTGGTATCAATGTCAGACTCATCATCAGTCACTCCTTCCCTAGACCCACCATGTCCTCCTCCTGAGGAGTCCCCCGAACTGTTTGAGCACAGTGTTGGGTACATGCTCCAGGAGGATGCCCAGCGTTTTGAAGGGTCTGATGACGAAACCCAGCTACAGGAAGGCAGTAGCGTGAGAGCAGACAGAGGGGATGCTCAAGAAGGACACCAATCTGGCAGTCATGTTCCAGCAGCTGCAGCATACTGCCAGATTGGCTCCAGTGATGAGGAGGGAGGGGATGATGAGGTCACTGACTCCACGTGGGTGCCTAATAGGAGAGAGGAGGAGGAGGAGGATGAGGAGGAGGCACATCTCCAACGAGGCAGGATGCCCTTTGGTGGCCAGCGTAAGGGCAGTACACCGACGGAATCACACCACAGAGCTCCGCCTGTGCAGGGCGCTGCCTCTGCCCGTCATTCAAAAAGTTCTTTGGTGTGGGCCTTTTTTGAGGCTAGTGCATCAGATCGCACAGCTGCTGTTTGCAACATATGTCTCAAGCGTATATCGCGTGGCCAAAACATCAGCCGCTTGGGTACCACATGCCTGACCAGACATATGTTGACCTGCCATGCAGCTCATTGGCAAGCCTACCTCAAAGACCCACACCAAAGAACAAAGCGGACCTCTCCTTGCACCGCATCAGCTGGGATCTCCAACCCCACTATAACTTCAGTCCTCTCTGAAACATGCACTGAGAGGAATAAAGGTGTAGAATTAGGTGTGTCACAGCCAAGTAGTTGTGGCCACTCTGCTAGCAGTACACCGACGTCCGATTCTAGCAGGCAAATTTCCCTGCCCCAGCTGCTGGACCGTCGAAAGAAGTTCACTCCCAGCCATCCACATGCCCAGCGGTTGAATGCTAGCTTGGCTAAATTGCTAGCGCTTCAACTGCTGCCTTTTCAGTTGGTAGACTCGGCCCCCTTCCGTGAGTTTGTGCAATGTGCGGTTCCTCAGTGGCAGGTTCCCAAACGCCACTTTTTCTCACGGAAGGCTATTCCGGCTCTCTACCGGCATGTGGAAGGCAATGTCTTGGCCTCGCTGGACAGGGCGGTCAGCGGTAAGGTGCATATTACCGCTGACTCATGGTCCAGCAGGCATGGACAGGGACGTTACCTTTCTTTCACGGCCCATTGGGTCACTCTTTTGGCAGCTGGGAAGGATGCAGGACAAGGTGCAGTAGTGTTGGAGGTTGTTCCACCGCCACGCCTCCAAAATGCTACTACTGGTTGTGACACACCTCTCTACTCCACCCCCTCCTCTTCTTCTTCCTCCATGGCCTCTTCCTGTGGTTTGTCCTCTGAACCAGCGGTGCTCCGTAGCCGTTCAAGGGGCTACGCAAGTACGCAGGCAAAAAGATGCCATGCCGTGCTTGCGCTGGTGTGTTTGGGGGACAGAAGCCACACTGGGGCAGAGGGGTGGTTGACGCCACGCCAGCTTAAGCCAGGAATGGTGGTTTGCGACAATGGCACCAACCTCCTCTCCGCCCTCCGACAGGGACAACTGACCCATGTGCCCTGTGTGGCTCACGTCCTTAACCTGGTGGTGCAGCGGTTCTTGGGCAGGTACCCGGGCTTACAGGATGTCCTGAGGCAGGCCAGGAAAGTCTGTGTGCATTTCCGCAGATCTTATAATGCCAGTGCTCGCCTGGCTGAGCTGCAAAAGGAGTTGAACCTGCCCAAGAACCGCCTTATATGTGACATGCCCACCAGGTGGAACTCAACGTTGGCCATGCTGCAGCGGCTGCACACGCAGCAGAGGGCCATCAATGAGTACCTGTGCGACTACGGCACCAGGACAGGGTCAGGGGAGCTTGGTTTTTTTTCTCCACGCCAGTGGGGCATGATCAGGGATGCATGCACTGTCCTGGCACCATTTGAGGAGGCCACGAGGATAGTGAGCAGTGACAGTGCATGCATCAGTGACACTGTACCTCTTGTCCACCTGTTGGAGCACACGCTGCGTGGAATAATGGACAGGGCACTTGAGGCAGAACAGAGGCAGGAAGAGGAGGACTTCCTTGCCTCTCAAGGCCCCCTTTACCCAGACAGTGTTCCTTCTGCCCCACCCATCGCACAGGAAGAGGAGGAGGAGGAGGAGGAGGAGGAGGATTGTGTCAGCATGGAGGTGGAGGCTGGCACTCAGCATCATCAGCAGCAGTCTTTTAGGGATGATTTACAGTCCCAAGAAACCAGTGGACTTGTACGTGGCTGGAAGGAGGTGGCTGCGGATCATGTCGTCCTTAGTGACCCAGAGGACTCTGGACCGAATGCCTCAGCAAACCTACGCTGCATGGCCTCCCTGATCCTGCAAAGTCTGCGGAAGGATCCTCGTATTCTTCGGATCAAGGAGAGGGACCATTACTGGCTGGCCACTCTCCTTGATCCACGGTACAAGGGTAAGGTTGCGGACCTTATGTTACCGTCGCAGAGGGAGCAGAGGATGAGACAACTCCGGGAGGCCTTGCAGAAAGGTCTGTGCAACGCGTTCCCAGAGACTGGGAGGTTACAAACTCCTGGTCCTGGACAACGAGTTGCTGAGGCTTCGGCCAGTCAAAGAAGGAGCGGTGGGGAAGGTGGCCGTCTGACCGATGTGTTCAGACAATTCTTTAGTCCGCAGCCCCAAAGTATGATCGGTTCCAGCAACCATCGCCAGCGTCTGATAAACATGGTGCAGGAATATCTAGGGGCAAGGTCAGACTTGGACACCTTCCCCACCGAAAATCCTCTGGCTTACTGGGTCTTGAGGATGGATCACTGGCCAGAGCTTGCACAGTATGCAATTGAGCTACTGGCCTGTCCTGCATCCAGCGTTCTTTCGGAACGCACATTCAGTGCTGCTGGAGGATTTGTCACGGATCACAGGGTGCGCCTGTCCACCGACTCGGTTGATCGACTGACTTTCATCAAGATGAACCAGTCTTGGATAACCACCAGCTACCACACACCTGATGCTGATATAACAGACTAATTGATTTTAACATGTCACATCCCTTCAAGACTGATGCTGATGCTGAGTGCCTGTGCTGTTATGTTGACTGGCTATCCTCCTCCTCCGAGTCCTCAATCATACGATTGATGATGATAGCTTGGAAGATCATTTTTGTTTATGGGTGCCGCCACCAGTGGCTAAGGCCCAATTTTTCAGCCCCTGTTTTACAGGGGCGTGTAATTACAATTTTTTTAGCAATAATTTGCCATAGGGCTCATTGCTGTGCTCCAAGTACAGTATCTGTGAGGGGTTGGAGTGTTGTGCCACCAGTGCCTAAGGCCCAATTTTTCAGCCCCTGTTTAACAGGGGCGTGTCATTACAATTTTTGAAGCAATACTTTGCAACAGGGCTCATTGCTGTGCTCCAAGTACAGTATCTGTGAGGGGTTGTAGTGTTGTGCCACCAGTGCCTAAGGCCCAAATTTTCAGCCCCTGTTCAACAGGGGCATGTAATTACAATTCTTGATCTAATAATTCACAGCAGGGCCCATTGCTGCACCCACCAAGAGTAACTCTGAGGGCTTACAGTGTTGTGGCAACGCCACCACCACCACCACCACGAAAGGCCCAATTTTTCAGCCCCTGTTCAAAAGGGGCATGTAATTACAATTCTTGATCTAATAATTCACAGCAGGGCCCATTCCTGCACCCACCAAGAGTAACTCTGAGGGCTTACAGTGTTGTGGCAACACCACCACCACCACCACGAAAGGCCCAATTTTTCAGCCCCTGTTCAACAGGGGCATGCAATTACAATTCTTGATCTAATAATTCACAGCAGGGCCCATTGCTGCACCCACCAAGAGTAACTGTCAGGGCTTACAGTGTTGTGGCACCAGCACCACCATCAAAGGCCCAATTTTTACTACCACTGTTCAACAATTATATGTAATTAAAATTCCTGATATAATAGTTGACAGCAGGGCGTTCCAGCACCAACCAAGAGTAACTGTGAGTGCTTACAGTGTTGTGCCAACACCAACAACTAAGGGGCCTATTTCTGCAGAGTATATACGGCAGGTCCCTACTTTCAAACATCCAACTTACAAACGACTCCTACTTGCAAACGCAAGAAGACAACAGGAAGTGAGAGGAAATCTACCCCTTGGAAGGAAAATTCTCTCCTGTAAGAATTAATATGGGAGAAAGGTGTCTCCTCTGTACTGATGCTTTATCAGCAATCCTTGTTTCAAGAAAAACACCACATTTCAAAAACAGTTGTCATTGGGATGGAAAGTGAGGTGAAATGTTCTGAACAGGGGCACAGACAGCAAAACAAATGTTACAGGGGTGATAACCCTTACCTATGTTTTCCAAAAAGTTTAAAAATAGATTTTTGGGCTGGAGCTACACTTAAACAATGTACCTGTTCAAAATTACAAACAGATTCTACATAAGAACAAACCTACAGTCCCTGTCTTGTATGCACCGCCTGTATACGGCTGTTCAGAGTATATAGGGCCTTTTTTATTTTATGTGCGGGGTTCCCCTTAATATCCATACAAGACCCAAAGGGGCTGGTAATGGGCTGGGGTAGGGGGGGGGGGGTCATGGGGTAGCTATGCCATTTTTCTTAAAGATTTTCATCCATATTACCGGGACCAGACATTACATTAAAGCCACAAGCAGTTTTAAATGGCTTTTTTTTTCCTTTAGAAGTGTCATTTTGTGCAGGGACAGTTCTAAACACGGGAAACACGTGGCACTTCACAGGCATACTTTAGACACCCCCCAGGTACGATATTTAAAGGAATATTTGACTTTTTTTTTTTCACTTTATGCATCATTAAAATGACTGCTCCCGAAAAACGACCGTTTTTAAAACTTCTTTTTGCATTGATACATGTCCCCTGGTGCAGAACCCGGGTTCCCAAACCCTTTTTAGGACAGTAACATGCATAATAGTCGTTATAATTAGCACTTTAGAATTCGAACGTTCGCATCCATTGTATTTAATAGGGTTCTAATGTTCGTACGAACTTTCGGTCCGTTCGCGGGTTCTGGTGCGAACCGAACCCGGGGGTGTTCGGCTCATCACTATTGGAGAACACTCTCCGTTGTCATTGAGCCTGAAGTATTCTTTGAGTTTTCCTTCTATCTCATCCCTAATATGGGGATGCGACAGAAGATTAGTGTTGTTGCGCCAGAGTGGTTTGTGGGAATTTTTGCTGTCATCCATAATCTCAATGGTCACAGGCGCGTGATCCGACCAGGTGATGTTATGGACATCAGCTTTGCATACATTCTGCAGAATATACATGTCCGTGAGAAAAAAATCAATTCTAGAGTAACTATTATGCACCATAGAATAATATGTGTAGTCCCTCTCGGTGGACCTAAGGCAGCGCCAGGGATCAAAGAGTCTTTTTTCATGGCACCAAGATCCTAAAGAGGGCCTCTTCCTGAGAGCCACGAGGAGGAGTCAAGTTCATAATTCATAACCATATTAAGATCCCCAGAAATTATTAAGTTACCTTTTTGTATGGATTTTGCAAGTGAGACAACTTCACAAATAAATTTCATCGGTTTGACATTAGGAGCATACAAGTTTACCAGCGTTTAGATAACTCGGTCTATTTCGGCTACCAAAATGATAAAGTGTCCTTGGGGGTCAATATGATCCTGTAATAAAGAGAAGGTTACAGTGTCCCTAATAGCAATTAATACACCATTTTTCTTAGAAATATTATTGGCAGTGAATACTTTTGGGAACTTGTTGTGCTTGCACTTTGGGGGTTTGCTGCTAGAGAAATGCATCTCTTGTGCACACAGGATGTCACATTTCAAGTCCAGAGCTGACTTCCAAAGAGCTCTACGTTTGTAGGGACTGTTTAATCCCCTCACATTGTGTGGCACAATCCTAAAATTCATTCCAGTAATTTAAAGCAAACTGCTTGCATCTAGTGGTAGAAATTAGGAGAGAATATGCTCTGGAACTGTTGCCGGGTATGCATAGTCCTTGAAGTAAAGTTTCTGTAACAAACATCAGAAAAAAAAAAAACAGAGCTGTACAGCAACTTGGAACAGTCAAGCATTAAGTATTGCATAGAACAGAGTACAGGAGTCATCCTGTAAGTGAAGAAGGGGTAACTCGGTCTCAATTTAGCCGAACAACGGTCGGTTGTTGAACCTACACATGGGTTTGTGGGCATTTTGGAAGATACCAGGGGTTAAAGAACCTGAGAGGGGTAGAACACTAGTATATATGCCATCAAAGGGAACAGGCATGTAGCAGAGAGATGTCTACTTGCTCCTCCTGTTCTGGCGGTAATTGTTGCGTCTGTCCTGGAAGGGTTCAGGATCTGCAGCTTCTCCGTTCATCGGTAGCAGTCGCCATTTTCTGAGTAGCTCCATACCTTTTTCAAGCGAGGTAATTGAATGCGATTCATTATGCATTTCCAGCAACAATTTGGCAGGAAATCACCATTTGTAAATACTTTTGTGATTACGCAGGATTTTTGTAATAGGGACAAGGTTATGCCTTGCCGTCAGTGTAGCCTGTGACAAATCAGCATACAGTGTGATTCCAGCAAATGGGTCAGGAAGTGCAGGATGCTGTCTGGCAAATCGCATCAACTGGTCTTTCACATGGTAGAAGTGAATCCTGGCAATGACATCCCTGGGGATTTGGTCAGACAGGAATGATGGTTTTGGCAGTCTGTGGGCTCTGTCTATTATTATGTCTGCAGGCCCCAGGGATGGGAGAGTGGTAGTCATAAGCTTTTGGAGGTATGCTGTGAGTTCTGCTGGTTTGATCGATTCAGGGATTCCTCTGAATTTTATGTTGTTCCTGCGAGCCCTGTCCTCGATGTCTGCCATCTTGAGCTTTAAGCTCATCCTCAACATCAAAGTGAGCATGTACCAGCTCATTATGTGCTAGAGTGAATTCCTCCATCTTTTGTTCCACATAATCTTCTCTGCTGCTCATTGCTGACAGATCAGCTTTTGTGGTATGCATAAATGCTGCCATGTCCTGCTGGTGGGCCCCCCTTAACGTCAGTAGCATTTCTTTCATAGTGGTGTCTATAATAGGCTGCCCAGAAGTGGGGAAGGCATCCAGCTGCTGGCCGTATGAGGAGGATTCCTCCATTCCTTCCCCCTCCGTCCCTGTCTCATTCTGCTTCTCCCCCTCCACCCGATCCTCCTTTGCTGCTTCACAGGGCTATCAGAGGGCGAGGATGGTAGTGGATGGCTTGTAGGGCATGACTCACCCGTGGATGGCGGTGGATGGCTGCAGGAGCATGCAGGGGATGATGAGGCTAGGTCCTCAGAGTGGGCGCCATCTTGGAAATCTTGGCCGTCCGCGCGGGGGGGAAGAAATCGGTCAGTTTCTTCGGTCTCTCCCTCTCCTTGCTCTTGTACATCATGGCCGCTGTGTACCTCACGGTCTCCCCTTGCTGTGGATGCTGTTTTTAACAGTGTAGGTTAGCTGTGAATCACATTATGCTGACCACTGTGGCAGAGCGCTCTCCTCACACCACCATCCGCTCTGGCTGCCGGCTCTGCCCCCCCCCAAAGCCAACAATTCATCAAAACTGGAAAGTGCAAATATTTGGCTATTAGCTACGTTGACCATGTTAAAATAATACATTTTTTACACAATTCCCCTTTTTAGTTTCATTTGTTCAGGTTTTTTGGAACAGTTCAAGCTATTGGAAGTTAAAAACTAGCAAAAGAGTCATGGTGACCATGCATATACACGTTTAAAAAAAAAACATATCTTGGAGCATTTGCAAGTTGGCAGAAACAAATGTTCTCACCTTCCAATTGACATCCGTGTGTAGTTGAAGAATTTGTCTTCATGAGCACGGAGGTCATTATAAAGGACCCAAAACTGGCCTCTCCCTTCCCTTTGGGCAATGACGGGATGGATCCAAAACCTATGCCTTCTCCTCCTCCGGTTACACTCTTCATCTTCATCTATTAATGCTGCTACAGCAGCCATAATGACTGCTGACCCAACATGTTTGCTAAGCACTAGACAACACGTGATAATGAAAGAGGAAGGGGAAATGACTGGTGTAATGTGATTTAGTCATAGTGATGTAATTCCTTATTCTGTTAAAAGTTGCATAAAGTCATTGGTAAAGTCGTGTCAAATCGCAATACAAATCACACTGTAAATGGCAAGACTTTGGCGTCACAATAGTGGAAACAGAGCCTGAAGCCTCGTACACACGGACAGTTTTCTCTGCAAGAAAACTGCTGGGAGAGCTTTTTGCAGAGAAAACCGGCCGTGTGTATGGTTTCTCGTCTGGAAAACTGCCGGGAATCTCAACGAGAAAAATAGAGAACCTGCTCTCTATTTTCTCATCGGGATTCTCGTCGGTCTGTTTCCCGATATGAAAACCGTGCGTGTGTATGCTTACCTGTCTCCAGGTAAACCCACGCATGCTCTATGAGACTTTGACGCATGTGCGGTAGCTTACAAGGGTAGTGTAGGGTGAAGCAAGATGGCAGCGACGGCATTGAATGTGACGAGCGCATGCTCATCGTAGTCAATGACGTCACCGCATTCTTGCCATTCAAAAAAATGGCGATCTTTTGAATGTGCCGTGTGTACACTCGGCGAGCAAGAAAAGCTTGCCAGGAATCCCGTCAGGAAAACCAACGTTTTTTTCCTGACGGGATTCCCGGCCCTGTGTACAGGGCTTTAAGGTCTCTGCTGAAAAGTGAAAAAGAACCCCGCGCTGAGACACTAGTTAAACAATAAGCTGCTCCTCTCAAAGTGCAATGTGCTAGCTTTGTGACATTTGGGTTGTATATAGATATGGGGTGCTAAATACAGAATTATAGATATAAACTATGGATTAGATAGAGTAAACATAAATTTCAAAATTAATGCTTGAAATAACGTAATAAACAATGATAAAGTGCATACAACAACTGTGAATTGAACAAGATGCAAATAGTTCAAATATATGCACCCAGCTTCGATAAACAAGTGGATAAAGTGCTATCACAGTTAGTAATCAACTATAATAAAGTGCATAGTATACTTTACAAGTTATAAAGTGAATTAGAAGATAAACAGCGATCAAAGCAGTGGCGGATCCAGGGGGGGGCAACAGGGCAATTGCCCCCCCCCCCGAGACCATCTGTCACACTCACTTGCTTGCTCTGTTTTTTTTTTTTTGCGCCTGATCTCCCGAAATTTGGGGAGCCGGTACCGGCCGGCCGTAGGACCCCTGGACCCCAAACTTGGCACACATGTAGCCCAATGTCTCTTCTACAAGTGTGCAAAGTTTGGTGTCTGGGGGACCTACGGCCGGGGAGCACTGATTTTTTAAATCCGGGCACCCCTTCCATAGACTCCAATGTTAAACGGTAATTTCTCCAGTGATTTTGCGGACCCGGTACTGGCCGGTCGTAGGTCCTCTGGACCCCAAACTTGGCACACATGTAGCCCCATGTCTCCTCTATAAGTTTGAAAAGTTTGGTGTCTGGGAGAACCGATTTTTCAAAGCTGGGCACTCCTTCCATAGACTTCCATGTTAAACATCAGTCTAGTCATGGGCACAGTGAGGCATGGGCACAGTGAGGCAAAGTGAGGCAAGTATAAGCCTAGGACACCCTAGGCTTATACTTGAGTCAATAAGTTTTCCCAGTTTTTTGGGGTAAAATTAGGTGCCTCGGCTTATATTCGGGTCGGCTTATACTCGGGTATATACAGTACTCGTTCTGCGGCTGCCGCTGCCTCTCTGAGTCTCTCTCTCTCAGTTTCTCACATCAGCCGATCAGCGGCGCTGAGAGAGAGACTCGTCTAATGTAGTTACGTGGCGCACTGACACGATACCAGGAGCGGAGGAGAAGGTGGGTGGAGCCTCTTCCCTGCACTCGCTGCTAACGCCTGGGCTGCTTGGCGTCTAGCAACGAGTGACGTCAGTGAGTCACGTCAGGCCGCTCTGTGGGCAGGTGCAATAGCGTGCGGCTCCACAGACGGGTAAGAAAGCGGGCGGCTCCGCTTGCTGCACGGTTTGTTGTCGGGGGCGGCGCGGTTCGTGGGCAGACCGTGCTGCTCAGTGTGTTGGCAGCGCAGGTGAGAGTGAGAGAGCAGGCTCAGTGTGGCAGCTGGCCAATCAGCTAGCCGGGAGCGGGGGAGCAGAGAGATGAGATCATCTCTCACCGCCCGTGCCTGCCCTGCATTCCTGCAGTGACTTCCGCCCTCACTGTGCAGACAGCAGAGAGATTACATTAGGCAAGTTAGTGACAATCCGCAAGGTGTGGCAGGCGACGTGGCAAGTGACAATCCGCAAATTGTGTCAGGTGACGTGGCAAATGACAATCTGCATCTGGTGGCAGTCAAGTGACAATCAGCAAGGTGTGGCAGGTGACGTGGCAAGTGACAATCCGCAAGGTGTGGCAGGTAATGTGGGAAGTGACAATCCACAAGGTGTGGCAAGTAACAATCCACAAGATGTGGCAGGTGACGTGGCAAGTGACAATCCACAACGTGTGGCAAGTGACACGCTCAGGGCTCCCACTAATTGCAGGCGACGGTGGCAAGTGACACACTCGGGGCTCCCACTGATTCTGCATTGAACTATTTAATTTCATATTACAATGTAATAATAGAAATAATGCGCTTCAATCATCCTGACACCATAACAACCATGATGCCGGGATGATTGAAGTGCCGACACCAACCATTTCCCCGATAAATTTCCCACAAAAAAAATCATTTTTTGGCAGTGCCCCTCCCGAGAAAAGACTCTGGATCCGCCCCTGGATCAAAGTGGGTGATATATCAAGAAAATGTCTATAAAAACAATGGGTGTTGCAGGCCTTTACACCATCACCATGAAAGATCTTATGAAGACACACTTGCACCCGGTGGATAAGGTAAGTAGCACACTTACCAGATCACCATGACCCTTTTGTTTAAAAAAGACAGGTCAGTTGAAGCTTGAATGATTTGTGATGCTGTGCTTAAGCCACTGGGAAAAAACTGGGGGACACTCCGTCTCGTATCCAATCAAGAAGAAATGGGAAGAAGCAAGACCATAGTGTGATACCGTTTATTACAAAAATGAATAAAAACAAGGACAAGCCAAATGGCCTCTTATTTGGAAAAGTGCCTATGCCTCGGCACCAGAGGAAAACCGCAAACAGTCAGCCAGGTTAGTGGTGTAGCAGCTGTAATGCTTGTGCTGTATGGCGTGTGTTCCACCTCCTGAGAAGCCGGAAGTGGCCGGAGGTAAACACGTGACTGGGATGTGCCTCGACGTACGTTTCGTCACGATGACGTCGTCAGGAAGCATTCCGGTCACTGGATTGGTCACATTTTATTTACCAGGTGGAAATCTGATTGGTTGGAGATGGCTAGCTCCCTGGTGTTATGTACAGAGGCCATCTAGTGGAGTTTGTGAATATTACTTTTATGAATTTTGTGTGAACATCAGGGATGAGCCGAACACCCCCCTGTTCGGTTCGCACCAGAACCTGCGAACAGACAAAATGTTCGTGTGAACTTTAGAACCCTATTAAATACAATGGACCCGAACGTTCGAAATCTAAAGTGCTACGTATAAAGGCTTATATGCAAGTTATTGTCCTAAAAAGTGTTTGGGGACCCGGGTCCTGCCCCAGGGGACATGTATCAATGCAAAAAGAAGTTTTAAAAACGACTGTTTTTTCGGGAGCGGTGATTTTAATAATGCTTAAAATGAAAAAATAAAAGTGAAATATTCCTTTAAATTTAGTACCTGGGGGGTGTGTATGATATGCATGTAAAGTGGCACATGTTTCCCGTGCTTAGAACTGTCCCTGCAAAAAATGTCATTTTTGAAGGAAAAAAAGTCATTTAAAACTCACTCGCGGCTATTAATGAATTGTCGGCTCCCGGCAATACATACAAAAGTCATTGATAAAAAAAAAAAAAAAGCGTGGGGGTCCCCCAGAATTCAATTACCAGGCCCTTCAGGTCTGGAATGGATATTAAGGGGAACCCCGCCGAAAATGTAAAAAAAAATGGCGTGGGGTTCCCCCAAGTATCCATACCAGGCCCTTCAGATCTGGTATGGATTTTAAGGGGAACTCCACCCCAAATTTAAAAAAAATGGCGTGGAGTCCCCCCAAAAATCCATACCAGACCCTTATCCGAGCATGTAACCTTGCCGGCCACAGGGGAAGAGGGGGGGATGAGAGAGCGGCCCCCCCTCCCTCCTGAACCGTACCAGGCCACATGCCCTCAACATGGGGAGGATGTCCCCATGTTGATGGGGACAAGGGCCTCATCCCCACAACCCTTGCCCCGTGGTTGTGGGGGTCTGCGGGCGGGGGGCTTATCGGAATCTGGAAGACCCCTTTAACAAAGGGGACCCCCAGATCCCACCCCCCTATGTGAATTGGTAAGGGGTACATTGTACCCCTACCATTTCACGAAGAAAGCGTAAAAAAATGTAAAAAAAAACACACAAACACCTTGAAAAAGTCCTTTATTAAAAAAAAACAAAACATTCCAGCGATGAAATCCAGTGTCCCGCGGCGATCCCGATGTCCAGCGCCGTCCGTCATTGGTTTTGCCTGAGCGGACCTGATGGGGAACTTCCTCCTCAGTGTTTTAAATGTATAGACCCGCCCCTTCTAAAGTTCCCCATCAGGTCCGCTCAGCGGACCAGATGCGGAACATGAGAAGGGGCGGGTCTATACATGTATTACCAAAGTGAGAGACGTTCCCCTTCAGGTCCGCCCCCTCGGTATGTCGGACCCGCCTACGTCATTGGCTTGAGCGGGGAACTTCCTTCACTGTGTAATTTAAATTTACACAGTGAAGGAAGTTCCCCGCTCAGGCCAATGACGTAGGCGGGGTCCGACATACCGAGGGGGCGGACCTGATGGGGAACTTCCTTCACTTCGTAATACATGTATAGAGTCTATAGCAGTGAAGGGGTCTATAGACTCTATACATGTATTACGCAGTGAAGGAAGTTCCCCATCAGGTCCGCCCCCTCGGTATTTCGGACCCCGCCTATGTCATTGGCCTGAGCGGGAAACTTCCTTCACTGTGTAAATTTAAATTACACAGTGAACGAAGTTCCCCGCTCAAGCCAATGACGTAGGCGGGTCCGACATACCGAGGGGGCGGACCTGATGGGGAACTTCTTTCACTTTGGTAATACTTGTATAGACCCGCCCCTTCTCATGTTCCGCATCTGGTCCGCTGAGCGGACCTGATGGGGAACTTTAGAAGGGGTGGGTCTATACATTTAAAACACTGAGGAGGAAGTTCCCCATCAGGTCCGCTCAGGCAAAACCAATGACGGATGGCGCTGGACATCGGGATCGCCGCGGGACACTGGATTTCATCGCTGGAATGTTTTTTTTTTTTTTTAATAAAGGACTTTTTCAAGGTCTTTGTGTGTTTTTTTTTTTTACATTTTTTTACGCTTTCTTCGTGAAATGGTAGGGGTACAATGTACCCCTTACCAATTCACATGGGGGGGCTGGGATCTGGGGGTCCCCTTTGTTAAAGGGGTCTTCCAGATTCCGATAAGCCCCCCGCCCGCAGACCCCCACAACCACCGGGCAAGGGTTGTGGGGATGAGGCCCTTGTCCCCATCAACATGGGGACATCCTCCCCATGTTGAGGGCATGTGGCCTGGTATGGTTCAGGAGGGAGGGGGGGGCGCTCTCTCGTCCCCCCCTCTTCCCCTGCGGCCGGCCAGGTTACGTGCTCGGATAAGGGTCTGGTATGGATTTTTGGGGGACTCCACGCCATTTAAAAAAAAAATTGGGGTGGAGTTCCCTTTAAAATCCATGCCAGATCTCAAGGGCCTGGTTCGGATATTTGGGGGAACCCCACGCCATTTTTTTTTAAATTTGTGGCGGGGTTCCCCTTAATATCCATTCCAGACCTGAAGGGCCTGGTAATTGAATTTGGGGGAACCCCCACGCTTTTTTTTTTTTTTTTTTATCAATGACTTTTGTATGTATTGCCGGGAGCCGACAATTCATTATAGCCGCGAGTGAGTTTTAAATGACTTTTTTTCCTTCAAAAATGACACTTTGTGCAGGGACAGTTCTAAGCACGGGAAACATGTGCCACTTTACATGCATATCATACACACCCCCCAGGTACGAAATTTCAAGGAATATTTCACTTTTATATTTTCATTTTAAGCATTATTAAAATCACTGCTCCCGAAAAAACGGCCGTTTAAAAAAAAAAGAATTGCATTGATACATGTCCCCTGGGGCAGGACCCGGGTCCCCAAACACTTTTTAGGACAATAACTTGCATATTAGGCTTTATAATTAGCACTTTAGACTTCTCCCATAGACTTTTCGAATTTGCCGCGAACACCCCAATTTGTTCGCTGTTCGGCGAACAGGTGAACAGGCATTGTTAGACTCGAACATGTGTTCGACTCGAACTCGAAGCTCATCCCTAGTGAACATACAGTAGCTGCCCATACTCCACATGACGTGCAGATACAATTAATGTGCACTAATGCCATCTGGTGGGGTTTGTAGAAATTACTATTACAAATTTTGTGCTCACGGTTGTTCACAGTCCACCTGACGGACATGTGTAATTAAAAAACTTTTTTAAGAAAATTTACACAGACGACAATTTATCAAACATTAAAAATGCCATTAATTCATTTGCAGAATCAGATTAATAAAAATTATATGTTATAAAAATAGGTAAATAACCAGAGGCAATTACGACAAAAATTCAAAGTAAGGTTAATTACTAACATACTCAATCATTTGTCAAAAAACAGTTAAGGTCAACGTCTATATTTAACCCAGCAGGCTGCAAAGTGTCCAAATTGTACAGCCATTTGCTTTTATTTTGAGATACAGCCTTTTTACAATGGGTGCCCCTCCAATGTTTTTTGACTTTGTCTATCCCATAGAAGATTGCTAGAGCGGGATCTTTATTATGAAATAACCTGAAGTGGTTTTGATAAGCTGTGCTTTGGAAAGCCATTTTTAATGTTGGTCAGGTGTTCATTGATTCTAGTGCGTAGATTACGGGTGGTTCTTCCTACGTACTGTTTTGGACACGGGCACTCGATTACATAGGTAACATTTTCAAAGTCACGTGTAATTAGTGGTTTAATTTTTAATTTGTTTTTCGTTACAACTGATTGCACATAGTCTATTTTCCTTTTGGTTCTTTTGGTTATTTTGCACGCTTTGCACCTAGTGCAATAGTGAAAACCTTGTCTGTCAAATAAATGGTTTTGTGGTCTGACTAAGGGTAGACACCCAATATAACGCACCTCATCCCAAATTTGTGACAAAATGTAGAAAAAGAAGTAAACGGGACTATAGCGGTGCTAGCGTTAGTATTTAGACAACAGTGGAAGACTCAATTCATTAGATTAAAAAAAGGGGATTTATCCATTTATTGAACAGGTAGTACAAAATATTTAATAAAATTACATATGTATATATATAAGCGTTTTCACAAAATTTCAAAAATAGGGCATAGCTGATATGGTGGTTAATTAGATGTTAAACCAAAGAGATCATACGTGGTCCCAACATGTTTCGCCCATCGGGGCTTCGTCAGGGGAAGTATGTCTCATATGTGAGAGTACATCGAACATAGCTGTTAAAATAGACAATAGAAGGATTCATATTAGCATATTGTAAATTGGTTTAAGTAGAATTTAGAAGATCGATCTGTAAACAGGTCCACAGTTGGCAAAAAGAATAACGACTTACCACCATTAAAGCCCTAGATGAAATAAATGGGGGTGGAGACAAGAGAAACCTCTGCACGCTAATAGAGGAAGGAGAGGGATCTCCTCCTCGGTGTAAGACGTAGACGGAGCTCCGAGCATACAAACCCTCACAGTGACCGCTTAAGAGACCTAGCCAAAATAGATCAAAGGAATATATATAAATAGATGAATTGAATTAAATTAGAGAAAGAACCCCATTAGAGTTAATTAATTTGAATGAATATAATTAATATGTGAAAGCAATATAGAGGTAATAAGGTAAAAGTTATATATTATAGTGGTCAATAAATTTTGATCTAATTGGGGTTAATGGTCCAGTTAGCCCGATCATTTATGGGGCAGATTAAGTCATTATTAGGTTAAATATTCAGGTTATACTCACATTAAAATCAAAATTGAGAGAAAAAAAGGAGAAAAATAGAGCGGATGAGATGATGCCTGATTATCCACTGGATACAAAATAGCCGATTAAGATGCATTCATAGGACATGAACCTTCAGAGAACTTTAGTCCAGTGAAGAGAAAGTTCCAGAAGATGAAATTATTCTAAAAGTCAAATATATTGTATATTAATCAGTTATCCACAAGGGGACGTCTTGAGTAGAAACAGTAAGTGTATAATAAAAATAATCCATCATTAGGTATTGTCATAAATATGGAATTAGCATTGTGCGGTTCTTATATTTTTTTCATATTTTTTCATATTATTTAAATTATGTATAGATAGAATAATAAGGGAATGATCACTCAGCATGTTAGAAAAAAACAGATTGAAGAGCCAATGGCCCAAACCAAGCTGTTAGTGTTGAATGAAGTAATACATTGTTTTGTGTATCATTAAACATACAGCATAACAATGCTTTTCGTCTGAAAGTATGACAAAAGGACATCTAATGAAGTAACAATCATAACAGTTTACAAAGCCCAGAAAATAGAGGGACTAGTAATGTACAGGAGACAGTGTGTCAGATTCTCAGATAAGCAGCAGATGGTTACCTTGAAACAGAGTTGTGGATAAATATCAGGCTGCCTCACCAAACCGCTCTGGTTGGCGTCTGACGTCACCGGCGGAGTGCGGACGTGACAACGTTAGTGCGCATGCGCCCAGGGTCCCGAAGCTGTGCCAAAACTACAAGACCCAGAATACCTAGCGCCCAGGGGAGGGGACTTGGTCTCACGCACCAACGTCATTAGAAACATAGTTTCCAATGAGGCGGAGCGGGATCATGTTGTAATGTATCATAGTATGGTAAAGCTTGGTGAGATAGTAAAACCAATTCGGGGATAATGGGAAAGCAGAAACTGCAACAGAACGTGTGAGTTGGGCAGACCCAGCAATTGCCGGATATGCCCTGGGTGTCCATATGAGGGCTGTAAGGAGCCCAGAGATTCCGTCACAATCAGGCACCATGTGCATGTTCTCATTGCAGACCCTCAGAGACCAAGGATGAAGTCGCTCTTTTGTCAATGATGGCGGGTACAGTTAACCAACCAAAAAAAAGCCGTACCCGCCAACTTCCAGGGAGAAGTTACAGAACGATCTTAGAAAACAACATAGTTCACATAATGTACATTGCACATGTTTAAATTTAAACATAAATCTTCGACATAAAAGACAATTTAGGAAAAACATACTTATATAGAACATGACTAAATGAATGGTAATTAATAGAAAATAAATTTAATATCGAACAATAACAGCAGTTTAATTTTATTTAACTAAATTAATTTACAAATAAACATTAAGAAGAAAGGGGGAAGGGGGTAAAAAAGGAAGGAAACAGAGGACTCCTAGAGCAGGGAAGAGGGGGGATGTGGACAACCTAGGTCATTGCAAGTCAATGCAGATCGGCCAATCATAGGAAGGGTCTAAAGCTAAGATTTTCGTTAAAGCCAGGGAAAACAGTTGCCTCTAGATTGTAAATCCAGCGAGCCTCTAATTGTAGCAAAGTTTTATCAACGCTTCCTCCTCTGACATGAGGCGGAATATGTTCCAAAGCCATGAAACGTATATTTCTTGCATTAAAGTTATGAAAAGTACCAACATGGTGACTAACTGCTGTTTCCACTTTTCTCTTAAAGATAGGTTTAATATGGTCACAAATTCGCTTATATAAGGGGCGCTTGGTTTTTCCTATATAGAATCCACCGCATTGGCAAATAGCCATATATACAATGCCCAGAGTTTGGCATGTAATTCGATGTTTAGCACGATGAATTTGACCATTGGGAAGTGTGCAGGTTGAACTGTTGAGTATAAATGGGCACATGTCACAGTGCCCACAAGCAAACGTTCCTGGGTTCAGGCATTTTATATCAGAGAGGGTTTCAAAATGGCTATGAACCAGACTATCTTTCAGAGAAGGTGCCCGTTGGTAAGTTATTTGTGGTTTACTACCAATATATTTGTTAACTATTGGATCAGCAGACGGCAGAGGCCAGAAATTTTCCACAATCTTGCGGATTTTGAGGTGTTCAGTAGAGTATCTTGTAATAATTCTTATTTGGTCGGTTTGAGTGGTAAGTTTTTGGCCAAAAATAAGAGAGCTGCGATCTTGTTCACATACTCTCTTATAAGCTCTCTTCAAAACCGAATGACTGTAACCCCTATCTTTTAAACGAGCATATAGCTCGTCCGCAGCTTTTTTGAAATCTGCATCCCGGCTGCAGTTACGTTTGATGCGAAGGTATTGACTGTAGGGAATACTGGTTACAAGCGATGCAGGATGGAAGCTTGTCGCATGTAAGACAGTATTCCCGGCAGAGGGCTTTCTGTAGAGGGATGAGTGTAAAACGCCATCCCTGTCCAGATGCAACGATAGATCAAGGAAACTAAGCTCTGTCTGACTGCAGGACATAGTAAATTTTAAATTAAATCGGTTTGAGGAGATCCCCTTCATAAAGAGATCAAGCTCATCCCTGTCACCTGACCAGAAAAAGAGGACATCGTCGATGTACCTGTACCAGGATATTATCCTGTCCAGGCACACCGACGGATCCTCGATGGAGAAAAGCTCCCTCTCCCACCCCCCCAGGTACAGGTTGGCATACGATGGGGCACACTTAGTCCCCATCGCAACCCCCTGCACCTGGAGGAAGTGGGAGAGTCCGAACATGAAAACATTATGCGTGAGTATAAATCTCAAAAGCTCGAGAACAAAGGAATTATAAATGGCTGAATTTGGTCCTCTTTCTAAAAGATGGCTCTGCACAACCGCAATCCCTTGATTGTGGGGGATGGCATTGTACAAACCCTCGATGTCCAAGGCTACAAGCCAACCATGTTCCAACCGGAAGTATAATTCCCTCGATAATTTTTAACAAATCTATTGTATCCTTGACATAGGATGACAGGGCTACAACATGAGGTTGCAGGTAGTCGTCAATTAGTGCGCTAGCGTTTTCGGTAAGACTTAAACAGCCCGATATAATTGGACGACCAGGGGGTTGAGTAAGGCTTTTATGAACCTTAGGCAAAGAATAAAAGGTTGGTACCTTGGGATCCTTTACATTCAAAAATTTCCAAGTCTCAAGATCAATAGTACCCTGTTGATAGGCTTTAAAGATAATACCACGGTATTGCTTTACATAATTCTCAATTACTGTTTGTGAGATCTTTCGATAACAAGTTTCATTAGACAAGATATCCTTGCACATTTTTTCATATTGCAAGGTATCCATGATAACAAGGTTCCCACCCTTATCTGCTGGCTTTATGACTATACTGCTGTTGCCTTGAAGGGATTTAAATGCTTCTTGCTGTTTTTTCGTAAGGTTCTTCCTTCCATAATGGTCAAAATTGATTTTTTCAATTTCCTTAGTTGTTTGTTGGACAAATGCCCAGATATTGGGGTTTGTATGAAGTAGTGGGAAGGTTCGTGATTTAGGCTTAAATGAGGAGGGTGGGGGAAAGGACACACCGACCGCAGACATCCCCGGCACAGATAGAAAGCCGGGGACATCATCGTCGGTGTGTGCCTCCTCCCACAGATCCATCAAGTCCTCAAGGGCCCGTTGCTCATTTAGTCTTGAAAGAGAAACGGGTTGACCAGATTCATAAGTCTGGTCACCTGATGGTTTATCAAAGATAACCTTGTAAAGCAGTCTCCGAGCAAAAAGGTGTATGTCCTTAATAACATGAAATTTATCTGTATGGGAGTTGGGACAGAAAGAAAGACCTAATTTAAGGATTGAGATTTCTTCCGCCTTAAGCTCATGAGAGGAAAGATTAATAATCTCCATCACAGTATGTTTTGGCATTATGTATTGGGAGTTGGGATTGGATCCTTGTCTTTCCCTAAAAAAATGGGGGCTAGTTTAGTGTCTGGTAGCGATGCAATAGCTAAAGGAGGGGTAGTGGTTTCCTGATTATTAGCCTTTAGAATATTTGGTGTGGACTGTGGCATAGTTTCCGAATGGCTTCCCTTGGGGATAGCGCCGGAATGTGCATAAGATGCTAATGAGGGAGTGAGAGGTGCTGCCGTTGCAATGGATTGTGTAACCATGGCTTGAAGACCACGTGCGGTTTTGGGGGAAGGATGAAAGGTAGAAAGTGAGCGGGAATGTGAGAGGGCAGGACGCCCAGGTAGAGAGCGGTGCGAAGGTGCTGTGCCAAGTTGATGTTTTAGGGATTCCGTGGAAGCCGCATCTGAATTCCCTTTCCGTTTTTTAGGAAGTCTATCGTCTGACAGTTCGCGGTATATCGTGGATTGACTCGAAGAGAGAGAGGATGCAGAGGATAAATTTGTTGTTGGATCATCTGTTTTTGTATTTTTATTGTTAGTGTGTCTATTAAAGGGTCTATTATAGGTGTTCTGTGTCCATTTGTAAGCAAATCCATTATTATGGGCATTAATATCTCTTAAGAACTTGCCTTCCTTGCCATTTATGATTTCTTTTGTGTATCCTTCTATATGTTCTTTTAAATCTTTCTTTCTAGACTTGAATCTGACAGATGCCAGAATTAAGGAGTACTCATCAAACCATTTTGTTATATGGTCATCCAGAGTGGCCAGTTCGGTGTCATATTGGTCACATAATGTGACCATCATTTGGAAAGAGCAATTTTGTAAATTGCCCTCCCAAATTTTCTTTAGGGTGTCATCGATTTTGCGTAAATTAGGAAATATTTGGATGCGTAGTCCCCAGGGGACGACTTGATTCTCTATATATTTCTCAAAAAACTTTTTGTGCCAGAATATACGGACCTTCTTTTCTAAGAGTCTCTGTAATCTCAGGAATGCCTGGTCTAAATCTTGATCAGAGATTGCCGAGGTGTTTTGAGACTGTTGTATCTTAGTCATGAAACCCTCCCATGCCTCTCCACAAAAGGAAGCCATCTTGAAAAAAAAAAAAAAAAAAGAGAAGGGGGGAGGGGAAAGGGAAGCAAAAAAAGGGGATTTTTTTCTAATTTGTAATATGTAAGAAAAAATAACACATATAAGATTATTATTTATTTATTTTTTCCAATAGAGTATACCACTGTGTGTAAATTATTAATGAAACCAATTATAATACTAGAGTAATTTGGTTTCTGTGTCACCAAAGGCAGACCACTGAAAAGTGTGTATTAAAACACTATTAGACAGATAAATGGTTTTGTGGTCTGACTAAGGGTAGACACCCAATATAACGCACCTCATCCCAAATTTGTGACAAAATGTAGAAAAAGAAGTAAACGGGACTATAGCGGTGCTAGCGTTAGTATTTAGACAACAGTGGAAGACCCAATTCATTAGATTAAAAAAAGGGGATTTATCCATTTATTGAACAGGTAGTACAACATATTTAATAAAATTACATATGTATATATATAAGCGTTTTCACAAAATTTCAAAAATAGGGCATAGCTGATATGGTGGTTAATTAGATGTTAAACCAAAGAGATCATACGTGGTCCCAACATGTTTCGCCCATCGGGGCTTCGTCAGGGGAAGTATGTCTCAAATGTGAGAGTAGATCGAACATAGCTGTTAAAATAGACAATAGAAGGATTCATATTAGCATATTGTAAATTGGTTTAAGTAGAACTTAGAAGATCGATCTGTAAACAGGTCCACAGTTGGCAAAAAGAATAACGACTTACCACCATTAAAGCCCTAGATGAAATAAATGGGGGTGGAGACAAGAGAAACCTCTGCACGCTAATAGAGGAAGGAGAGGGATCTCCTCCTCGGTGTAAGACGTAGACGCATTCGGAACTCGGCTGGGCGGCGGCGGCGCACACGCAGTAACGTGATGGCACCGCTGGCGCCATTTTTGAAAAGGCCACAGTGGCTGGCGGCACACCTGCAGTGAGTGCATGCCATGCACTCATCATAGGTGGTCGGTGGAGGACTCGGAGCGGAGCACTGACAGGGCCCAGCCAGGGGTGAGGAGGACAGACTCAAGGTCAGTGAAACAGGGGGGATACAAGGGGACAGCGTCATCACAGTGTGCTGTATCCTCCTCTGGTTCCTGTGTCCCTTTCACCTCTTCACAGGTCAGGGCAGCACAGTGCTGCCCTGACCTGTGGAGTGGTGAAAGGGGCACAGGAGGAGGACACAGCACACTGATGATGTGCAGAAGTAATATGGTGGTGGACAGAGGAGGAGGCTACTGTGAGGGGGTGAGGAGGGCACCATCATGTTCACAGCCTGTCTCCACCGGCCCCTCCTGTAGTATGTCCGCAGCCTCTGTCCCCCTCCTGTAGTGTGTCCGCAGCCTCTGTCCCCCTCCTGTAGTATGTCCGCAGCCTCTGTCCCCTCCTGTAGTATGTCCGCAGCCTCTGTCCCCCTCCTGTAGTGTGTCCGCAGCCTCTGTCCCCCTCCTGTAGTATGTCCGCAGCCTCTGTCCCCCTCCTGTAGTATGTCCGCAGCCTCTGTCCCCCTCCTGTAGTATGTCCGCAGCCTCTGTCCCCCTCCTGTAGTGTGTCCGCAGCCTCTGTCCCCCTCCTGTAGTATGTCCGCAGCCTCTGTGCCCCTCCTGTAGTATGTCCGCAGCCTCTGTCCCCCTCCTGTAGTATGTCCGCAGCCTCTGTCCCCCTCCTGTAGTATGTCCGTAGCCTCTGTCCCCCTCCTGTAGTGGGTCCGCAGCCTCTGTCCCCCTCCTGTAGTATGTCCGCAGCCTCTGTCCCCCTCCTGTAGTATGTCCGCAGCCTCTGTCCCCCTCCTGTAGTATGTCCGCAGCCTCTGTCCCCCTCCTGTAGTATGTCTGCAGCCTCTTTCCTCCCTCCTGTAGTATGTCCGCAGCCTCTGTCCCCCTCCTGTAGTATGTCCGCAGCCTCTGTCCCCCTCCTGTAGTATGTCCGCAGCCTCTGTCCCCCTCCTGTAGTGTGTCCGCAGCCTCTGTCCCCCTCCTGTAGTATGTCCGCAGCCTCTGTCCCCCTCCTGTAGTATGTCCGTAGCCTCTGTCCACCTCCTGTAGTGTGTCCGCAGCCTCTGTCCACCTCCTGTAGTGTGTCCGCAGCCTCTGTCCCCCTCCTGTAGTGTGTCTGCAGTCTCTGTCCCCCTCCTGTATCGTGTGTCCGCAGCCTCTGACCATCTCTTGTCATGTCTACAGTCTCTGAGGGGATCCTAGAAAGGAATCAAGAGTGGGAGTGCCGCCGGGATGGGGGTTACGGCCCAGGAAGAAACAGACGTGTGGACTGGGAAGAGGAGATCAGAGCCACCAAGCTGGAGCCGTCTGACTGAGCCCCACACTGTGCACCCAAGAGGAGGTAAGTGACAGCGCCGCCAGGCCATTCTGAGGGGGGGGGTCACTGATGTAAGGAGGTGAATGAATACAATAATGTAAGGGGGCACTGATATAAAGGTTTCCCCCTTATATTAGTACCCCCCCCTTACCTTAGTGTATTCACTCTGTGGAAGGTGGTCTCTATTCACCAGAGCCCCCCTCCACATCAGCGTTTCCCCTTACATCATGATCTGCAGTGTTCCCCTTTACATAAGAGTTCCCTTGCACTGTAAGGGGGCATCCTGCAGACTCTGATGTAAGAGGGAACTCTGTGCTGGCTGGGTTATAGTATCCTAACCTTCATGTGAATTGAGAAATATGTTTTTTTTACTTTTGTTTAACTTAAACACATTGATATTAGCATTAGCTGTGTGTTTACAGTTGAAATATTGATATTTGCACTGTTTAGTACTAAAAACCGTAATTTTAGGTACTTTTTTGCAGCATCAGTAAAAAATGCGGCTCTGCCAGTAATCTTCATTATTTTTGCCAGTAAGAAATTGGTGCCGTACAGAAATTTTGGCATCCTTGCCAGTAAATTTCACTTCAGGGGGTTGGCAACACTGGTAGACGGAGCTCCGAGCATACAAACCCTCACAGTGACCGCTTAAGAGACCTAGCCAAAATAGATCAAAGGAATATATATAAATAGATGAATTGAATTAAATTAGAGAAAGAACCCCATTAAAGTTAATTAATTTGAATGAATATAATTAATATGTGAAAGCAATATAGAGGTAATAAGGTAAAAGTTATATATTATAGTGGTCAATAAATTTTGATCTAATTGGGGTTAATGGTCCAGTTAGCCCGATCATTTATGGGGCAGATTAAGTCATTATTAGGTTAAATATTCAGGTTATACTCACATTAAAATCAAAATTGAGAGAAAAAAAGGAGAAAAATAGAGCGGATGAGATGATGCCTGATTATCCACTGGATACAAAATATCCGATTAAGAGCCATTCATAGGACATGAACCTTCAGAGAACTTTAGTCCAGTGAAGAGAAAGTTCCAGAAGATGAAATTATTCTAAAAGTCAAATATATTGTATATTAATCAGTTATCCACAAGGGGACGTCTTGAGTAGAAACAGTAAGTGTATAATAAAAATAATCCATCATTAGGTATTGTCATAAATATGGAATTAGCATTGTGCGGTTCTTATATTTTTTTCATATTTTTTCATATTATTTAAATTATGTATAGATAGAATAATAAGGGAATGATCACTCAGCATGTTAGACAAAAACAGATTGAAGAGCCAATGGCCCAAACAAAGCTGTTAGTGTTGAATGAAGTAATACATTGTCTTGTGTATCATTAAACATACAGCATAACAATGCTTTTCGTCTGAAAGTATGACAAAAGGACATCTAATGAAGTAACAACCATAACAGTTTACAAAGCCCAGAAAATAGAGGGACTAGTAATGTACAGGAGACAGTGTGTCAGATTCTCAGATAAGCAGCAGATGGTTACCTTGAAACAGAGTTGTGGATAAATATCAGGCTGCCTCACCAAACCGCTCTGGTTGGTGTGCAGTCTGATAATGCCGGCTTTTAAGCGATCACCAACTCGGCCGGCGTCTGACGTCACCGGCGGAGTGCGGACGTGACAACGTTAGTGCGCATGCGCCCAGGGTCCCGAAGCTGTGCCAAAACTACAAGACCCAGAATACCTAGCGCCCAGGGGAGGGGACTTGGTCTCACGCACCAACGTCATTAGAAACATAGTTTCCAATGAGGCGGAGCGGGATCATGTTGTAATGTATCATAGTATGGTAAAGCTTGGTGAGATAGTAAAACCAATTCGGGGATAATGGGAAAGCAGAAACTGCAACAGAACGTGTGAGTTGGGCAGACCCAGCAATTGCCGGATATGCCCTGGGTGTCCATATGAGGGCTTTATTTCATTATAGGGCTTTAATGGTGGTAAGTCGTTATTCTTTTTGCCAACTGTGGACCTGTGGACCTGTTTACAGATCGATCTTCTAAATTCTACTTAAACCAATTTACAATATGCTAATATGAATCCTTCTATTGTCTATTTTAACAGCTATGTTCGATGTACTCTCACATTTGAGACATACTTCCCCTGACGAAGCCCCGATGGGCGAAACATGTTGGGACCACGTATGATCTCTTTGGTTTAACATCTAATTAACCACCATATCAGCTATGCCCTATTTTTGAAATTTTGTGAAAACGCTTATATATATACATATGTAATTTTATTAAATATTTTGTACTACCTGTTCAATAAATGGATAAATCCCCTTTTTTTAATCTAATGAGTCTTCCACTGTTGTCTAAATACTAACGCTAGCACCGCTATAGTCCCGTTTACTTCTTTTTCTACATCTTGTCTGTCAAAGTAGAGATGGTTTTAGGGGGCTCTGGAATGTTAGGTGCAATTCTATTACGAAGACCTGGGGCTCTCTTATCTATAAACTGTGGCTTGAAGTATTCAAAATATGATGCAGGAGGAAGTGAAAAAACTAAAAACAAAAAGATATAAAAATAACAACAAAATTTGGGAAGGCATTAAACAACTGGAAAAAAACAAAAATGTGGTTATTTGGCCGGCCGATAAGGGTTGGTCATATTGACCAAAGATAGCTATAACAAAGAAGTACTCGGACTACTTAGTGATAAAACCACTTACAAATAATTAAAAGGTGACCCCACATTTAAATTAAAAGCTGAACTCATCCAATGGGTAGAAAAGGGTACTAAAACTAAAATTTTAGACACCAAAGAGGCCAAATATCTTGTTCCCCACGCCCCAATACTTCCTGTTCTCTACATTTTTCCCAAAATCCACAAATAACCACTTCAGGTTATTTCATAATACAGATCCCTCTCTAGCAATCTTCTATGGGATAGACAAAGACAAAAAACATTGAAGGGGTACCCATTGTAAAAAGGCTGTATCTCAAAATGAAACCAAATGGATGTACAATTTGGACGCTTTGCAGCCTGCTGGGTTAAATATAGACATTGACCTTAATTGTTTTTTGACAAATGATTGAGTATGTTAGTAATTATTAACTTTATTTTAATTTTTTGTCGTAATTGCCTCAGGTTATTTACCTATTTTTAGAACATATCATTTTTATTTGAAAAAGTGTTAAATTCTAAAAAGAAATAAACAGTAGCGCTAGAAGATACTACTACAAAATGTCTGTGTCTAATAGACTATAGGTGATAATGTCTTTCAAAAATTGCACCCTGTGACATAAGTGAATATGTGCACAAGCTAGCAATAACGTATCAAGTCCACACAATGTATCATTAAATCCAGTGCATATGATCTCCCGTCAGATGCAAAACTCACCACAGCAAGTTGCCTCACACTCTCATGTTTGGCGTGTAAACGTAAACAAAGTTTCACAAATAGGTGTAGCCGGTTTTCCAGATTCCAACCAAACTCATAAAACTGCACCAAAAACTAGTGTATTGCTCGCGGAGGACCCACGATAAACCACTGATCTCTCACCGCCTCCTTGCTGCTTCTCCCTGGACCTCCACTGCCTAGTTTGACTTTGTGACGTCACACGTTCCTTCAGACGGTTACCGCACAGCCACGCCCCGACATGTTTAATCGTAAAGACTTAATCATGGGATTGGCTGTGCAGTCCGACAACTCCTCCTCTTATCTATCCCAAGTGTGGGCGGAAATACACTCATTTCTCCAACGATTGTGGGCGGAAGTGTGTCATTCTACAATGACCAGTGTCTCCTCCCATCCTTCCTGTCCCAACTAAGGGCGGAAGTGCGTCACCGGTACCTCAAACCATGGGCGGATTTTTTTTTAATATGTACATTAGCACTACATATGAATTCCAGTGTCACCACGCACCATATGGTTAATAATTTCTATGACCCTGCTGGGCAGAGTATCACCACTGGCAAGTGTATGGTGGTTGCGGGGACACTCGGGTAATACATTCGTAGCGATATCCGGCTTCCGCCCATGGTTGGAGGAACGGGTGATGCACTTCTGCCCTTATTTGGGACAGGAAGAATGGGACGAGACACTGGTCATTGTAGAATGACACACTTCCGCCCACGATCGTTGGAGAAGTGAGTGTATTTCCGCCCACACTTGGGATAGATAAGAGGAGGAGTTGTCGCACCGCACAGCAAATCCCATGATTAAGTCTTTACGACGAAACATGTCAGGGCGTGGCTGTGCGGCAACCGTCTGAAGGAACATGTGACGTCATGAAGTCAAACAAGGCAGTGGAGGTCCAGGGAGAAGCGGCAAGGAGGCGGTGAGAGATCAGTGGTTTACCGTGGGTCCGCCGCGACCAGGGATGAGCCGAACACCCCCCTGTTCGGTTCGCACCAGAACCTGCGAACAGACAAAATGTTCGTGTAAACTTTAGAACCCTATTAAATACAATGGACTCGAACGTTCGAAATCTAAAGTGTTAATTATAAAGGCTAATATGCAAGTTATTGTCCTAAAAAGTGTTTGGGGACCTGGGTCCTGCCCCATGGGACATGTATCAATGCAAAAAGAAGTTTTAAAAACGGCCGTTTTTTCGGGAGCAGTGATTTTAATAATGCTTAAAATGAAAAAATAAAAGTGAAATATTCCTTTAAATTTCGTACCTGGGGGGTGTGTATGATATGCATGTGAAGTGGCGCATGTTTCCCGTGCTTAGAACTGTCCCTGCAAAAAATGTCATTTTTGAAAGAAAAAAATGCATTTAAAACTGACTCGCGGCTATTAATGAATTGTCGGCTCCCGGCAATACATACAAAAGTCATTGATAAAAAAAAAAAAAAAAAAGCGTGGGGGTTCCCCAGAATTCAATTACCAGGCCCTTCAGGTCTGGTATAGATATTAAGGGGAACCCCGCCGCAAATTTTAAAAAAAAATTGACGTGGGGTTCCCCCAAATATCCATTCCAGGCCCTTCAGATCTGGCATGGATTTTAAGGGGAACTCCACCCCAAATTTAAAAAAAAATGGCGTGGAGTCCCCCTAAAAATCCATACCAGACCCCTTATCCGAGCACGCAACCTGGCCGGCCGCAGGGGAAAAGGGGGGGACGAGAGAGCGCCCCCCCCTCCCTCCTGAACCGTACCAAGCCACATGCCCTCAACATGGGGAGGATGTCACGTGTTTACCTCCGGCCACTTCCGGCTTCTCAGGCGGTGGAACACACGCCATACAGCGTGAGCATTACGGCTGCTACACCACTCACCTGGCTGACTGTCTGCGGTTTTCCTCTGGTGCCGAGGCATAGGCACTTTTCCAAATTGGCTTGTCCTTGTTTTTATTCATTTTTATAATAAACTGTATCACACTATGGTCCTGCTTCTTCCCATTTCTTCTTGATTGGATACGAGACAGAGTGTCCCCCAGGTTTTTCCCAGTGGCTTAAGCACAGCATCACAAATCATTCAAGCTTCACCTGACCTGTCTTTTTCAAACAAAGGGGTCACCACTGGTGACTCACCAGTAGTGATGAGCCGAACACCCCCGGGTTCGGTTCGCACCAGAACCCGCGAACGGACCGAAAGTTCGAACGAACATTAGAACCCTATTAAATACAATGGATGCGAACGTTCGAATTCTAAAGTGCTAATTATAAAAACTATTATGCATGTTATTGTCCTAAAAAGGGTTTGGGAACCCGGGTTCTGCACCAGGGGACATGTATCAATGCAAAAATAAGTTTTAAAAACGGTCGTTTTCCGGGAGCAGTCATTTTAATGATGCATAAAGTGAAAAAAAAAAGTCAAATATTCCTTTAAATATCGTACCTGGGGGGTGTCTAAAGTATGCCTGTGAAGTGCCACGTGTTTCCCGTGTTTAGAACTGTCCCTGCACAAAATGACACTTCTAAAGGAAAAAAAAGCCATTTAAAACTGCTTGCGGCTTTAATGTAATGTCTGGTCCCGGTAATATGGATGAAAATCTTTAAGAAAAATGGCATAGCTACCCCATGACCCCCCCCCTACCCCAGCCCATTACCAGCCCCTTTGGGTCTTGTATGGATATTAAGGGGAACCCCGCACATAAAATAAAAAAGGCCCTATATACTCTGAACAGCCGTATACAGGCGGTGCATACAAGACAGGGACTGTAGGTTTGTTCTTATGTAGAATCTGTTTGTAATTTTGAACAGGTACATTGTTGAAGTGTAGCTCCAGACCAAAAATCTATTTTTAAACTTTTTGGAAAACATAGGTAAGGGTTATCACCCCTGTAACATTTGTTTTGCTGTCTGTGCCCCTGTTCAGAACATTTCACCTCACTTTCCGTCCTAATGACAACTGTTTTTGAAATGTGGTGTTTTTCTTGAAACAAGGATTGCTGATAAAGCATCAGTACAGAGGAGACACCTTTCTCCCATATTTATTCTTACAGGAGAGAATTTTCCTTCCTAGTGGTAGATTTCCTCTCACTTCCTGTTGTCTTCTTGCGTTTGCAAGTAGGAGTCGTTTGTAAGTTGGATGTTTGAAAGTAGGGACCTGCCGTATATACTCTGCAGAAATAGGCCCCTTAGTTGTTGGTGTTGGCACAACACTGTAAGCACTCACAGTTACTCTTGGTTGGTGCTGGAACGCCCTGCTGTCAACTATTATATCAGGAATTTTAATTACATATAATTGTTGAACAGTGGTAGTAAAAATTGGGCCTTTGATGGTGGTGCTGGTGCCACAACACTGTAAGCCCTGACAGTTACTCTTGGTGGGTGCAGCAATGGGCCCTGCTGTGAATTATTAGATCAAGAATTGTAATTACATGCCCCTGTTGAACAGGGGCTGAAAAATTGGGCCTTAGGCACTGGTGGCACAACACTGCAACCCTTCACAGATACTGTACTTGGAGCACAGCAATGAGCCCTGTTGCAAAGTATTGCTTCAAAAATTGTAATGACACGCCCCTGTTAAACAGGGGCTGAAAAATTGGGCCTTAGGCACTGGTGGCACAACACTGCAACTCCTCACAGATACTGTACTTGGAGCACAGCAATGAGCCCTGTTGCAAAGTATTGCTTCAAAAATTGTAATTACACGCCCCTGTTAAACAGGGGCTGAAAAATTGGGCGTTAGGCACTGGTGGCGGCACCCATAAACAAAAATGATCTTCCAAGCTATCATCATCAATCGTATCATTGAGGACTCGGAGGAGGAGGATAGCCAGTCAACATAACAGCACAGGCACTCAGCATCAGCATCAGTCTTGAAGGGATGTGACATTTTAAAATCAATTAGTCTGTTATATCAGCATCAGGTGTGTGGTAGCTGGTGGTGATCCAAGACTGGTTCATCTTGATGAAAGTCAGTCGATCAACCGAGTCGGTGGACAGGCGCACCCTGTGATCCGTGACAAATCCTCCAGCAGCACTGAATGTGCGTTCCGAAAGAACGCTGGATGCAGGACAGGCCAGTAGCTCAATTGCATACTGTGCAAGCTCTGGCCAGTGATCCATCCTCAAGACCCAGTAAGCCAGAGGATTTTCGGTGGGGAAGGTGTCCAAGTCTGACCTTGCCCCTAGATATTCCTGCACCATGTTTATCAGACGCTGGCGATGGTTGCTGGAACCGATCATACTTTGGGGCTGCGGACTAAAGAATTGTCTGAACGCATCGGTCAGACGGCCACCTTCCCCACCGCTCCTTCTTTGACTGGCCGAAGCCTCAGCAACTCGTTGTCCAGGACCAGGAGTTTGCAACCTCCCAGTCTCTGGGAACGCGTTGCACAGACCTTTCTGCAAGGCCTCCCGGAGTTGTCTCATCCTCTGCTCCCTCTGCGACGGTAACATAAGGTCCGCAACCTTACCCTTGTACCGTGGATCAAGGAGAGTGGCCAGCCAGTAATGGTCCCTCTCCTTGATCCGAAGAATACGAGGATCCTTCCGCAGACTTTGCAGGATCAGGGAGGCCATGCAGCGTAGGTTTGCTGAGGCATTCGCTCCGGAGTCCTCTGGGTCACTAAGGACAACATGATCCGCAGCCACCTCCTCCCAGCCACGTACAAGTCCACTGGTTTCTTGGGACTGTAAATCATCCCTAAAAGACTGCTGCTGATGATGCTGAGTGCCAGCCTCCACCTCCATGCTGACACAATCCTCCTCCTCCTCCTCCTCCTCCTCCTCCTCCTCCTCCTCTTCCTGTGCGATGGGTGGGACAGAAGGAACACTGTCTGGGTAAAGGGGGCCTTGAGAGGCAAGGAAGTCCTCCTCTTCCTGCCTCTGTTCTGCCTCAAGTGCCCTGTCCATTATTCCACGCAGCGTGTGCTCCAACAGGTGGACAAGAGGTACAGTGTCACTGATGCATGCACTGTCACTGCTCACCATCCTCGTGGCCTCCTCAAATGGTGCCAGGACAGTGCATGCATCCCTGATCATGCCCCACTGGCGTGGAGAAAAAAAACCAAGCTCCCCTGACCCTGTCCTGGTGCCGTAGTCGCACAGGTACTCATTGATGGCCCTCTGCTGCGTGTGCAGCCGCTGCAGCATGGCCAACGTTGAGTTCCACCTGGTGGGCATGTCACATATAAGGCGGTTCTTGGGCAGGTTCAACTCCTTTTGCAGCTCAGCCAGGCGAGCACTGGCATTATAAGATCTGCGGAAATGCACACAGACTTTCCTGGCCTGCCTCAGGACATCCTGTAAGCCCGGGTACCTGCCCAAGAAGCGCTGCACCACCAGGTTAAGGACGTGAGCCACACAGGGCACATGGGTCAGTTGTCCCTGTCGGAGGGCGGAGAGGAGGTTGGTGCCATTGTCGCAAACCACCATTCCTGGCTTAAGCTGGCGTGGCGTCAACCACCTCTCGGCCTGGCCCTGCAGAGCAGACAGGACCTCTGCCCCAGTGTGGCTTCTGTCCCCCAAACACACCAGCGCAAGCACGGCATGGCATCTTTTTGCCTGCGTACTTGCGTAGCCCCGTGAACGGCTACGGAGCACCGCTGGTTCATAGGACAAACCACAGGAAGAGGCCATGGAGGAAGAAGAAGAGGAGGGGGTGGAGGAGAGAGGTGTGTCACAACCAGTAGTAGCATTTTGGAGGCGTGGCGGTGGGACAACCTCCAACACTACTGCACCTTGTCCTGAATCCTTCCCAGCTGCCAAAAGAGTGACCCAATGGGCCGTGAAAGAAAGGTAACGTCCCTGTCCATGCCTGCTGGACCATGAGTCAGCGGTAATATGCACCTTACCGCTGACCGCCCTGTCCAGCGAGGCCAAGACATTGCCTTCCACATGCCGGTAGAGAGCCGGAATAGCCTTCCGTGAGAAAAAGTGGCGTTTGGGAACCTGCCACTGAGGAACCGCACATTGCACAAACTCACGGAAGGGGGCCGAGTCTACCAACTGAAAAGGCAGCAGTTGAAGCGCTAGCAATTTAGCCAAGCTAGCATTCAACCGCTGGGCATGTGGATGGCTGGGAGTGAACTTCTTTCGACGGTCCAGCAGCTGGGGCAGGGAAATTTGCCTGCTAGAATCGGACGTCGGTGTACTGCTAGCAGAGTGGGCGCAAGTACTTGGCTGTGACACACCTAATTCTACACCTTCATTCCTCTCAGTGCATGTTTCAGAGAGGACTGAAGTTATAGTGGGGTTGGAGATCCCAGCTGATGCGGTGCAAGGAGAGGTCCGCTTGGTTCTTTGGTGTGGGTCTTTGAGGTAGGCTTGCCAACGAGCTGCATGGCAGGTCAACATATGTCTGGTCAGGCATGTGGTACCCAAGCGGCTGATGTTTTGGCCACGCGATATACGCTTGAGACATATGTTGCAAACAGCAGCTGTGCGATCTGATGCACTAGCCTCAAAAAAGGCCCACACCAAAGAACTTTTTGAATGACGGGCAGAGGCAGCGCCCTGCACAGGCGGAGCTCTGCGGTGTGATTCCGTCGGTGTACTGCCCTTACGCTGGCCACCAAAGGGCATCCTGCCTCGTTGGAGATGTGCCTCCTCCTCATCCTCCTCCTCCTCCTCTCTCCTATTAGGCACCCACGTGGAGTCATTGACCTCATCATCCCCTCCCTCCTCATCACTGGAGCCAATCTGGCAGTATGCTGCAGCTGCTGGAACATGACTGCCAGATTGGTGTCCTTCTTGAGCATCCCCTCTGTCTGCTCTCACGCTACTGCCTTCCTCTAGCTGGGTTTCATCATCAGACCCTTCGAAACGCTGGGCATCCTCCTGGAGCATGTACCCAACACTGTGCTGAAACAGTTCGGGGGACTCCTCAGGAGGAGGACATGGTGGGTCTAGGGAAGGAGTGACTGATGATTTGTCTGACATTGATACCAGGGAAGACGACGCTTTGGCAGCTGCTTTTCCAGTACCCTGAGCCTGGGTGAGAGAGGATGAGGAGGAGGAGGAGGGCTTGGTCATCCACTCTACCAAGTCTTCGGCATGATGTGGCTCAACATGTCCAGCTGCCGAAAAGAAGGACAAGCGTGTCCCATGGCCATGTGCTGATGACAATGCACCGCGTCCACGACCAGCACTGTTGCCCCCAGACACAGAGCCTGCTTGCCCTCTTTTATTGCCTCCTGACTGTCTGCCTCTCCTTGTTTGCCTTCCAGACATTCTAATAGATGGCCTGCAGGGAGATGGGAAAAAAGCAATAAGGGCTACCTTCAGGTGTCCTTCTCTGTCCCTTGAAACAAGGACTTTCACAGTGAAAGAAACTGACACTGTCCCTACCTAGAGTTTTCTGTCCCTAGAATAAATGTTTTTTTTAATCACAATATAGCACAAGGACAATTCACTCAATGTCTCTCCAGGTCCCTGGAAACAAGGACTTGCAGAGTGAAAGAAACTGACACTGTCCCTACCTAGAGTTTTCTGTCCCTAGAATAAATGTTTTTTTTAAGCACAATATAGCACAAGGACAATTAACTCACTGTCCTTACAGGTCCCTGGAAACAAGGACTTGCAGAGTGAAAAAAAAAAAACACTCTCCCTACCTACAGTTTTCTGTCCCTAGAAAAAATGTTTTTTTTAAGCACAATATAGCACAAGGACAATTAACTCACTGTCCTTACAGGTCCCTGGAAACAAGGACTTGCAGAGTGAAAGAAAAAAAACACTCTCCCTACCTACAGTTTTCTGTCCCTAGAAAAAATGTTTTTTTTAATCACAATATAGCACAAGGAAAATTAACTCACTGTCCTTACAGGTCCCTGGAAACAAGGACTTGCAGAGTGAAAGAAAAAAAACACTCTCCCTACCTACAGTTTTCTGTCCCTAGAAAAAATGTTTTTTTTAATCACAATATAGCACAAGGAAAATTAACTCACTGTCCTTACAGGTCCCTGGAAACAAGGACTTGCAGAGTGAAAGAAACTGACACTGTCCCTACCTAGAGTTTTCTGTCCCTAGAATAAATGTTTTTTTTAAGCACAATATAGCACAAGGACAATTAACTCACTGTCCTTACAGGTCCCTGGAAACAAGGACTTGCAGAGTGAAAGAAAAAAAACACTCTCCCTACCTACAGTTTTCTGTCCCTAGAAAAAATGTTTTTTTTAATCACAATATAGCACAAGGAAAATTAACTCACTGTCCTTACAGGTCCCTGGAAACAAGGACTTGCAGAGTGAAAGAAACTGACACTGTCCCTACCTAGAGTTTTCTGTCCCTAGAATAAATGTTTTTTTTAATCACAATATAGCACAAGGAAAATTAACTCACTGTCCTTACAGGTCCCTGGAAACAAGGACTTGCAGAGTGAAAGAAACTGACACTGTCCCTACCTAGAGTTTTCTGTCCCTAGAATAAATGTTTTTTTTAAGCACAATATAGCACAAGGACAATTAACTCACTGTCCTTACAGGTCCCTGGAAACAAGGACTTGCAGAGTGAAAGAAAAAAAACACTCTCCCTACCTACAGTTTTCTGTCCCTAGAAAAAATGTTTTTTTTAATCACAATATAGCACAAGGAAAATTAACTCACTGTCCTTACAGGTCCCTGGAAACAAGGACTTGCAGAGTGAAAGAAACTGACACTGTCCCTACCTAGAGTTTTCTGTCCCTAGAATAAATGTTTTTTTTAATCACAATATAGCACAAGGACAATTAACTCACTGTCCTTACAGGTCCCTGGAAACAAGGACTTGCAGAGTGAAAGAAAAAAAACACTCTCCCTACCTAGAGTTTTCTGTCCCTAGAATAAATGTTTTTTTTAAGCACAATATAGCACAAGGACAATTAACTCACTGTCCTTACAGGTCCCTGGAAACAAGGACTTGCAGAGTGAAAGAAAAAAAACACTCTCCCTACCTACAGTTTTCTGTCCCTAGAAAAAATGTTTTTTTTAATCACAATATAGCACAAGGAAAATTAACTCACTGTCCTTACAGGTCCCTGGAAACAAGGACTTGCAGAGTGAAAAAAAAAAACACTCTCCCTACCTAGAGTTTTCTGTCCCTAGAAAAAATGTTTTTTTTAAGCACAATATAGCACAAGGACAATTAACTCACTGTCCTTACAGGTCCCTGGAAACAAGGACTTGCAGAGTGAAAGAAAAAAAACACTCTCCCTACCTAGAGTTTTCTGTCCCTAGAAAAAATGTTTTTTTTAATCACAATATAGCACAAGGAAAATTAACTCACTGTCCTTACAGGTCCCTGGAAACAAGGACTTGCAGAGTGAAAGAAAAAAAACACTCTCCCTACCTACAGTTTTCTGTCCCTAGAAAAAATGTTTTTTTTAATCACAATATAGCACAAGGAAAATTAACTCACTGTCCTTACAGGTCCCTGGAAACAAGGACTTGCAGAGTGAAAAAAAAAAAACACTCTCCCTACCTAGAGTTTTCTGTCCCTAGAAAAAATGTTTTTTTTAAGCACAATATAGCACAAGGACAATTAACTCACTGTCCTTACAGGTCCCTGGAAACAAGGACTTGCAGAGTGAAAGAAAAAAAACACTCTCCCTACCTAGAGTTTTCTGTCCCTAGAAAAAATGTTTTTTTTAATCACAATATAGCACAAGGAAAATTAACTCACTGTCCTTACAGGTCCCTGGAAACAAGGACTTGCAGAGTGAAAGAAAAAAAACACTCTCCCTACCTACAGTTTTCTGTCCCTAGAAAAAATGTTTTTTTTAATCACAATATAGCACAAGGAAAATTAACTCACTGTCCTTACAGGTCCCTGGAAACAAGGACTTGCAGAGTGAAAGAAACTGACACTGTCCCTACCTAGAGTTTTCTGTCCCTAGAATAAATGTTTTTTTTAATCACAATATAGCACAAGGAAAATTAACTCACTGTCCTTACAGGTCCCTGGAAACAAGGACTTGCAGAGTGAAAGAAACTGACACTGTCCCTACCTAGAGTTTTCTGTCCCTAGAATAAATGTTTTTTTTAATCACAATATAGCACAAGGAAAATTAACTCACTGTCCTTACAGGTCCCTGGAAACAAGGACTTGCAGAGTGAAAGAAACTGACACTGTCCCTACCTAGAGTTTTCTGTCCCTAGAATAAATGTTTTTTTTAATCACAATATAGCACAAGGAAAATTAACTCACTGTCCTTACAGGTTCCTGGAAACAAGGACTTGCAGAGTGAAAGAAACTGACACTGTCCCTACCTAGAGTTTTCTGTCCCTAGAATAAATGTTTTTTTTAAGCACAATATAGCACAAGGACAATTAACTCACTGTCCTTACAGGTCCCTGGAAACAAGGACTTGCAGAGTGAAAGAAAAAAAACACTCTCCCTACCTACAGTTTTCTGTCCCTAGAAAAAATGTTTTTTTTAATCACAATATAGCACAAGGAAAATTAACTCACTGTCCTTACAGGTCCCTGGAAACAAGGACTTGCAGAGTGAAAGAAACTGACACTGTCCCTACCTAGAGTTTTCTGTCCCTAGAATAAATGTTTTTTTTAATCACAATATAGCACAAGGACAATTAACTCACTGTCCTTACAGGTCCCTGGAAACAAGGACTTGCAGAGTGAAAGAAACTGACACTGTCCCTACCTAGAGTTTTCTGTCCCTAGAATAAATGTTTTTTTTAAGCACAATATAGCACAAGGACAATTAACTCACTGTCCTTACAGGTCCCTGGAAACAAGGACTTGCAGAGTGAAAGAAAAAAAACACTCTCCCTACCTACAGTTTTCTGTCCCTAGAAAAAATGTTTTTTTTAATCACAATATAGCACAAGGAAAATTAACTCACTGTCCTTACAGGTCCCTGGAAACAAGGACTTGCAGAGTGAAAGAAACTGACACTGTCCCTACCTAGAGTTTTCTGTCCCTAGAATAAATGTTTTTTTTAATCACAATATAGCACAAGGACAATTAACTCACTGTCCTTACAGGTCCCTGGAAACAAGGACTTGCAGAGTGAAAGAAACTGACACTGTCCCTACCTAGAGTTTTCTGTCCCTAGAATAAATGTTTTTTTTAAGCACAATATAGCACAAGGACAATTAACTCACTGTCCTTACAGGTCCCTGGAAACAAGGACTTGCAGAGTGAAAGAAACTGACACTGTCCCTACCTAGAGTTTTCTGTCCCTAGAATAAATGTTTTTTTTAAGCACACTATAGCAGAAGCACAAAACACACTGACACTCTCCCTACCTATCCTTCTCTTTCCCTAAACTAAAGGAATCCAGGTTAAGCAAGAAAGAAATAACAGTCACTGTCCCTGCCTATGCTACTCTATCCCTGCTCCGGAACACACTACACTAGGCCGCCGTGCTGGCGGCCTTTTATAGTGTGGGGCGTGTACTAAACACCCTCAGCAATAATTGGCCACAGGCATCCTGCCTGTGGCCAATCATTGCTCTCCTCGCTGCCGGCGCTGTGATTGGCCAAGCATGCGGGGTCACAGTGCATGCTTGGCCAATCACAGCGCCTGGATGACACTGCGATGGCGTAGTGCATTGTGGGCCGTTCGCGTCACTCGAATTTGGCGCGAACGGCCCAAATCGTTCGATCTTCGTCGAACGATCGAACAGCCAATGTTCGAGTCGAACGTATGTTCGACTCGAACACGAAGCTCATCCCTACTCACCAGTCATCTCTATGATCGTCGGAGGCCCAGGCGCGATGTGATGACGTCACGCCCGGGTCCTCAAATGTAAACAAAGCCGCCATTGCGGCTAGTAAGTATGAGATCAGTGAAAAAAATTGCACTGATCTCATGCTTTCCAGCCTGGAGGAGAGATGTGGGGTCTTATTGACCCCGCATCTCTTAATAAAGAGGACCTGTCACACACATTCCTATTACAAGGGATGTTTACATTCCTTGTAATAGGAATAAAAGTGATCAAAAAAAAAAAAGGAAAATAATTGTAAAAAAATGAATAAGTAAAAAAAAAAAATTAAAACGCCCCTGTCCCCGGTAGCTCACGATCAGAAGCGAATGCACACGTAAGTCGCCCACATATGTAAATGCCGTTTAAACCACATATGTGAGGTATCGCCGCGTGCGTTAGAGCGCGTGCAACAATTCTAGCACTAGACCTCCTCTGTAATTCTAACCTGGTAACCTGTAAAAAAAATTAAAGCGTCGCCTATGGAGATTTTTAAGTACTGAAGTTTGGCGCCATTCCATGAGTGTGCGCAAATTTAAAGCGTGACATGTTAGGTATCTATTTACTCGGCGTAACATCATTTTTCATATTTTCCCCAAAAATTGGGCTAACTTTACTGTTTTGTTATTTTTTAATTCATGAAACCATTTAAAAAAAAAAAAGGTGTTTGAAAAATTATTACGCAAATACCGTGCAAGAAAAAAAGTTGCAATGACCGTCATTTTATTCCCTAGGGTGTCTGCTAAAAAAACATATATAATGTTTGGGGGTTCTGAGTAATTTTCTAGCAAAAGAATGATGATTTGTACATGTAGGAGAGAAGTGCTAGAATAGGCCCGGTATGGAAGTGGTATAAAAAGCCCTGTATTGAAGTGGTTAACCACTTAACGACCGCCCACTGTAAAAATACGTCGGCAGAATGGCATCGACAGGCAGAATCACGTATATCTACGTGATCGCCTTTGTATAGTTGGGGGGTCCGATCGGACCCCCCTTCTTTACAGTGAGCGGTGGTTAAGTGTTCAGGAGCGATCCGGGATGAGGGGACGGCCGTTCGATTCCGGCCAACCCCTCGCGATCGCTCCCGGCGAATGAGAAAGCTTCCCTGCCTGTGGAATGTTTACACAGGCAGAGGAAGTGATGTCATCTCTCCTGCGGCGCTCACATATACCGAGCGCCGCACAAGAGAAGATGCCAGGTTAGTGCACAAAACACTACACTGACACCAGGACACATAGGCACATAAATCGCCCCCCCAGGCCCCCCCAGACACCCCAGATCACCCCCCAGATCACCCCCCAGCCCCCAGTCACAGTGTCACTGATTGCAGTGACCATTTATTTACTGATCACTGCAATCAGTGACATTTGTGACTGTAAAAGTGTCACTAAAGTTAGTTTTAGGTCCAGTGTAGCCTCCTAACCCCCCTAATAAAGGTTTAACCCCCTGATCGCCCCAGATAACCCTTTCACCCCCTATCACCACTGTCGCTAAGTGATCATTTTTCTGATCGCTGTCTTAGCGTCGGTGATGCCGATCGTTAGCCAGTTATTTTTTTTTAGGTTCGCCGCAGGTTTTTATAGCGTCGGGTACCCCCATATATTACCTAATAAAGGTTTAACCCCCTTGATCGCCCCCCAGATAACCCTTTCACCCCCTATCACCACTGTCGCTAAGCGATCATTTTTCTGATCGCTGTCTTAGCGTCGGTGATGCCGATCAGTAGCCAGTTATTTTTTTTAGGTTCGCCGCAGGTTTTTATAGCGTCAGGTACCCCCATATATTACCTAATAAAGGTTTAACCCCCTTGATCGCCCCCCAGGTAACCCTTTCACCCCCTATCACCACTGCCGCTAAGCGATCGTTTTTCTGATCGCTGTCTTAGCGTCGGTGATGCCGATCGGTAGCCAGTAATTTTTTTTAGGTTCGTCGCAGGTTTTTATAGAGTCGGGTACCCCCACATATTACCTAATAAAGGTTTAACACCCTTGATCGCCCCCCAGGTAACCCTTTCACCCCCTATCACCACTGTCGCTAAGCGATAGTTTTTCTGATCGCTGTCTTAGTGTCGGTGATGCCGATCGGTAGCCAGTAATGTTTTTTAGGTTCGCCGCAGGTTTTTATAGCGTCAAGTACCCCCATATATTATCTAATAAAGGTTTAACCCCCTTGATCGCCCCCCAGGTAACCCTTTCACCCCCTATCACCACTGTCGCTAAGCGATCATTTTTCTGATCGCTGTCTTAGTGTCGGTGATGCTGATCGGTAGCCAGTAATTTTTTTTAGGTTCGCCGCAGGTTTTTATAGCGTCAGGTACCCCCATATATTATCTAATAAAGGTTTAACACCCTTGATCGCCCCCCAGGTAACCCTTTCACCCCCTATCACCACTGTCGCTAAGCGATCATTTTTCTGATCGCTGTCTTAGTGTCGGTGATGCCGATAGGTAGCCAGTAATTTTTTTTAGGTTCGCCGTCAGGTTTTTATATAGCGTCAGGTACCCCCATATATTACCTAATAAAGGTTTTAACCCCCTAGTTGCCCCTAGTTAACCCTTTCACCAGTGATCACCATATAAGTGTTACGGGTGACGCTGGTCAGTTAGTTTGCTTTTTATAGTGTCAGGGCACCCGCCGTATATAACCCAATAAAGGTTTAACCCCCTGATCGCCCGGCGGGTGATATCAATTAGCGTCAGAGAGGGTCTGCGTCACACCCCAGGCAGCGTCAGGTTAGTGACAGTAGCGCTAACACCCACGCGTGAAGCATACACCCCCCTTAGTGGTATAGTATCTGAACAGATCAATATCTGATCTGATCAGATCTATACTAGTGTCCCCAGCAGTTTAGGGTTCCCAAAAACGTAGTGTTAGCAGGATCAGCCCAGATACCTGCTAGCACCTGCGATTTGCCCCTCCGTCCAGCCCAGGCCACCCAAGTGCAGTATCGATCGATCACTGTCACTTGCAAAACACAACACACATAACTGCAGCGTTCGCAGAGACAGGCCTGATCCCTGCGACTCCAGTGCTGTAGGAGGTGATTTCACCACCACAGTTAAAAAAAAAACATATATGCCAAAGCATTGGGGCAGCAGGGGCGGAGGAGCGGAGGAATGATTTTGCTCCTAATGCCGCGTACATACGGTCGAAATTCCGACGGAGGCTTGCCCGTGGAAAAGTCTGACCATGTGTACGCGGCATAACTTTTGCGGGAAGATGCCCCCATGCTTCGGCATATATAAATGGTGCATGAATGCCCATCATTAGAAGTGGGTGGATGAAGGGCGGTATTCTAATGGTGGGTATACCCACCGATCAATCTTTTTTTTTCGTTCAGCCAACAGGCTGCATGAAAAAAAAGATTACAATACATGTCCAACAAGGACCAGCAACGTACTGGTATGTTGCTGGACTTTGAATGTTTATACCAGAATGATGCCTGCGGGTTTAGGTATCATCTTGGTATCATTCTTTTCAGCCAGCGGCCGGCTTTCATGTAAAAGCAATCCTAGTGGCTAATTAGCCTCTGGACTGCTTTTACAAGCAGTGGGAGGGAATGCCCCCCCCCGGATATAAAAAGCGCCATTGGGAAATTGGGAAAGCATTTTATCACACCGATCTTGGTGTGGTCAGATGCTTTGAGGGAAGAACCCAGTTTTTTCAAAAAAAGTGTACCTGTCACTACCTATTGCTATCATAGGGGATATTTACATTCCCTGAGATAACAATAAAAATGATAAAAAATAAATAAATATGGAAGCAACAGTTTAAAAAAAAAAAAAAAGCAAAATTAATAATAAAAAATAAAAAAAAGCACCTCTGTCCTGCCCTGCTCTTGCCCAATGGCGAACGCAAGCGTCGGTCTGGCGTCATATGTAAACAGCAATTGCACCATGCATGTGAGGTATCACCGCAAAGGTCAGATCGAGGGCAGTAATGTTAGCAGTAGACCTCCTCTGTAAATCTAACGGCGTAACCTGTAAAGGCTTTTAAAGGCTTTTAAAAATGTATGTAGTTTGTCGCCAATGCGCGTTTGTGCAAAATTTTAAAGCATGTCGTGTTTGGTATCTATGTACTCGGCCTAAGATCATCTTTTTTATTTCATCAAACATTTGGGCAATATAGTGTGTTTTAGTGCATTAAAATTAAAAAAAGTGTATTTTTTCCCCAAAAAATGCGTTTGAAAAATCGCTGCGCAAATACTGTGTAGAAAAAAAAATGCAACACCCACCATTTTAATCTGTAGGGCCTTTGCTTTAAAATATATATATAATGTTTGGGGGTTCAACATAATTTTTTTGCAAAAAAAATTTTTTTCTCATGTAAACAAAAAGTGTCAAAAAGGGCTTTGTCTTCAAGTGGTTAGAAGAGTGGATGTAAGCTTCCTAATGTTGTGTATAAAATGCCAGAACAGTTCAAAACCCCCCAAATGACCCCATTTTGGAAAGTAGACACCCCAAGCTATATACTGAGAGGCATGTCGAGTCCATGGAATATTTTATATGTTGACACAAGTTGCGGAAAAAAGAAAATTTTTCTTTTTCTTTTTGCACAAAGTTGTCACTAAATGATATATTGCTCAAACATGCCATGGGCATATGTGGAATTACACCCCAAAATACATTCTGTATATATATATTTTTTCTTTCTTCATTTTCAAAAACAAATGAGAGCTGTAAAATACTCACCATGCCTCTCAGCAAATAGCTTGGGGTGTCTACTTTCCAAAATGGGGTCATTTGGGGGGGTTTTGTGCTATTTTGGCATTTTATGGCCTTCGAAACTGTGATAGGTAGTGAGGAGTGAAATCAAAAATTTGTGCCTAGAAATCCTGAAGGCGGTGCTTGGTTTTCGGGGTCCCGTACGCGGCTAGGCTCCTAAAAAGTCCCACACATGTGGTATCCCCGTACTCAGGAGAAGCAGCAAAATGTATTTTGGGGTGCAATTCCACATATAACCATGGCATGTGTGAGCAATATATCATTTAGTGACAACTTTTTGTAATTTTTTTTTGTCATTATTCAATCACTTGGGACAAAAAAAAAATATTCAATGGGCTCAACAGGCCTCTCAGCAATTTCCTTGGGGTGTCTACTTTCTAAAATGGGGTCATTTGGGGGGGGGTTTTGTACTGCCCTGCCATTTTAGCACCTCAAGAAATTAGATAGGCAGTCATAAATTAAAAGCTGTGTAAATTCCAGAAAATGTACCCTAGTTTGTAGACGCTATAACTTTTGCGCAAACCAATAAATATACGCTTATTGAAATTTTTTTAACTAAAGACATGTGGCTGAATACATTTTGGCCTAAATGTATGACTAAAATTTAGTTTATTCGATTTTTCTTATAACAAAAAGTTATATCGCAAAAAATAAAAATCGCAGAGGCAATCAAATGCCATTAAAAGAAAGCTCTATTTGTGTGAAGAAAATGACGCAAATTTCGTTTGGGTACAACATTGCATGTCCGCACAATTTACAGTTAAAGCAGCGCAGTGCAAAATTCTGAAATCACCTCTGGTCCTTTAGCTACCAAATGGTCCGGGGCTTAAGTGGTTAATGATGCTTAAAGTGAAAAAATAAAAGTGAAATATTCCTTTAAATATCGTACCTGGGGGGTGTCTATAGTATGCCTGTGAAGTGGCGCGTGTTTCCCATGTTTAGAACAGTCCCTGCACAAAATGACAATTCTAAAGGAATAACAGTCATTTAAAACTGCTTACGGCTTTAATGTAATTTCTGGTCCCGGCAATATGGATGAAAATCATTGAGAAAAACGGTCTGGGTACCCCCAGCCCATTACCAGCCCCTTTGGGTCTTGTATGGATATTAAGGGGAACCCCGCACCCAAATTAAAAAAAGTAAAGACGTGGGGCCTCCAGGCCCTATATACTCTGAACAGCAGTATACAGACGGTGCAAACAAGACAGGGACTGTAGGTTTGTTCTTAAGAAGAATATGTTTGTAATTTTGAACTGGTACATTTTAAAAGTGTAGCTCCAGCCAAAAAATAATTTTTTAAGCTCTTTGGAAAACATAGGGAAGGGTTATCACCCCTGTAACATTTGTTTTGCTGTCTGTGAACCTGTTCAGAAGACTTTCTGTCCCAATGACAATTGCATTTTGAAAATGTGGGTTTTTTAGTGACACAAGGAACTCTTACTGGAGAGAATTTCCCTTCCTAGGGGTAGATTTCCTCTCACTTCCTGTTGTCTCCTTCCGTTTGCAAGTAGGAGTCATTTGTAAGTTGGATGTTTGAAAGTAGGGGCCTGCCCTATATACTCTGCAGAAATTTGGGCCTTAGGTGTTGGTGTTGCCACAACACTGTAAGGCCTCACAGTTACTCTTGGTGGGCGCAGGAACGGGCCCTGCTGTGAAATATTAGATCAAGAATTGTAATTACATGCCCCTGTTAAACAGGGGCTGAAAAATTGGGCCTTAGGCACTGGTTAGAACATGCCCCCAGAACGTTACATCGCTGCCTGCTTGACCAGAGTGTCAGCATCGTTTGCATGTTTTTATTTGTCTAAATGTGAGTACCCAAGTTGTGTTTTATTAATAAATAAGGTCATAAAACGGTATCACACTATCTGGGGCTCCCTTCCTTTCTCTTATACATGGGCCATTGTTTGAGCACTATCACCATCAAGAGCAGAGGGACGAGCAACTGCCACAGGGCTACACAGTGGCCCACACTGTGAAGGCATCATACCCCAAGAGGGGGGTACAAGCTGGTGAGTGCGGTCTTTGTAAGAGCACAGGTTGCAGTGATCACGGCTCCCTTACACTAGGCACCAAGCACTTCTTTCAGCATCTGAAACAACCTGATTGGATATACTTTATTATGGTTTCCATAAGGACCTTTTTATAAGGACTTTTTTCTAAGGATTTGTTTGTAGCACTAATTTAAGTGTACTGTATTTTATTTATTGGACATTTGCACATATATTTATTTCACAAGTCTGTTCACCTGTATAATTTTCCACCAAGTAGGGGTACGGATATCCCAATGTACTAATATATTTGATTATGGACACCTCAATGTATTAATATTTTTTATATTTATATTTTTTATTATTATTATTATTATTCTAATATATTTTTTCTTTGTAAGCAGTAGTTTGCACAGGCACTTCAGCACTTAGGAATTTTGTAGCACTTTGAGCAATTAATTTTAATTTACACACCGCACTTTATATAATATGATTTTAAGTTCAGCATTAGGCCTCACAGGGCTCCAATAGACCAGCGCCATATCTGCTTTTTTCTTTCCTTAGGCACTGGTACTTGTGCCACAACACTGCAACCCCTCACAGATACTCTAGTTGGAGCGCAGGAATGAGCCCTGCTGCAAAGTATTGCAGCAAAAATTGTAATTACACGCCCCTGTTAAACAGGGGCAGAAAAATTGGGCCTTAGGCACTGGTGCTGGTGCCACAACACTGCAACCCCTCACAGAAACTCTAGTTGGAGCGCAGGAATGAGCCCTGCTGCAAAGTATTGCAGCAAAAATTGTAATTACACGCCCCTGTTAAACAGGGGCAGAAAAATTGGGCCTTAGGCACTGGTGCTGGTGCCACAACACTGCAACCCCTCACAGAAACTCTAGTTGGAGCACAGGAATAAGCCCTTAGCCACTGTTGGCGGTGCCCAGAACCAAAAATGTTCTTACAAGCTATCAGCATGATCATTGAGGAGGAAGTGGATAGTCACTCAGCATAACAGGATAGTCACATCAGCATAGGCAGTCTTGAAGGGTTCTGACATTCAAAAAAATATATATTCGGTTACATCAGCATCAGGTGCTTGGTAGCTGGTGGTGATCCAACACTGATTAATTTTTATGTAGGTCAGCCGATCGACCGAGTCGATGGACAGGCGCACCCTGTGATCAGTTACAAAGCCTCCAGCAGCACTGAATGTGCGTTCCGAAAGAACACTGGATGCAGGACAGGCCACTACCTCAATTGCATACTGTGCAAGTTCTGGCCAGTGATCCATCCTCAAGACCCAGTAACCCAGAGGATTTTCGGTGGGAAAGGTGTCCAAGTCTGATCTTGCCCCTAGGTTTTCCTGCACCATGTAAACCAGACGCTGGCGATGGTTGCTGGAACCGATCATACCTTGGGGCTGTGGACTAAACAATTGTCTGAACGCATCGGTCAGACGGCCACCTTCTCCACCGCTCCTTCTGTGACTGACCGAAGCCTCAGCAACACGTTGTCCAGGACCAGGAATTTGTAACCTCCCAGGCTCTGGGAACGCGTTGCACAGACCTTTCTACAAGGCCTTCCGAAGATGTTTCATCCTCTGCTCCCTCTGCGACGACAAGATAAGGTCCGCAACCTTACCCTTTTAACGTGGATCAAGGAGGGTTGCCAGCCAGTAATGATCCCTCTCCTTGATACCACGAATACGAGGATCCTTCCGCAGGCTTTGCAGGATTAGGGAGGCCTTACAGCATAGGTTTGCTGAGGCATTCGGTCCGGAGTCCTCTGGGTCACTAAGGACAACATGATCCGCAGCCACCTGCTCCCAGCCACGTACAAGTCCATGGGTTTCTTGGGACTGTAATTGATCCCTTGAAGACTGATGCTGATGCTGATTGCTAGGCTCCACCTCCATGCTGACACAATCCTCCTCCTCCTCCTCTTCCTGTGTGATATGCGGGCCAGCAGGAACACTGTCTGGATAAAGAGGGCCTTGAGAGGTAAGGAAGTCCTCCTCTTCCTCCCTCTGTTCTGCCTCAAGTGCCCTGTCCATTATTCCACGCAGCATGTGCTCCAACAGGTGGACAAGAGGGACAGTGTCACTGATGCATGCACTGTCACTGCTTACCATCCTCGTGGCCTCCTTAAATGGTGACAGGACAGTACACGCATCCCTGATCATGACCCACTGGTGTGGAAAAAAAAACAAGCTCCCCTGACACTGTCCTCGTGCCATATTGGCACAGATACTCATTGATGGCCCTCTGCTGTGTGTGCAGCCGCTGCAGCATGGCCAAAGTTGAGTTCCACCTGGTGAGAATGTCACAGATTAGGCGTTCTTGGGCAGGTTAAATTCGTTTTGGAGTTCAGCCTGCCGAGCACTGGCTATATATGACCGGCAGAAATGCACACAGACTTTCCTGGCCTGCCTCAGGACATCCTGTAAGCCCGGGTACCTTCCCAAGAACCGCTGCACCACCAAGTTAAGGACGTGAGCCAAACAGGGCACATGGGTCAGTTGTCCTTGTCGGAGGGCGGAGAGGAGGTTGGTGCCATTGTCGCAAACCACCATTTCTGGCTTTACTTGGCGTGGCGTCAATCACCTCTGAGCCTGCCCCTGCAGAGCTGACAGAATCTCTGCCCCAGTGTGGCTCCTGTCCCCCAAGCACACCAGCTCAAGCACCTCATGGCATCTTTTTGCCTGCGTACTTTCGTAGCCCCTCGAAAGCCTGCAGAGCACTGCTGGTTCCGAGGACAAATCAGCACAGGAAGAGGCCATGGAGTAAGAAGAAGAAGAGGAGGGGTGGAGGAGAGAGGTGTGTCAGAATCACCACTAGTAGCATTTTGGAGGCGTGGTGGCGGAAAAACCTCCAACTCTACTGCACCTTGTCCTGCATCTTTCCCATCTGCCAGCAGAGTCACCCAATGCGCCGTGAAAGATAGGTAACGTCCCTGTCCATGCCTGCTGAACCATGGGTCAGCAGTAATATGCACCTTACCGCTGACCGCCCTGTCAAGCAAGGCCAAGACATTGCCTTCCACATGCCGGTAGGGAGCCGAAATCGCGAAAAAAGTTGTGTTTGGGAACCTGCCACTGAGGAACCGCACATTGCACAAACTCACGGAAGGGGGCAGAGTCTACCAACTGAAAAGGCAGCAGTTGAAGTGCTAGAAATTTAGCCAAGCTAGCATTCAACCGCTGGGCATGTGGATGGCTGGGAGTGAACTTCTTTCGTCAGTGCAGCAGCTGGGGCAGGGAAATTTGCCTGGTACAATCTGACGTTTGTGTACGGATAGCAGATTGCCTGCAAGTACTTGGCAGTGACACACCTAATTCTACACCTTCATTCCTCTCAGTGAAGGTTTCTGAGAGGACTGAAGGTATAGTGGGGTTGGAGATCCTAGCTGATGAGGAGCAAGGAGAGGTCCGCTCTGTTCTTTGGTGTGGGTCTTTTATGTACGCTTGCCAATGGACTGTATGGCAGGTCGACATATGTCTGGTCAAGCATGTGGTGCCCAAGCGCCTGCTGTTTTGGCCACGCGAGATACGCTTCAGACATATGTTGCAAATAGCAAAGGTGCGATCTGCTGCACACGTCTCAAAAAACGCCCACACCAAAGAACTTTTGAAATAACGCGCAGAGACAGCCAGCAGCGCCCTGCACATGCGGAGCTCTGCGGTGTGATGCAGTCGGTGTGCTGCCCTTAAGCTGGCCCCTGGAGGGCATCCTGCCTCGTTGGAGATGTGCCTCCTCCTCCTCCTCTCTCCTATCAGGCACCCACGTAGAGTCAGTAACATCATCATTCCCTCCCTCCTCATCACTGGAGCAAATCTGGCAGTATGCTGCAGCTGGGGGAACATGACTGCCAGTTTGCTGTCCTTGTTGGGCACCCCCTCTCTCTGGGCTCACGTTACTGCCTTCCTCAAGCTGGGTACTATCATCGGAGCCTTCAAAACGCTGCTCATCCTCCTGCAGCATGTACCCAACACTGTGGTCAAACAGTTCGGAGGACTCCTCAGGAGGACATGGTGGGGCTAGGGAAGGAGTGACTGATGCCATTGAGCCAAGGGAAGAGATCGCTTTGGCAGACAAAGTACCCTGAGGCTGGGTGAGAGAGAATAATGAGGATGAGGACAGCTTGGTCATCCACTCTACCAACTCGTCAGCATGTTGCCTCAACATGGCCAGCTGCCGAAAAAAAGGACAAATGTGCCCCACGACCACGTGCTGATGAGGATGCACAGCGTCCACGACCAGCACTGTTGCCTCTAGACACAGAGCCTGCTTGCCCTCTTTTATTGGCCTGTGTGTGTCTGCTTCTCCTTGTTGGCCTTCCAGACATACTTTATTTGATGTATTGGAATAGGTAGGTACACAAGGAATTGTCTGCAGTCAGCTTTAGCTGCACACTGTGGCCAGTATACAGTACACTGACTAAATATACTGCAGGCTAGCTCAATCAACTGCCTGTATTATCAGTAATAGAAAATCAATAGTCTGCAGTGAGCTTTATGTGCACACTGTGGCCAGTATACACTACACTGACTTAAGAAACTGCAGGTTAGCTCAATCAACTGCTTGTATTATCAGTAATAGAAAAGCAATAGTCTGCAGTGAGCTTTACATGCACACTGTGGCCAGTATACACTACACTGACTTAATATACTGCAGCGAGAATAACAGGAACACTCTGAAGTGAGATCTAGCTAAACTGAATACAGTATATATATATTGTGAGGGGGCTAGCTCGGCAGCGGGTATGTGTGACCCCCGGGATGGGCTCCCCACCCAAAACAGGCCCAGCAGACGGAGGTTGTGGTTTTCAAAATCAAAAAGGTGCGGTTTATTTTCTATTTACAGTGACAAAAACACAGCAAGGCAAAAAAAACATAAACAAAATAAATCCTGGTCAACTTGACCTCTGACTAAACTTACAGGTTTCCTAACTAACGACTGGGATCAGCCTAGTGCTGTCCTAGTCCCTGGTTTTAAATGTCCAAGCAAAATATAGCCACACAGGCTTTCTCTCACCGCACAGGGGTTCACTCTCCCTAGACAGTCCACACAGGTCTGCTTCCAGGCATGAGCTAACATCTAATGAATCTGGGAGTTTTTTATAGAGGCCTAAATGAGCTGACAAGCTTCAGCTGGCCTCATCAACTCCCTGTCTGCACGACGCCCAGCCCTCTCCCTAGAGGTATGAGTCATCAATGAGCCCACTAGTCTCAGCTGGGCTTATACAACTCTCCACCTAGCTGTACAAGTCAGCGTAAAGCCTGAATCTGGGCGAAATATATCTACCCCCCTGGATGCAACCAGGTGACTTTACCTTCCTGCTGTCACATACCCCCCCCTCTTGTTTTAACCTCGGGGTTGGAACACCAGCAATCAGGCATTCATGTACTCGAGACAAAGCATCCACATTCCCCATTTGAACGCCAGGGCGATGCTTTACTGTGAAGTTGAATTCCTGGAGGGCCAGGAACCACCTATTCACTCTTCTATTTGTTTCCTTGTTTTGAGCCATCCACTTTAACGGAGCGTGATCCGTAACCATGTCAAAGTGCCTACCTAGCAGGTAGTACCGAAGGGAATCTAGAGCCCACTTCACCGCTAAACACTCCTTTTCAACGGTGGCGTAATTTACCTCATGGGACTTCAACTTCCTGCTGAGGTAAATGACTGGGTGCTCTTCCCCGTTCCAGACCTGGGACAATACTGCTCCTAACCCCACATCTGACGCATCACTTTGTACGACAAAGTCTCTAGAGAAGTCGGGTGAGTACAACACTGGCTGGCTACATAAGGCTTGTTTCAAGAATTGGAATGCTGCCTCAGCCTCGGGGGTCCATTTAATCATGACCGACCCTTTCCCCTTCGTCAGGTTGGTTAGGGGCACAGCCTTAGAAGCAAAGTGGGGAATGAATCGCCGATAATACCCAGCGATTCCCAGAAAGGCTCGTACCTGCTTCTTGCTGTTGGGACGTGGCCAACTCTGGATGGCCTCGACTTTGTTGAGTTGGGGTTTTATTACTCCCCTCCCAATGGTGTACCCAAGATATTTGGCCTCCTCCTGCCCAATGGTACACTTCTTGGGGTTAGCCGTAAACCCTGCTTCCCGAACAGAGTCCAGGACTGCTTGCACTTTTGGCAGATGTGAGGCCCAATCTGTGCTATGGACAATTATGTCATCCAGGTAAGCCGCAGCATACTTCCGATGGGGCCTCAGCATCTGGTCCATTTTCCGCTGGAATGTGGCCGGCGCATTCTGTAACCCGAACGGCATTCTTTTATATTGGAACGCCCCGTCTGGGGTTACAAATGCGGTTTTCTCTTTGGCCGACTTGGCCAGGGGGATTTGCCAATACCCTTTTGTGAGGTCAAGAGTCGTCATGTATCGGGCTGTTCCCAGCCGGTCGATCAACTCATCTATACGTGGCATGGGGTAGGTGTCAAATTTTGTAACTTTGTTCAACTGACGAAAATCGTTACAAAATCGCCAGCTCCCATCCGGTTTAGGCACCAACACAATGGGACTAGACCAATCACTTTGGGACTCCTCTATCACCCCTAAGTTCAGCATTCTCTGTACTTCCTCCCGTATTGCCTCCCGTCGGGCCTCTGGGATCCGATAGGGTTTTAACTTCACCCTTTCACCGGGCGGGGTAATAATGTCATGCTCTACCCCAGATGTTTGTCCCGGCAGCTCAGAGAATACCTCCTTGTTGCGAAGTACAAACTCCTTAACCTCCTGTTGTTGGGGTTGTGACAAGGTGGCTGCGATTCCAACCTCAGGAATCACGCAACCAGTTTGAGCTGGTGACCAAGTGTCTGCGACTAGGGACTCTCTATCCCTCCAGGCTTTCAACAGATTAACGTGATAGATCTGTTCGGGCTTTCGCCTTCCTGGTTGTCTGACCTTGTAATTCACTTCGCTCACTTTTTCCATTATCTCGTAGGGGCCTTGCCATTTGGCAAGGAATTTACTTTCAACCGTAGGGACAAGTACCAATATCCTATCCCCCGGGGAAAAGGTACGGGTCTTGGCTCCACGGTTGTACACTCTCTGCTGTGCCAACTGCGCTTGGGCCAAATGTTCCTTCACGATGGGCATTACCTGTGCAATTCGATCTTGCATCAGGGCGACATGCTCAATCACACTCCTGTGGGGAGAACTCTCACTTTCCCAAGTTTCCTTGGCAATATCCAACAGCCCTCTTGGGTGTCTCCCATACAGTAACTCAAAGGGGGAGAATCCCGTAGAGGATTGGGGCACCTCCCTAATAGCAAACATCAAATAAGGAAGTAGACAGTCCCAATCCCTTCCATCTCTATCCACCACTTTCTTCAACATTTGTTTTAGGGTTTTGTTGAATCTTTCAACCAGCCCATCGGTTTGGGGGTGATACACAGATGTACGCAATTGCGTCACTTTGAACAATTTACACAGCTCTTTCATAACCCGGGACATAAAGGGTGTACCTTGGTCCGTAAGCAGTTCTTTACAAATACCCACCCGGCTAAAAACAAGAGATAGCTCTTTGGCTATGGTTTTGGCCGAGGTATTTCTGAGAGGGATCGCTTCTGGATAACGGGTGGCATAGTCCATTATAACCGATATGTACTGGTGCCCCCTAGCGGACTTGATTATAGGACCTACCAAATCCATTGCGATTCTCTCAAACGGGACCTCAATGATGGGTAGAGGGACCAGCGGGCTACGGAAATGTGGCATCGGGGCCGACCTCTGACACACAGGGCAGGAGGAACAATAATTTTCTATGTCCTTCATCACCCCAGGCCAATAGAATCTCTGTAATACCCTCTCTCGGGTTTTCTCTGTCCCCAGATGACCTCCAAGAATGTGCCCATGGGCCAACTCCAACACCAACTTCCTGTAAGGTTTGGGCACCACAAGCTGCTCAACGGTTTCTTCTGCCCTTTTTGCCACCCGATACAGTAGGTCCTTCTCTACGCTGAAGTATGGGTAAGTGCCAGTATTATCTGGGTTCACTAACTCGCCATCTATTTTCACTACGTTTTCCCGTGCCTTTATTAGGGCGGGGTCTTTCAACTGTTCTGTGGCAAAGTTTTCCCTGTGAACCTCAAGATCAGAAAACTCCACAGACGGTAGGTTTTCGTCTGAGGAGGTGGGCTCCTCTCCAGTTTCTTGAGTCTCCCCTGCCAATACTGACAAGGGAAATTCCGGAGAGTCCTCACCACTCTCAGGGGAGTTCTGGCTATCACATTCCTGGTACATAGGGGCACCAGTGGGGGGCTCAGGATCATCCCACAGTTCCCAGAACTTCGGAAAATCCCTTCCCACAATGGCGTCATGCGGTAACTGAGATACTAAGCCCACTGGATGAGAGAGGGTACCTTTGGGGGTCTCGAAACACACCGTAGTCACTGGATACTCTCGGGTGTCCCCATGCACACAAATAACGGCTACCTTGCTATTCCCAGAGACCTCTGTTTTAACTAACTCAGCCTTTATCAGGGTCACAAGGCTACCTGAATCCAGCAATACCACAACATTTCTACCATTAATACACATTTTGCATAAATGTTTCTCAGTTCCCCGAATGGCAGTGCATGCGACTGTCGCACACAGCGACTGACGTCTGCCCGTCAGAAAGTCACACTGCATGGGTTCCTCCACAACCGGGCAATTTGCTGCAATATGTCCCGCTTGCCGGCAGCGGTAGCAAACGATCCTTCTTGCGGCCTCTTGAGCCGCTGATTTCCCAGGCTGTTCTCGCCAAACTTGGGGTAGAGCTCCCACCCTCTCACTCTCTCCACCCTCACCCCTTGGAATCCTCTTATCCGCCCCTGGGGATGGTCTGGTCTTAGGGTGGAAAGTCCGAGTGTCTCTGGAAGAGGCCGTCAGGTTCTCTGTAGCCAAGTATTTCTCCACACGATCCACAAGACCATCGGCCGTCTCTGGGTCTCCATGGCTTACCCACTTTTGGATGGCAGTAGGAAGAGCTCTCAAAAACCGATCCATTACAACACGTTCCACAATCTTTGGTGCGGACAAAGTCTCTGGCTGTAGCCACTTTCTGCTCAGGTGAATGAGATCATACATTTGAGACCTGGGGGGTTTTCCAAGCTGGAAAGTCCAGTTATGCACACGCTGAGCCCGGACAGCCAGGGTGACACCCAGCCTTGCCAATATTTCAGCTTTTAGCATCACATAGTCTTTTGCTTGGTTAGGCTCTAGGTCATAGTAAGCTTTCTGCGATTCACCAGTTAACAGAGGAGCCACTAGTCCAGCCCACTGCTCCTCAGGCCACTTTTCTCTTTCAGCGGTCCTTTCAAATGTGGTCAAAAATACCTCTGGATCATCCTCTCCAGTCATTTTTGTCAATAAACGACTCACCCCAAAGGACGCGGTATTAGTGGGACGGCTTTCCTCACTGGTCTGCGGACGTTGCTGCATTACTGCTTCCATCTGTTGTTGTAGTCTCTGCTCTTGCTTCTGCAACAGGTCTATGAAGCGGGCCTCAGATTGCTGTTGGGCTTGTTGCTGAGCCTCCAGACTCTGTTGTAAAGTTGCAAGGCTCTGTTGATGAGCTTGCTGCTGGGCTGCAAGGCTCCTTTGCAAACCTGCATTTGTCTGCTGTTGATTGGCATTTGCTAGAGCCAGCTGTTTCAGTATCTCCTCCATGCTGGCTTAAAAAAAAAACTGCCACTGGTTCTCCACCAACTGTGAGGGGGCTAGCTCGGCAGCGGGTATGTGTGACCCCCGGGATGGGCTCCCCACCCAAAACAGGCCCAGCAGACGGAGGTTGTGGTTTTCAAAATCAAAAAGGTGCGGTTTATTTTCTATTTACAGTGACAAAAACACAGCAAGGCAAAAAAAACATAAACAAAATAAATCCTGGTCAACTTGACCTCTGACTAAACTTACAGGTTTCCTAACTAACGACTGGGATCAGCCTAGTGCTGTCCTAGTCCCTGGTTTTAAATGTCCAAGCAAAATATAGCCACACAGGCTTTCTCTCACCGCACAGGGGTTCACTCTCCCTAGACAGTCCACACAGGTCTGCTTCCAGGCATGAGCTAACATCTAATGAATCTGGGAGTTTTTTATAGAGGCCTAAATGAGCTGACAAGCTTCAGCTGGCCTCATCAACTCCCTGTCTGCACGACGCCCAGCCCTCTCCCTAGAGGTATGAGTCATCAATGAGCCCACTAGTCTCAGCTGGGCTTATACAACTCTCCACCTAGCTGTACAAGTCAGCGTAAAGCCTGAATCTGGGCGAAATATATCTACCCCCCTGGATGCAACCAGGTGACTTTACCTTCCTGCTGTCACAATATATATATATATATATATATATATATATATATATATATACATACACTAGGGGTGCGCATCTCCACTGGTCTCACGATTCGATTCGATTACGATTATCATGTCCACGATTCGATTCCACGATGCATCACGATGCATCACGATTACTACCCAAGTGCCCATGGTTTAAAACTTTTCTAAATTTCTAAACAAACAAACATAATAACATATGGACCAGAAAACAATAAAATGACCGTGACCGACCGTGCACTGCAATCCGCGCGCTCTTCCCAGCAATGCCTGGCATGCATGGCACACTGGCATTGAACAAATAGCTACAAAACACATGTGTGTCCCATCAATGCAGCCTCATTGCCCATCAATGCAGCCTACCTGACTATGCCCGTCCATGCAGCGTCACTGTGCCTGTCCATTCAGCATCACTGTGCCCATCAATGCAGCGTCACTGTGCCCATCAATGCAGCGTCACTGTGCTCATCAATGCAGCGTCACTGTGCCCATCCATGCAGCTTTACCGTATCCATCAATAAGCATTACTATGCCCATCAATACAGTGTACTATGCCCATTAATGCAGTGTCACTATGCCCATTAATGCAGTGTACTATGCCCATCAATGCAGTGTCACTATGCCCGTTAATGCAGTGTCATTATTTCTACAGCTCACTGATAGTTGGCCTGATGGTCAGTTGGAAGTATACTCCTGACATTTGCGGTCATTAGGAAAAATCGGCCCGTGTGTACTTGGCATTAATGTTGGCTGTACAAAGACAGGGATGGCATGTTTGCCATTGTGAGAAGGTCTATTTTTTTCTTGGGCCCAACAAGCCCAACCCCATGAAATAAACTTTTTAGCCTATTGTTGAAGAAGAGAACCTTTAAAGCCCCAGTAATATGGTTAGCCATTCAAGATGGTTAGATTGCTTTGACCAATGTTATCATAGTCACTGATTAGCAAGCTGTAATATCAGTAATAGGTCACTGAAAATGTGGAATCACTGTGAAGGCCTGTGATATAAAACTCCTATCTGTATACTGTGCTTTATTTGACATATTCCAGTGTTGCATTCATTATGCTGCTTTGTGCATAACATATTCTATACCACTCCACTAGGGATGAGCTCGGTGTTCGAGTCGAACATAGGTTCGACTCGAACATCGGCTGTTCGCAGCGTTCGGCGAACAACGAACGATTTGGGCCGTTCGTGCCAAATTCGAGTGACGCGAACAGCCCACAATACACTGCGCCATCGCAGTGTAATCCCGGCGCTGTGATTGGCCAAGCATGCACTGTGACCCTGCATGCTTGGCCAATCACAGCGCCGGCAGCGAGGAGAGCAATGATTGGCCACAGGCAGGATGCCTGTGGCCAATTATAGGTGAGGGGGTTTAGTACACGCCCTACACTATAAAAGGCCGCCAGCGCGGCGGCCTCGTGTAGTGTGTTCCGGAGCAGGGAAAGTGAAGGATAGGCAGGGACAGTGTCAAATCCATTCTTTGCTAAACCTTGTGTGTAGGGACAGAGAAGGATAGGCAGGGAGAGTGTCAGTGTCATATTCTTTGCTAAACCTTGTGTGTAGGGAGAGAGAAGGATAGGCAGGGAGAGTGTCAGTGTCATATACTTTGATAAACCTTGTGTGCAGGGAGAGAGAAGGATAGGCAGGGGACAGTGTCAGTGTCATATTCTTTGCTAAACCTTGTGTGCAGGGAGAGAGAAGGATAGGCAGGGAGAGTGTCAGTGTCATATACTTTGATAAACCTTGTGTGCAGGGAGAGAGAAGGATAGGCAGGGGACAGTGTCAGTGTCATTGTTGCTAAGCCTCCTGCACATTATACACCTGAACTTAGCCTGTATTGCTGCTTTTTCCTGGTGTGTTACACCAACAGGATTTTGCGGCACTAACAGCGGGCGGAGTGTGCCTCCTGACCATATTACACCTGAACTTAGCCTGTATTGCTGCTTTTTCCTGGTGTGTTACACCAACAGGATTTTGCGGCACTTACAGCGGGCGGAGTTTGCCTCCTGACCATATTACACCTGAACTTAGCCTGTATTGCTGCTTTTTCCTGGTGTGTTACACCAACAGGATTTTGCGGCACTTACAGCGGGCGGAGTGTGCCTCCTGACCATATTACTCCTGAACTTAGCCTGTATTGCTGCTTTTTCCAGGTGTGTTACACCAACAGGATTTTGCGGCACTTACAGCGGGCGGAGTGTGCCTCCTGACCATATTACACCTGAACTTAGCCTGTATTGCTGCTTTTTCCTGGTGTGTTACACCAACGGGATTTTGCGGCACTTACAGCGGGCGGAGTGTGCCTCCTGACCATATTACACCTGAACTTAGCCTGTATTGCTGCTTTTTCCTGGTGTGTTACACCAACAGGATTTTGCGGCACTTACAGCGGGCGGAGTGTGCCTCCTGACCATATTACACCTGAACTTAGCCTGTATTGCTGCTTTTTCCTGGTGTGTTACACCAACAGGATTTTGCGGCACTTACAGCGGGCGGAGTGTGCCTCCTGACCATATTACACCTGAACTTAGCCTGTATTGCTGCTTTTTCCTGGTGTGTTACACCAACAGGATTTTGCGGCACTTACAGCGGGCGGAGTGTGCCTCCCGACCATATTACACCTGAACTTAGCCTGTATTGCTGCTTTTTCCTGGTGTGTTACACCAACAGGATTTTGCGGCACTTACAGCTGGCGGAGTGTGCCTCCTGACCATATTACACCTGAACTTAGCCTGTATTGCTGCTTTTTCCTGGTGTGTTACACCAACAGGATTTTGCGGCACTTACAGCGGGCGGAGTGTGCCTCCTGACCATATTACACCTGAACTTAGCCTGTATTGCTGCTTTTTCCTGGTGTGTTACACCAACAGGATTTTGCGGCACTTACAGCGGGCGGAGTGTGCCTCCTGACCATATTACACCTGAACTTAGCCTGTATTGCTGCTTTTTCCTGGTGTGTTACACCAACAGGATTTTGCGGCACTTACAGCGGGCGGAGTGTGCCTCTTGACCATATTACACCTGAACTTAGCCTGTATTGCTGCTTTTTCCTGGTGTGTTACACCAACAGGATTTTGCGGCACTTACAGCGGGCGGAGTGTGCCTCCTGACCATATTACACCTGAACTTAGCCTGTATTGCTGCTTTTTCCTGGTGTGTTACACCAACAGACATTTGCGGCACTTACAGCGGGCGGAGTGTGCCTCCTGACCATATTACACCTGAAGTTAGCCTGTATTGCTGCTTTTTCCTGGTGTGTTACACCAACAGGCATTTGCAGCACCTGCAGCAGGCGTAGTGTGATTCCTGCAAAATATACTCCTGAAGCTAGGCCTTATTGCTGGTTTTCCCATTTCCCTGCAGGCCATTAGAATGTCTGGAAGGCAAACAAGGAGAGGCAAACAGTCAGGAGCCAAGAAAAGAGGGCAAGCAGGCTCTGTGTCTAGAGACAACAGTGCTGGTCATGGAATCGACGTCCGATTCTAGCAGGCAAATTTCCCTGCCCCAGCTGCTGGACCGTCGAAAGAAGTTCACTCCCAGCCATCCACATGCCCAGCGGTTGAATGCTAGCTTGGCTAAATTGCTAGCGCTTCAACTGCTGCCTTTTCAGTTGGTAGACTCGGCCCCCTTCCGTGAGTTTGTGCAATGTGCGGTTCCTCAGTGGCAGGTTCCCAAACACCACTTTTTCTCACGGAAGGCGATTCCGGCTCTCTACCGGCATGTGGAAGGCAATGTCTTGGCCTCGCTGGACAGGGCGGTCAGCGATAAGGTGCATATTACCGCTGACTCATGGTTCAGCAGGCATGGACAGGGACGTTACCTTTCTTTCACGGCCCATTGGGTCACTCTTTTGGCAGCTGGGAAGGATGCAGGACAAGGTGCAGTAGTGTTGGAGGTTGTTCCACCGCCACGCCTCCAAAATGCTACTACTGGTTGTGACACACCTCTGTCCTCCACCCCCTCCTCTTCTTCTTCCTCCATGGCCTCTTCCTGTGCTTTGTCCTCGGAACCAGCGGTGCTCCGTAGGCATTCAAGGGGCTACGCAAGTACGCAGGCAAAAAAGATGCCATGCCGTGCTTGCACTGGTGTGTTTGGGGGACAGGAGCCACACTGGGGCAGAGGTTCTGTCTGCTCTGCAGGGGCAGGCCGAGAGGTGGTTGACGCCATGCCAGCTTAAGCCAGGAATGGTAGTTTGCGACAATGGCACCAACCTCCTCTCTGCTCTCCAACAGGGACAACTGACCCATGTGCCCTGTGTGGCTCACGTCCTTAACCTGGTGGTGCAGCAGTTCTTGGGCAGGTACCCGGGCTTACAGGATGTCCTGAGGCAGGCCAGGAAAGTCTGTGTGCATTTCCGCAGATCTTATAATGCCAGTGCTCGCCTGGCTGAGCTGCAAAAGGAGTTGAACCTGCCCAAGAACCGCCTTATATGTGACATGCCCACCATGTGGAACTCAACGTTGGCCATGCTGCAGCGGATGCACACGCAGCAGAGGGCCATCAATGAGTACCTGTGCGACTACGGCACCAGGACAGGGTCAGGGGAGCTCGGGTTTTTTTTCACCACGCCAGTGGGGCATGATCAGGGATGCATGCACTGTCCTGGCACCATTTGAGGAGGCCACGAGGATGGTGAGCAGTGACAGTGCACGCATCAGTGACACTGTACCTCTTGTTATCCTGTTGGAACATACACTGCGTGGAATAATGGACAGGGCACTTGAGGCAGAACAGAGGCAGGAAGAGGAGGACTTCCTTGCCTCTCAAGGCCCCCTTTACCCAGACAGTGTTCCTTCTGTCCCACCCATCGCACAGGAAGAAGAGGAGGAGGAGGAGGAGGAGGAGGATTGTGTCAGCATGGAGGTGGAGCCTGGCACTCAGCATCATCAGCAGCAGTCTTTTAGGGATGATTTACAGTCCCAAGAAACCAGTGGACTTGTACGTGGCTGGGAGGAGGTGGCTGCGGATCATGTCGTCCTTAGTGACCCAGAGGACTCCGGACCGAATGCCTCAGCTAACCTACGCTGCATGGCCTCCCTGATCCTGCAAAGTCTGCGGAAGGATCCTCGTATTCTTCGGATCAAGGAGAGGGACCATTACTGGCTGGCCACTCTCCTTGATCCACGGTACAAGGGTAAGGTTGCGGACCTTATCTTACCGTCGCAGAGGGAGCAGAGGATGAGACAACTCCGGGAGGCCTTGCAGAAAGGTCTGTGCAACGCGTTCCCAGAGACTGGGAGGTTACAAACTCCTGGTCCTGGACAACGAGTTGCTGAGGCTTCGGTCAGTCAAAGAAGGAGCGGTGGGGAAGGTGGCCGTCTGACCGATGCGTTCAGACAATTCTTTAGTCCGCAGCCCCAAGGTATGATCGGTTCCAGCAACCATCGCCAGCGTCTGATATACATGGTGCAGGAATACCTAGGGGCAAGGTCAGACTTGGACACCTTTCCCACCGAAAATCCTCTGGCTTACTGGGTCTTGAGGATGGATCACTGGCCAGAGCTTGCACAGTATGCAATTGAGCTACTGGCCTGTCCTGCATCCAGCGTTCTTTCAGAGCGCACATTCAGTGCTGCTGGAGGATTTGTCACGGATCACAGGGTGCGCCTGTCCACCGACTCTGTTGATCGACTGACCTTCATAAAGATGAACCAGTCTTGGATCACCACCAGCTACCAAACACCTGAAGCTGATATAACAGACTAATTTATTTTCAAATGTCACATGATCATCCCTTCAAGACTGATGCTGATGCTGAGAGACTGTCCTGTTATGTTGACTGACTATCCTCCTCCTCCTCAATGATCCGATTGATGATGATAGCTTGGAAGAACATTTTTGTTTCTGGGTGCCGCCACCAGTGGCTAAGGCCCAATTTTTCAGCCCCTGTTTAACAGGGGCGTGTTATTACAATTTTTTATGCAATGCTTTGCAGCAGGGCTCATTTCTGCACTCCAACTAGAGTATCTGGGAGAGGTTGCAGTGTCGTGGCACCAGCACCAGTGGCTAAGGCCCAATTTTTCAGCCCCTGTTTAACAGGGGCGTGTAATTACAATTTTTGATGCAATACTTTGCAACAGGGCTCAGTGCTGTGCTCCAAGTACAGTATCTGTGAGGGGATGTAGTGTTGTGGCACCAGTGCCTAAGGCCCAATTTTTCTGCCCCTGTTTAACAGGGGCATGTAATTACAATTCTTGATCTAATAATTCACAGCAGGGCCCATTCCTGCGCCCACCAAGACTAACTGTGAGGCCTTACAGTGTTGTGTCAACACCACCACCACCACCAAAGGCCCAATTTTTCAGCCCCTGTTCAACAGGGGCATGCAATTACAATTCTTGATCTAATAATTCACAGCAGGGCCCATTCATGCGCCCACCAAGAGTAACTGTGAGGGCTCACAGTGTTGTGGCAACACCAACATGTAAGGGGCAAATTTCAGCTGAGTATATACGGCAGGCCCCTACTTTCAAACATCCAACTTACAAACGACTCCTCCTTGCAAACGGAAGGATACAACAGGAAGTGAGAGGAAATCTACCCCTAGGAAGGGAAATTCTCTCCTGTAAGAGTTAATATGGGAAAAAAAGTGTCTCCTCTCCACTGATGCTTTATCACCAATTCTTGTTTCAATAAAAACCCCAAATTTTCAAAACACATTTGTCATTAGGACGGAAAGTGAGGTGAACTGTTCTGAACAGGTGCACACTGCACAGACAGCAAAACAAATGTTACAGGGGTGATAACCCTTCCCTATGTTTTCCAAAAAGTTTAAAAATAGATTTTTTGGCTGGAGCTACACTTAAACAATGTACCTGTTCAAAATTACAAACAGATTCTACATAAGAACAAACCTACAGTCCCTGTCTTGTATGCACCGCCTGTATACGGCTGTTCAGAGTATATAGGGCCTTTTTTATTTTGTGTGCGGGGTTCCCCTTAATATCCATACAAGACCCAAAGGGGCTGGTAATGGGCTGGGGTAGGGGGGGGCTGTGATTGGGTAGCTATGCCATTTTTCTTAAAGATTTTCATCCATATTACCGGGACCAGACATTACATTAAAGCCGCAAGCAGTTTTAAATGGCTTTTTTTCCTTTAGAAATGTAATTTTGTGCAGGGACAGTTCTAAACACGGGAAACACATGGCACTTCACAGGCATACTTTAGACACCCCCCAGGTACGATATTTAAAGGAATATTTGACTTTTTTTTTTCACTTTATGCATCATTAAAATGAATGCTCCCAAAAAACGTCCGTTTTTAAAACTTTTTTTTGGATTGATACATGTCCCCTGGTGCAGAACCCGGGTTCCCAAACCCTTTTTAGGACAATAACATGCATATTAGTCGTTATAAATAGCACTTTAGATTTCAAACGTTCTTATCCATTGTATTTAATAGGGTTCTAAAGTTCGTGCGAACTTTCGGTCCGTTCGCGGGTTCTGGTGCGAACCGAACCAGGGGGTGTTCGGCTCATCACTACACTCCACTCTGCGCAAGACTTTCTTGCCTCCATACCACTCCAATTTGTTCATTTGCTGGGCATTCTGTACCCTACACTAATTTGTAGACTGCACTCTATGTTCTATATTTAACACCACCCAGCTCTGTGGACTGTGCTGTGTTTTATATACTCCACACCACTCCACTCTTTATATTGTGCTGTATGTTTTATACTCCACCCTGTACAATATGCTGTATGTGTTACTCCACATCACCCCAGTCTGCATGTTGTCCTGCATGTCATATAATCCTCATCACTCCACTATGCCCATTAATGCAGTGTCACTATGCCCAATAATTAAAGTTTAAAGTCTCACTGTGTACGTACCTATTTTACACACAGCGGTCTCCCTGCTGTGTCACAGAGTCTAAAATGTACTTCAGCCGCACTGTGATAAAAGTCCCGCCTCCTCCTACACCAGTGTGTGTGTGTGATAGACAGAACACTGATCTAATGGCAGGAAATAGACACAGTGTTCTGTCTATCACACACACACACTGGTGTAGGAGGAGGCGGGTACTTTTATCACAGTGCGGCTGAAGTACATTTTAGACTCCGTGACACAGCAGGGAGACCGCTGTGTGTAATGAAGCGAGGGAGCGACACAGGGCGGCAGGGGATGACGTCAGTGGGAGGCAGGAGTTGAGAAAAGACGGCGCGCTTTCTTCGGCTGCTTCCGGCTCCTCTCGGCTCCAGACTCGGAGGCAGTAGCACAGCGCAAGGATGACGTCATCATTAATCGATTATTGAAAGTCGTAACATCGATGCCGCATCGTGGACGACCGAATCCCGATGCATCGATGTTACGATTAATTTTGACACCCCTAATATACACACATACACACACACAACTCCTAGGATGCATATATATACTATATACACTCACTGCAGCTACCTTAATCGCCTGCCTACTCTATCTAACTGAAATGAAATGACATTCTGACTCGCTCTATCTCTCTCAGACTCTCTCTGCTATCGTAACACACTACACAAGGCCGACACGCAGGCGGCCTTATATAGTGTGGGGCATGCACCTGCTCCCCTGAGCCATGATTGGCCAAAGGCACCCTTCCTTCGGCAAATTATGGCTCTCTGTACTGACGGCACTGTGATTGGCCAAGCATGCGGGTCATAGTACATGCTTGGCCAATCCTCAGCCAGCAATGCACTGCGATGAATTTGGCGCGAATGGCCCATATTGTTCGAAATTCGGCGAACGGCCGAACAGACGATGTTCGAGTCGAACATGAGTTTGACTCGAACACGAAGCTCATCCCTACTCTGGAAACAAATTGCTTCTTCCCCACAGAGAAAAGGGTTATCAAGGAGACCCTAATATCTTGATCTTGTTCAGAAGAGAGGGTAATGGCTGAAGTAGGTTAGCTCCAGTAGTAAGATGTTAATGCTCAACTGTCAGAGGGAAAAAAAAAAAAAAAAACACTGGCATATAAATAGTCTCGTACTGTACTTATCTAAAATACACTTAGTTTGATGAAAAATTTGCACTGAGCTACAATCGTTTTATAAATGGTGAAATAACCTTCCCCCACTAATAATAACACCATAGTAAAAACTGACAGAATAGCTTTTTACTCAGTTCTGTTTGTGGATGACCAAGTTTTTGATTTCCTTTCCAGGTTTAGCTGTAACATAAGGGTGTCTCTCAATAATTATTACTTTGGTAGCATTTAATGAAAACGGCAATGGCATTTTTGTTTACAGAAATAATATGCGCATAAATGCAACTGAAAATAAATTTAGTCTTGCAACTCGGACTATATGCAAAAATTGTATTACATGTATTGATGCCCTGGATCTAGAGACATAGGACCCATGGAAAGCTCTGTCATTGTCTAGAAGTGCAAATACACCTTTGTGGAAAGATGAAGCTGCTTGGTTGATGAGCTGAAGAAGCAGCATTTTATTCAGCTGAGGAAATGAACATTCTGAGCCTGAGGAAAAAGGGAAACAATCTGCCAGCTTTCCTATGTCGGAGTATAATAAATCAAGTGTTGTCACAGTCAAACAAAAAATGTGAGCTCTCAGCAGAAACAGCTGCTCTCTGGTAATAACTATTACACTGAGGTAGAGAATAAAAAAAAAAAAAAAAACAGTGTTGTTTAGCCACTACTTTTTTAGTGGCTGACAAAAAAAAAAAAAAGAAAGAAAATGAGTTTCAAAGTGCTACATTTTAGTGGTCAATGTAAAAATGAAGACAGAAACAAAGGAAAAAAATGTTGTACTGCCAGAAATAAACACATCAGTGAAAAAGACAAACATTACTGCTGAGGTGCTATTTGTGATGGTTTAACCACATGACCTCCGGAAGATTTATTCAGCACTGCACTAATTTAACTGGAGATTGCGTGATCATGCAACATGAAGTTTTTATAAGTTTTTTCACACAAATGGAGCTTTCTTTTGGTGGTATTTGATCACCACTGGGTTTTTTTATTTCTGCAATATATACAAAAAAAAAAAAAGAAAAATTTTTCTTTTTTAAAACATATCCAATAAAAATGTAATAAATCACATTTCCTCGTGAATTTAGGCCAAATATCTTCTGCTACATATCTTTGAAAAAAAAAAAAATATTATTTGGTTTGCGTGAAAGGTATAGATACTGGAATTTCTTTTAATTTTTATACTAGTAATGGCGGTGATCAGTGACTTATAGTAGGACTGTGATAGTATGGCGGACAATCTCATACTAGCTGTCGAACACTGTCAATGTTTGATCTAAAACAAGTACCATATATACTCGAGTATAAGCCAAGTTTTTCAGCACATTTTTTTGTGCTGAAAATGTTAAACGGTCATTTCTCCGGTGGGGACCCAGTACCGGCCGGTCGTAGGTCCCCTGAACCCGGAGCTTGGCACACATATAGCCCCATTCGGCAGCGGGCAAGATGGCAGACACATGAGAGAGTAGCTCCAGGCCCCGTTCCTCCATTCCGGGATCCTGCACCGCTTCTGCCGCACAAATAGCTTCAGGATCCACACCACCTGCCTCCGGATCTCCCCGGGCATCTCATGAGAAAAGTTGGGTTCCAAAAGCACACCTACTAGGGCTTCAATCCACCTTGGGAGTAACGGCCTTCACAAGATATGGAGCGCTTCCTGATTAGGCCGCAATCCCTGGCCTCGAGTGAAGTAGCAGACCCGCCGGATGCCGCGGACCTCCTTGCTGCAACTCCAGGTATTTTCCACACTGATCCCCCTACTCAGCAGACAGGCCCTGATGCCTCGGTCACTGTTGCAGTGCTGGACATGAAATTACAAGCACTGTTACAGGCTTTAACACACAATATAGCTAGAGAAGGGGGAAAACTAGCTCAAGAACTCAGGGGAGATGGATTAGCTGGGAAATCGCACTGATACATTAGAAAATACATTTGATGAAACTATACAATATATACATGTCCTGGAAGAGGACAATGCGGCCCTTAACCACTTAAGGACCGGACCAATACGGACCATAATGATCAGAGGTGATTTCACAATTTGGCACTGCGCTGCTTTAACTGGAAATTGCGCGGACATGCAATGTTGTACCCAAATGAAATTTGCGTCCTTTTCTTCCCACAAATAGAGCTTTATTTTAATGGTATTTGATTGCCTCTGCGATTATTATTTTTTTGCGATATAAAGGGAAAAAGACTGAAAATTTTGAAAAAAATATTATATTTTCTACATTTTGTTATAAGAAAAATCGAATAAACTCAACTTTAGTCATACATATAGGCCAAAATGTATTCAGCCACATGTCTTTAGTAAAAAATATCAATAAGCGTATATTTATTGGTTTGCGCAAAAGTTATAGCGTCTACTAACTAGGGTACATTTTCTGGAATTTACACAGCTTTTAATTTATGACTGCCTATCTCATTTCTTAAGGTGCTAAAATGGCAGGGAAGTACAAACCCCCCCCCAAATGACCCTATTTTGGAAAGTAGACACCCCAAGGAAATTGCTGAGAGGCATGTTGAGCTCATTGAATTTTTTTTTTTGTCCCAAGTGTTTGAATAATGCCCAAAAAAATAAAAAAATACAAAAAGTTGTCACTAAATTATATATTGCTCACACATGCCATGGTTATATGTGGAATTGCACCCCAAAATACATTTTGCTGCTTCTCTCGAGCATGGGGATACAACATGTGTGGGACTTTTTGGGAGCCTAGCCACGTACGGGACCCCAAAAACCAATCACCGCCTTCAGGATTTCTAAGGGCGCAAATTTTTGATTTCACTCCTCACTACCTATCACAGTTTTGAGGCCATAAAATGCCAAAATAGCACAAAACCCCCCCAAATGACCCCATTTTGGAAAGTAGACACCCCAAGCTATTTGCTGAGAGGCATGTTGAGTCCGTGGAATATTTTATATTTTGCCACAAGTTGCGGGAATATGACAAACTTTTTTTCTTGCACAAGGTGGTCACTAAATGATAAATTGCTCACACATGCCATGGGCATATGTGAAATTACACCCCAAAATACATTCTGCTGCTTCTCCTGAGTACGAGGATACCACATGTGTGGGACTTTTTAGGAGCCTAGCCGCGTACGGGACCCCCAAAACCAAGCACCATCTTCAAGATTTCTAAGGGCATACATTTTTGATTTCACTCCTCACTACCTATCACTACCTATCACAGTTTTGAAGGCCATAAAATGCCAAGATGGCACAAAACCCCCCAAATGACCCCATTTTGGAAAGTAGACACCCCAAGGAAATTGCTGAGAGGCATGTTGATCCCATTGAATATTTTTTTTTGTCCCAAGTGATTGAATAATGCCAAAAAGAAAAAAAAAAAAAAGTTGTCACTAAATGATATATTGCTCACACATGCCATGGTTATATGTGGCATTACACCCCAAAATACATTTTGCTGCATCTCCTGAGTACGGGGATACCACATTTGTTGGACTTCTTGGGAGCCTAGCCGCGTACAGGACCCCGAAAACCAAGCACCGCCTTCAGGATTTCTAAGGGCGGAAATTTTTGATTTCACTCCTCACTACCTATCACAGTTTTGAAGGCCATAAAATGCCAAGATAGCACAAACCCCCCCAAATGACCCCATTTTGGAAAGTAGACACCCCAAGATATTTACTGAGAGGCATGGTGAGTATTTTACAGCTCTCATTTGTTTTTGAAAATGAAGAAAGAAAATATATTTTTTTTTTCTTTTTTATATTTTCAAAACTTTGTAAAAAAAGGAAGATCTGCAAAATACTCACCATACCTCTCAGCAAATAGCTTGGGGTGTCTACTTTCCAAAATGGGGTCATTTGGGGGGGTTTTGCGCCATCTGGGCATTCCATGGCCTCCGAAACTGTGATAGGCAGTGAAGAGTGAAATCAAAAATTTACACCCTTAGAAAGCCTGAAGGCGGTGCTTGGTTTTCGGGGTCCCGTACGCGGATAGGCTCCCAAAAAGTCTCACACATGTGGTATCCCCGTACTCAGGAGAAGCAACAGAATGTATTTTGGGGTGCAATTCCACATATAACCATGGCATGTTTGAGCAATATATCATTTAGTGACAACTTTTTGTACATTTTTTTTTTCTTTTTGTCATTATTCAATTACTTTGGACAAAAAAAATTATTCAATGGACTCAAGATGCCTCTCAGCAAATAGCTTGTGGGTGTCTACTTTCCAAAATGGGGTCATTTGGGGGGGTTTTGAACTGTCCTGGCATTTTATGCACAACATTAGGAAGCTTATGTCACACATCATTCACTCTTCTAACCACTTGAAGACAAAGCTCTTTCTGACACTTTTTGTTTACATGAAAAAAAATTTTTTTTTTGCAAGAAAATTAAGTTGAACCCCCAAACATTATATATTTTTTTAATGCAAAGGCCCTACAGATTAAAATAGTGGGTGTTGCATTTTTTTTCCACACAGTATTTGCGCAGCAATTTTTCAAACGCATTTTTTGGGGGAAAAAACACACTTTTTTTATTTTTAAGGCACTAAAACACACATATATGCCCAAATGTTTGATGAAATAAAAAAGATGATCTTAGGCCGAGTACATGGACGCCAAACTCGACATGCTTTAAAATTGCGCACAAACGCGCAGCGGCGACAAACTACATACATTTTTAAAAGCCTTTAAAAGCCTTTACAGGTTACCACGTTAGATTTACAGAGGAGGTCTACTGCTAAAATGACTGCCCTCGATCTGACCTTTGCAGTGATACCTCACATGCATGGTGCAATTGCTGTTTACATATGACGCTAGACCGACGCTTGCGTTCACCTTTGCGCAAGAGCAGGGGGGACAGGGGTGCTATTTTTTTTATTTTTTATTTTTTTATTATTTATTTTGCTTTTTTATTTTATTTTTAAACTGTTCCTTACATTTTATTTTTTTTTACCATTTTATTGTTATCTTAGGGAATGTAAATAGCCCCTATGATAGCAATAGGTAGTGACAGGTACTCTTTTTTTGAAAAAAAATTGGGGGGTTAGACCCTAGATCTTTCCTCTGCCCTCAAAGCATCTGACCACACCAAGATCGGTGTGATAAAATGCTTTCTCAATTTCCCAATGGCGCTGTTTATATCCGGGGGGGACATTCCCTCCCACTGCTTGTAAAAGCAGTCTAGAGGCTAATTATCTGCTAGGATTGCTTTTACATGAAAGCCGACCGCTGGCTGAAAAGAATGATACCAAGATGATACCTAAAACCCGCAGGCATCATTCTGGTATAACCATTCAAAGTCCAGCAACATACCAGTACGTTGCTGGTCCTTGTTGAACATGTATTGTAATCTTTTTTTTCATGCAGCCTGTTGGTTGAACGGACAAAAGAGATTGATCGGTGGGTATGCCTACCATTAGAATACCTCCCTTCATCCACCCACTTCTAATGATGGGCATACATGCACCATTTATATATGCCGAACCATGGGGGCATCCTCCCGCAAAAAAGTTATGCCGCGTACACACGGTCTGACTTTTCCACGGGCAAGCCTCCGTTGGAATTTCGACCGTATGTACGAGGCATTAGGAGCAAAATCGCACCTCCGCCCCTGCTGCCCCCATGCTTCGGCATATATGCTCTTTTTTTAACTGTGGTGGTGAAATCACCTCCTACAGCGTTGGAGTCACGGCTTTATGTATCGTGGGAGCAAACGCTGTTGCTGACAAGATAAATAAATCCGCACTGCAACTGAATGGCGTACCTGCTAAGCAAATGATGGTTAACATTAAGTAAAATTACAGTATAACAATAAGACCTTACCATACCATACCTGCAAAGCAAATACCAAAAAAAAAACTTGTAAAAAATAAAACATTTTTTTAACGCAACCTATGCCTAAAATATATATATGCCAAAGCATGGGGGCATCCTCCCGCAAAAAAGTTATGCCGCGTACACACGGTCGGACTTTTCCAAGGGCAAGCCTCCGTTGGAATTTCGACCATATGTACGCGGCATAAAAGGTTATGCCGCGTACATACGGTCAGACTTTTCCACGGGCAAGCCTCCGTCGGAATTTTGACCGTATGTACGCGGCATTAGGAGCAAAATCGCTCCTCTGCCCCTGCTGCCCCCATGCTTCGGCATATATGCTCTTTTTTTTTACTGTGGTGGTGAAATCACCTCCTACAGCACTGAAGTCACGGCTTTATGTATCGTGGGAGCAAACGCTGTTGCTGTCAAGATAAATAAATCCGCGCTGCAGCTGAATGGCGCATCTGAAAACAAAAAGTTACATACCTGAAAAGCAAGCATGATAAAACATTGCAGAATAGAATACAGTAAAAAAGAGCATAACAATAGAGAGAAAATAGAGAGAGAGAGAGAGAGAGAGAGAGAGAACAATAAAACGACAACTATTTTTGCTTTTTTTATTTTATATATTTTTTGTGTTTTGTTTTTTTACGTTTTTTTTACACTTTTTTTTTACACAACTGTAACGGTTCGGGTCTCTCAAAATGCGATGGCATTTTGGGAGACCCTGTGTAAGCGTGTCCTAGTCTGTGAAATGCTGTACCCTACGCTAAAACTTCACTTTTGTGTGGTAGTGTTCAAAACATTTACCAATGCACAGACCAGGATTGCGAGGACAGAGTGGACAAAAATAACGGGTGTCACGCCTAAATCCGCGCTTGCTACAGACACAACATCTTTTTTGGGGGGCTTGTTGGGTAGGGGTACTCTCGAGGACATAAGGAAAATGCCTCTCATGCAGCCGGCTTACTGCATTTGGTAGGGGGATGGTGAGGTGCAGAACCGCCTGGATACAGGAGTTCTGTGACTATCTCATCCTGGAATTTTAGGAGAGACAAAGTCCCGCCTGAAGCTCTGTATAGCACATGAGCGTTCAGCAAAGCCAATTGGAATAAGGATAGAGACACTTTTTTGTACCAGCGTCTCGCCTTACGGGCAAAATGATACAGCGCCAACTTCTGGTCGTTGAGGTCCACCCCTCCCATATTTTGGTTATATTCGTGGACACAGAGGGGTTTCTCCACAACACCAGTCGCCGTACGAATTTGGACTGTCGTGTCTGCATGAAGAGAGGTAAGAAGGAAAACATTCTTATTATCCCTCCACTTCACAGCGAGCAAATTATTACACTTCAAGCAGGCTCTCTCCCCCAGCCTAAGACGGGAATCTACAAGCCCCTGGGGAAAGCCCTGGTGATTAGGTCGCATGGTGCCACATGCTCCAATCTGATGATCAAACAAGTGACTAAACAGTGGCACGCTTGTGTAATAATTGTCCACATACAAGTGGTACCCCTTTCCGAATAAGGGTGACACCAAGTTCCACACTATCTTGCCAGCGCTCCCTATGTAATCTGGGCAGTTCTTCCGACTCTAGCTGACTATCTTTTCCCTCATAAACCGTAAAGCTCCATACATAGCCTGTTGCCCTGTCACAGAACTTATAGAGCTTGACCCCGTATCTGGCACGCTTGCTGGGAAGGCACTGCTTGAAAGACAAGCGGGCAGAAAATTTTATCAGGGACTTATCAACGCAGACAACTTGATCGGGAATAAACAAGGCTGCAAAATGTTCGTTGTAGTGGTTTATGAGGGGCCGAATTTTGTAGAGCCGGTCGTATTCAGGGTCTCCACGTGGACGACAAAGTTCATTGTCGTTGAAGTGCAGGAACCGCAAGATCTGCTTGTATCGTTTCCTGGGCATGGAGGCAGAGAACACGGGCATGTGGTCAATTGGGTGCGTGGACCAATAAGCATGCATTGACGAAAATGTATGTGTGCCCATGTTGAGGGAAAGGCCCAGAAAGGTCTTAAATTCGGAAACCGTAATCGGTTTCCAATCTCTGGCAATGGAAGGCAACTGGGGATTAGCGGCGATGAATTGACCAGCATATAAATGACTCTGGTCCACAATAGATATATAGAAATCTTCTGTGAAAAACAGTGAATAAAAATCAAGTGGCATAAAATCAGCTGTTTCCATCTGAATACCGGGTTGGGCAGTGAATGGGGGAAGTACGGGTTCTGCAGAAGTGGTTTGGACCCAATCAGTATAGGCGAATATTGCAGGACGGGTACTATGGGCACGACGGGCCTGCCTTTGTCTTCTTCTTGGTGGCAGCAGGACACTACTTGTGCTTGCCACCTCGCCAGCTTGAACTGCACTTATGGGACTCGCCACGTCACCAAGTGATACTGCAGTGCTGGATGTACGCCCAGGCTGCACTAGGCCGCTGGTGCTTGCCAGTTCACCAGAAGGAATAGCGGCACTAGTACTACTCTGCTCCATGATACGAGAGCCCTGCGGTTCTTGCTCCTCAACAACCTCAGAAGATCGGGATCAGGTGCGCCTGACCTTAGCAGGGACCTCACCTTCGTCGTCAGAGCTATCTGACATGAAGCCGCTGTCTTCTACGGGAAGGTATTCTGAGCCTGAATCTGACAGATACGTGACCTCCTCTTCACTATCTGTCATGCTCAGAATCTCGTAGGCCTCTTTACTAGTGTACCTTCGATTTGCCATTTTGGGCTCTAAATTTAGGGGTACACTAGTAAGATTCACAGGTAAAAAAGCACCTGACTGTCGTCAGAAAATATATCAAACGCTACAAAAAAAAACTGTTAGCGATCCCAGGGATCAGGCCTGACTCTGGGAAGGCTGCAGTTATGTGTGTTGTGTTTGGTAAGTGACAGTGATCGATTGATACTGCACTTGGGTGGGCTGGGCTGGGCTGGGCTGGGTGGAGGGGCTGAACTCAGGTGCTAGCAGGTATCTGGGCTGATCCCGCTAACACTGTTTTTTTGGGAACCCTAAACCGCTGGGGACGCTAGTATAGATCTGATCAGATCAGATATTGATCTGTTCAGATACTATACCACTAAGGGAGGTGTATGCTTTGCACGTGGGTGTTAGCGTTACTGGCACTAACCTAACGCTGCCTGATAATTGATATCACCCGCCGGGCGATCAGGGGGTTAAACCTTTATTGGGTTATATACGGCGGGTGCCCTGATGCTATAAAAAGCAAACTAACCAACCAGTGTCACCCGTAACACTTATACGGTGATCACTGGTGAAAGGGTTAACTAGGGGCAATCAGTGGGTTAAAACCTTTATTAGGAAATATATGGAGGAACCTGACGATATATAAAAACCTGACGGGTAACCTAAATAACTAAATAACTAAATGGCTAACCAGTGACACTTATACAGTGATCACTGGTGAAAGGGTTAACTCTAGGGGCGATCAAGGGGTTAAACCTTTATTAGATGATATATGGGGGTACCTGACGCTATAAAAACCTACGGCGAACCTAAAAAAAATAACTTGCTACCTAGGGGCACCACCGACACTAATACAGCGATCGGAAAAACGATCGCTTAGTGGCGCTGGCGATAAGGGGTGAAAGGGTTACCTGGGGGGCAATCAAGGGGTTAAACCTTTATTAGGGGGGGTTAGGGGGCTACCCTGGACCTAAAGGGGCCTAAACCTAACTGCCCTGCAACTTTTTACTGTCACAGATGACACTAAATGCAGTGATCAGTAAATAAATGATCACTGCAATCAGTGACACTGTGACTGGGGGCTGGGGGGTGACCTGGGGGTGACTGGGGGTTGAAAAGTGTGCCTACGTGTGCTGGTGTCAGTGGGCTGTCGGTGCACTTACTGTGAGATGTCTTCTCTCCTCGCGCCGGATCGAAAAGACCGCCACGAGGAGAGATGACATCACTTCCTCTGCCTGTGTTTACATTTACACAGCAGAGGAAGCATATTATTCGCCGGGAGCGATCGCAAGGGGTTGGCCAGAAACCAATGGCCGCCCCCTCATCACGGATCACTTCTGAACGGAAAACCTCCGCTCACAGTACCGGAGGGGGGTCCGATCGGACCCCCCACCCATACGAAGGCAGGCACGTACAGGTACGTGATTGTGCCTCCAGGTGCCATTCTGCCGACGTACAGTGAGCTGTCGGTAAGTGGTTAAACACGCTGTTTCACACATCCAACTGCAGCAGGAGGAACTGGAGAATAGGGAACGCCGACAGAATTTGAGGATCCGTGGAGTCCCAGAGACTGTCAATGACAAAGAATTACAATCATACCTCCTGGGTCTGTTTGTTACTTTAGTGCCTCAAATACCAGATATTGACTGGCGCCTAGACAGCGTGCATAGATCCCTAGCCCCAAAGCCTCCTCCTGCATCCAACCTCAAGAGATATCATAGTGCGTTTTCACTATTACGACAGCAAGGAAGCCCTCACAGTCGCCACTCGAAATAAGAATCTTGACTTTAAAGTAGCTAAAATTCCAATCTTCAGCGATTTGTCCCCCATTACTTTGGCCAAACGGCGTTATTTACGTCCAATAATGATGCATTTGCAACTTCACCAAGTTCCTTATAGATGGGGGTTTCCCTTCCGTCTCTCAGATTCCAGAGATGGTGCACAATATTCAATCAGGGATCTGCATGAATGTGATGCCTTCATTCGCAATTTGGGCCTGCCGCCTGTCCCCGAAGAGGATCTCCCACCTCCACCTCCCAACCTGATCCCCAAACCCCTCCAGGCTCCTACAGAAATTTGGACCCCAGTCCGTCGGAGACGACAGAAGGCTTTCTCAACACCTCTATGCTCCAACCCTACCAGACCTCCCACCTGAAGTCCTTCCGCCCTCCTACAGTCTCTTTTTTCCTTTTGTTTCTGTTTTCATCCAGATGCCCAGGCCCTCGGCTGAGGTTTCCCGGTATCTGCAGGGATGGATTCCCCTTTCAACGTTCCAGAGGACCCAATTTATGGACCACTGGACTTCCTTGATGCCTCCGAGGTTCCGGTTTGTTTTATTTTTCTGTGACTTAATTGTTCCCTGATATGTTTCTATACTTTTGTTCAGGTGACACCTTTGTTTTGGAGGAATGGTACCTGTTCCGTCCACCTTGCTGACTGTCATACGCCTCTACTTGACCATGGTATATGACCATGGTTTCCTGAGGGACTCTCCACCCTCAGGCCTTCAAAATACTTTTGTTCTCAATTTTTTATTTTTTCTCATTTTTTATTTTTTTAATCAGATAATTTTTTGACCTGCTATGGTACTTGTACCAGGTTCTGATATGCTTGCTTACGGTCTTTTTACTGTTTATGATGGACTCATGTTTGTTCTCTCACAGGTTTCTGGCACCACCATGCCCCACTCTTATACTTTATTTTAAGATACTGTTTTATTTCCTTTTCAATGATGTTCTATGGCTTTAAAAATTTACTTATGCAATGTTAAGGGTCTGAACTCCTTACGTAAGTGTTGGATAGCTTTGAAGGAATTCAAATCCTCTGGGGCCGACATGGTCATGGTTCAGGAGACACACTTCCGCCTGGGGGCTCCTTTAAATTTGCTTCTAAACTATTCCCTACAGTATATGTAGCCTCTGATCCCTCCGGTAAGGCCGGAGTAGCAATACTAATCAGACGCTCCTGTTCCCTGCGTATACTTGCCTCAACTCTTGATCCTTGCGGTCCGTATGTTCTCCTGAACTGTGTCCACCTGAATACGCCCTTCCCACTAGCCAATGTTTACGCCCCTAATTCGGGACAAATTGGTTTCCTCACACAAGTTTTTGTAAAACTGAGATTTTTCTCGCAACCCTTTAATGTTTGTATGTCTCCCACCAGACGCAGATATGCCCTTTTCCAACAAACTCCTCCGCTTCAAGCCCACAAATTGTCCACTTACTTTTGTAAGTTAATTAGTTTGCATATTTTGTTCGATGCATGGAGAGTAAAACACCCTACTCTTAGGCAATACACCTTTTACTCTCCATCGCACAAGATGTATTCCCGCCTTGACCATTTCTTAATATCTGCTCCTCTATTGCCTTATGTAGTTGCCTCCAAAATAGACCCGAACACCTGGTCTGATCATGCCCCCATCACCCTAGATCTGCTCTTACACTCTGCATGACCCAAGACCTGTCATTGGAGGCTTAACCACTTAAGCCCCGGACCATTTGGTAGCTAAAGGACCAGAGGTGAATTCAGAATTTTGCACTGCGCTGCTTTAACTGTAAATTGTGCGGACATGCAATGTTGTACCCAAACGAAATGTGCGTCCTTTTCTTCCCACAAATAGAGCTTTCTTTTAATGGTATTTGATTGCCTCTGCGATTTTTATTTTTTGCGATATAAACGGAAAAAGACCGAATTTTTTTTAAAAAAATGATATTTTCTACTTTTTGTTATAAGAAAAATCGAATAAACTCAATTTTAGTCATACATTTAGGCCAAAATGTATTCAGCCACATGTTTTTAGTAAAAAAAATGTCAATAAGCGTATATTTATTGGTTTGCGCAAAAGTTATAGAGTTTACAAACTAGGGTACATTTTCTGAAATTTACACAGCTTTAAATTTATGACTGCCTATCTCATTTCTTGAGGTGCTAAAATGACAGGGCAGTACAAAACCCCCCCAAATGACCCCATTTTGGAAAGTAGACATCCCAAGGAAATTGCTGAGAGGCATGTTGAGCCCATTGAATTTTTTTTTTTTTTGTCTTAAGTGATTGAATAATGACTAAAAAACAAACAAAAAAAAAATTACAAAAAGTTGTCACTAAATGATATATTGCTCACACATGCCATGGTTATATGTGGAATTGCACCCCAAAATACATTTTGCTGCTTCTCCTGAGTACGGGGATACCACATGTGTGGGATTTTTTGGGAGCCGCGTACGGGACCCCGGAAACCAAGCACCGCCTTCAGGATTTCTAAGGGCGCAAATTTTTGATTTCACTCCTCACTACCTATCACAGTTTCGAAGGCCATAAAATGCCAAAATAGCACAAAACCCCCCCAAATGACCACATTTTAGAAAGTAGACACCCCAAGGAAATTGCTGAGAGGCCTGTTGACCCCATTGAATATATATATTTTTTTGTCCCAAGTGATTGAATAATGACATAAAAAAAAAAATTACAAAAAGTTGTCACTAAATGATATATTGCTCACACATGCCATGGTTATATGTGGAATTACACCCCAAAAGAAATTTTTCTGCTTCTCATGTGTGGGACTTTTTAGGAGCCTAGCCGCGTACGGGACCCCGAAAACCAAGCACCGCCTTCAGGATTTCTAGGCACAAATTTTTGATTTCACTCCTCACTACCTATCACAGTTTCGAAGGCCAAAATAGCACAAAACCCCCCCAAATGACCCCATTTTGGAATATAGACACCCCAAGCTATTTGCTGAGAGGCATGGCGAGTATTTTACAGCTCTCATTTGTTTTTGAAAATGAAGAAAGAAAATATATATATATATTTTTTTTTTTTTCAATTTTCAAAACTTTGTGACAAAAAGCGAGATCTGCAAAATACTCACAATACCTCTCAGCAAATAGCTTGGGGTGTCTACTTACCAAAATGGGGTCATTTGGGGGGGTTTTGTGCCATCTGGGCATTCCATGGCCTCCGAAACTGTGATAGGCAGTGAGAAGTGAAATCAAAAATTTACACCCTTAGAAAGCCTGAAGGCGGTGCTTGGTTTTTGGGGTCCCGTACGCGGCTAGGCTCCCAAAAAGTCTCACACATGTGGTATCCCCGTACTCAGGAGAAGCAACAGAATGTATTTTGGGGTGTAATTCCACATATGCTTGAGCAATATATCATTTAGTGACAACTTTGTGCAAAAAAAAAAAAATTGTTGTTTTTCCGCAACTTGTGTCAACATATAAAATATTCCATGGACTCGACATGCCTCTCAGTATATAGCTTGGGGTGTCTACTTTCCAAAATGGGGTCATTTGGGGGGGTTTTGAACTGTTCTGGCATTTTATACACAACATTAGGAAGCTTACATCCACTCTTCTAACCACTTGAAGACAAAACCCTTTTTGACACTTTTTGTTTACATGAAAACATTTTTTTTTTGCAAGAAAATTATGTTGAACCCCCAAACATTATATATATTTTTAAAGCAAAGGCCCTACAGATTAAAATGGTGGGTGTTGCATTTTTTTTTCTACACAGTATTTGCGCAGCGATTTTTCAAACGCATTTTTTGGGTTAAAAAATACACTTTTTTTAATTTTAATGCACTAAAACACACTATATTGCCCAAATGTTTGATGAAATAAAAAAGATGATCTTAGGCCGAGTACATAGATACCAAACACGACATGCTTTAAAATTTCGCACAAACGCGCATTGGCGACAAACTACATACATTTTTAAAAGCCTTTAAAAGCCATTACAGGTTACCCCAGTAGATTTACAGAGGAGGTCTACTGCTAAAATGACTGCCCTTGATCTGACCTTTGCGGTGATACCTCACATGCATGGTGCAATTGCTGTTTACATATGACGCCAGACCGACGCTTGCGTTCGCCATTGGGCAAGAGCAGGGCAGGACAGGGGTGCTTTTTTTTTTTTTTTATTATTCATTTTGCTTTTTTATTTTATTTTTAAATTGTTCCTTCCAATTATTTTTTTTTTTTATCATTTTTATTGTTATCTCAGGGAATGTAAATATCCCCTATGATAGCAATAGGTAGTGACAGGTACTCTTTTTTAAAAAAAACTGGGGTCTTCTAGACCCTAGATTTTTCCTCTGCCATCAAAGCATCTGACCACACCAAGATCGGTGTGATAAAATGCTTTCCCAATTTCCCAATGGCGCTTTTTATATCCGGGGGGGCATTCCCTCCCACTGCTTGTAAAAGCAGTCCAGAGGCTAATTAGCCGCTAGGATTGCTTTTACATGAAAGCCGGCCGCAGGCTGAAAAGAATGATACCAAGATGATACCTAAACCCGCAGGCATCATTCTGGTATAAACATTCAAAGTCCAGCAACATACCAGTACGTTGCTGGTCCTTGTTGGACATGTATTGTAATCTTTTTTTTTCATGCAGCCAGTTGGCTGAACGAAAAAAGAGATTGATCGGTGGGTATGCCCACCATTAGAATACCGCCCTTCATCCACCCACTTCCAATGATGGGCATACACGCACCATTTATTTATGCCGAAGCATGGGGGCATCCTCCCGCAAAAAAGTTATGCCGCACACACATGGTCGGACTTTTCCACAGGCAAGCCTCCGTCGGAATTTCGACCGTATGTACGCGGCATTAGGAGCAAAATCGCTCCTCCGCTCCTGCTGCCCCAATGCTTCGGCATATATGCTTTTTTTATTTAACTGTGGTGGTGAAATCACCTCCTACAGCACTGGAGTCGCAGGGATCAGGCCTGTCTCTGCGAATGCTGCAGTTATGTGTGTTTTTGTTTTGTAAGTGACAGTGATCGATCGATACTGCACTTGGGTGGCCTGGGCTGGACGGAGGGGCAAAACGCAGGTGCCAGCAGGTATCTGGGCTGATCCCGCTAACACTGCGTTTTTGGGAACCCTAAACTGCTGGGGACGCTAGTTTAGATCTGATCAGATCAGATATTGATCTGTTCAGATACTATACCACTAAGGGGGGTGTATGCTTCACGCATGGGTGTTAGCGTTACTGGCACTAACCTGACGCTGCCTGGGGTGTGACGCAGACCCTCTCTGACGCTAAAACCTAATTGATATCACCCGCCGGGTGATCAGGGGGTTAAACCTTTATTGGGTTATATACGGCGGGTGCCCTGACACTATAAAAAGCAAACTAACTAACCAGCGTCACCCGTAAAACTTATATGGTGATCACTGGTGAAAGGGTTAACTAGGGGCAATCAGGGGGTTAAAACCTTTATTAGATAATATATGGGGGTACCTGACGCTATAAAAACCTGCGGTGGACCTAAAAAAAATTACCAGCTACCGATCTGCATCAATGACACTAAGACAGCGTTTAGAAAAATGATCGCTTAGCGACAGTGGTGATAGGGGGTGAAAGGGTTACCTTGGGGGCGATCAAGGGGGTTAAACCTTTATTAGATAATATATTGGGGTACCTGACGCTATAAAAACATGCGGCGAACCTAAAAAAAATTACTGGCTACCGATCTGCATCACCGACACTAAGACAGCGTTTAGAAAAACGATCGCTTAGCGACAGTGGTGATAGGGGGTGAAAGGGTTACCTGGGGGCGATCAAGGGGGTTAAACCTTTATTAGATAATATATTGGGGTACCTGACGCTATAAAAACCTGCGGCGAACCTAAAAAAAATTACCGGCTACCGATCTGCATCACCGACACTAAGACAGCGTTTAGAAAAATGATCGCTTAGCGACAGTGGTGATAGGGGGTGAAAGGGTTACCTGGGGGGCGATCAAGGGGGTTAAACCTTTATTAGATAATATATTGGGGTACCTGACGCTATAAAAACCTGCGGCGAACCTAAAAAAAATTACCAGCTACCGATCTGCATCAATGACACTAAGACAGCGTTTAGAAAAACGATCGCTTAGCGACAGTGGTGATAGGGGGTGAAAGGGTTACCTGGGGGGGCGATCAAGGGGGTTAAACCTTTATTAGATAATATATTGGGGTACCTGACGCTATAAAAACATGCGGCGAACCTAAAAAAAATTACTGGCTACCGATCTGCATCACCGACACCCAGACAGCGTTTAGAAAAACGATCGCTTAGCGACAGTGGTGATAGGGGGTGAAAGGGTTACCTGGGGGGCGATCAAGGGGGTTAAACCTTTATTAGATAATATATTGGGGTACCTGACGCTATAAAAACCTGCGGCGAACCTAAAAAAAATTACCGGCTACCGATCTGCATCACCGACACTAAGACAGCGTTTAGAAAAATGACCGCTTAGCGACAGTGGTGATAGGGGGTGAAAGGGTTACCTGGGGGGGCGATCAAGGGGGTTAAACCTTTATTAGATAATATATTGGGGTACCTGACGCTATAAAAACATGCGCGAACCTAAAAAAAAATAATGGCTGCCGATCGGCATCACTGACGCTAAGACAGCGATCAGAAAAATGATCACTTAGCGACAGTGGTGATAGGGGGTGAAAGGGTTATCTGGGGAGTGATCAGGGGGTTAAACCTTTATTAGGGGGGGTTAGGGGGCTACACTGGACCTAAAACTGAATGTACTGACACTTTTACAGTCACAAATGTCACTGATTGCAGTGATCAGTAAATAAATGGTCACTGCAATCAGTGACACTGTGACTGGGGGCTGGGGGGGTGATCTGGGGGGTGATCTGGGGGGGCCTGGGGGGCGATTTATGTCCCTATGTGTCCTGGTGTCAGTGTAGTGTTGTGTGCACTGACCTGATGTCTTCTCTTGTACGGCACTCGGTATATGTGAGCGCCGCACCAGAGATGACATCACTTCCTCCTGCTTCCTCTGCCTGACACAGACAGAGGGGGCATTTCCATTCGCCGGGAGCGATCGCGAGGGGGTGGCCGGAAACGAATGGCTGCCCCCTCATCCCGGAACGCTCCTGGACACTTAGCCACCGCTCACTGTATAGGAGGGGGGTCCGATTGGACCCCCCAACTATACAAAGGCAATCACGTGCACTCTACGTGATTGTGCCTGTCGGTGCCATTCTGCCGACGTATATATACAGTGAGCGGTCGTTAAGTGGTTAACAAATCTTTCTTGCGTATACCTGAAATCAGAGATAAGCTCCAAACGAAACTCACGGAATACTTCCAGCTGAATGAAGGTTCTGTTTCGGACACATCAGTTTTATGGGAAGCTCACAAAGCCTTTTTTAGAGGGGAATGCATCTCTGCCTTATCGCACCTGAAGCGGGAGTCTGCGAAACAGAGGTCGGAGCTTCTGACCCAACTGCACTCGGCGGAGATGCATCTCCTTCGTTTTCCCACAGTGGCTCGCCTTCGGGTGGTGGTGTCGATCCGAAATAGACTCAAGTCGTTAGACCTTGGTAAAATCTCTAAAGCAATGTTGTGGTCTAGGCAGAAGTTCTACGAATTTGCAGATAAGCCACATAGGATGTTGGTCAATAAACTAAAGCCTCGCCCATCCTTAACAATTCCTGATCATATCCTACAATCAGATGGTACCCCTACCTATTGTCCTCGGGCCATGACCAGGGTTTTTGGGGATTTTTATAAAAAACTTTACAATTGCTTGAGTTCAGACCCCATGACCCAATTCACACATGAGAAGCTAGATTCCTTTCTTTCCTCAATGCAACTCCCAAAATTATCTACTAGTCAATGCTGCTCTCTTAATTTACCTATCACCCCTGAGGAACTGGCTGATGTAATTAAACGTCTTCCTGCACACAGAGCTCCGGGTCCTGATGGTCTCCCCTACTCTTACTACAAATCTTTTTCTCCAATCCTTGTCCCGCACATGCTATCTGTATTCAGCTCCTTACTTAAAGGCACCTTACCTCATTCTTCTTTTCTACATGCATTTATTTCTGTTATCCCTAAACCTGGCAAAGATCCTTCCGCCCCGGATAACTATCGTTTTATAGCCCTGCTAAACTCGGACTACAAAATTTTTACAAAGATTTTAGCGAATAGACTTTCTGAAATGCTTCCTTCATTAATACATAGAGACCAGGTGGGCTTTGTTCCCACGAGACATGCGGGGATAATACACGGCATACTATAGACCTAATCGATTTACTAACTAGAACCAAACGACCCGCCTTGCTTCTTAGTTTAGATGCCCAGAAGGCGTTTGATCGAGCTGGCCCTTCATGTTTGCGATTTTGGAAAAATATGGTTTCTCTGGCCCCTTCATGCAAGCCCTTCGGGCCCTATACTCAAATCCCACCTCTCAGGTTCAGCTCTCCTCCTACCTCTCATCCACTTTCTCCCTCAGCAATGGTACAAGACAGGGATGCCACCTATCGCCTCTACTCTTTATGCTCAGCTTAGAACCATTGGCAATAGCCATTCGAACATGCCCTAATATTAAAGGGGTACAACCGCGCCAACGGGAATATAAACTATCCCTATTTGCATGTGTAGGGGTTGGGGTGTATGCGAAATGCCTTAAGGCTCCTACTGAGGCATCATCCCAGAAGAATATGCGACTAAGTGTCAAAAAAATGGGGTTGAACAGGATGGGACTTTGTATGTGCCTCAGTGGAGTAAATAAACATAGAAGTACAACGATGTATAGAAAAATAAACAATTTTTATTATCCTGCCTAATGGCAGAAATGTAAAAAGTATTGTCTTACAAAAATATAAGAAATAAAATCACATTACATTACAGTTCAGGTAATCAGATAACGGGATGTGCAGTTCCCATTCAATGAAAAAAGTTGAGGCCTACGCGTTTCACGGATTTCCGCTTCGTCAGGGCATTTAAACGTAGCACAAAGGGTTAATACAGAGATTCTAGAAATAAACAAAAGGTTGATGAGGTATACATATGTACACATGTCACACCCTATGTATTAAAGAAGAGAGAAAAGGGGAGCATATATAAGTCAACATTGTACATGTATTAAATCTGATTAAGCAATATAAATATGTATAGGTGTGCACATAGGAGAGCATCCAATGTGCTCTCCAAGGGCACATGCACATAATACATTCACATTTATCCTTCAAGCACTGATGCCATTTGAATGTCTATGGAGGAAAACATATCTAATCCCATTTATGACTCTGTGCATGCGCAGCGATGTCCCATATATCGGGAAAATGTGTTCAGATTCTCAAAGTATACACCTGAATAACATATATTAACATAAATTCATATGCACAGTTTGTATGGTGATCTCAAGAGGGGGAAACACTTACCAAAGAACTGTAAATGCACAAATGCAGTATGGCGGACGGAGAAGGCCTACGTGCCTGTGAGGATCCTCCCCCGTGAATAAAAGGATCTGCGCGGATATGTAGACAGGTGGATCTCTGTGTATATTGAAATTATCACATTTTTAAGAGCCGGGATATAAGACATGAGGAAGGGTGATGTATTATAGTGAGGAATTATTAAAACAAAACAAAACCGTGATGAAAGGGATATGAGGAAACCGGGAAAGGGCGGGAGGAGGGGAGGGGAAGGGGAAAAAAAATGGGGGGGAAAGGGAAAGGGGGAGGAGGGGGAGGGGAGAGGAGAAAAAGATGAGGATAGGGAAGGGGGGGAGAGGGAAAGGGGATAGGGGGGAAAAAGGGGGGGAGAGGAAACGGGGGGGGAGGGAAAGGGGAAGTGGTATGGGGTGGGTAAGGGGTAGGAGTGAAGGGAGTGTTAAAAAGTGTGTGCAGGAAATGTGAAGAAAAGATGTGGACTGAGTGAAAGGGTGAAACATAGATATGATGATTAATAACTTACCCAATGGGTATATCAGCTGAGATTGGAGTGGGGTGTATATATGGAAGTCAGGGTAGACTAGGTGTAATATAGCACCTTACCACTCTATGTGATACAAAACCATGTCGGTGTGCCTGCGTACATATATACGTATGCACGCATATACACCTGAAGAATACAAAACCTCAACTTTCTTCCTTGAATGGGAACTGCACATCCCGTTATCTGATTACCTGAACTGTAATGTAATGTGATTTTATTTCTTGTTTTTTTTTTTTTTTTTTTTGATTTTCAAAAAAGGTTTATTGTAATTAAGTGCAGTACAATAATAAAAGAAGGTAACAAAGGACCTCATCTGAGGTCGGTACAGAGTATGATCTTCAGTAACAAACTAGAGAAGGCCCCTTGGAAATATGTTCCATCACAATATCATAGACCACAATGCCTAATATAGAGGGTAGAGCAGACTCTGTATACAAAGAATAATTAGGCGCCAATAAATTTTAAAGGAGGCTCTGGGGGACAACGGCCCTACTTCTGCTCCCAACCAGTCCAAGCACCCCAATTGGGATCCTGCTGTGCACGGAGCGGTCGGGAACAGAACACCCAGGGAGGGGTATGAACAAGGGGTTTGGCAACCCGTCTGCCTAAACCGGTAGCTTACCCTCTAATGGAGCGAGTCATCCGGGAAAAGTCTGAGCTCGAACCTCTGTTAATCGTCTGAGCGGGTTAAAGAGCCCAAATAATGGAGTGGTTTCCATAAGCCTGTAAGGCGGAGCCTCTAGCTGTATCCCTCAACATAAAACAAGAAAGACTGAACATATGTATTCCCTGAGTTGCTAGCGACAGTCTAGTACAGAGATTGAGAGTAGTAAGAAAAGAAAAGAGGAAGTAGAGGTGAGGAAGAGAAGGGGGGCCGAACTAGAGACTAAGAAGGAAAGGAGGGGGGAGGGGAAAGCCAGGACTCCTTGCGGAGAGGGAGGAAGAATGACCGGCAACAAGCCCAATATGGGATGTCCATCGCTTACCTATTGGAGAAGGAGGGAAATGCCTACATGTGTAGCCCAGGGTTCCCAAATAAGGCGGAACTTTTCTGGTTTGTTTAGTAAGTTATTAGAGATCCTTTCCTGTGTCATTATCCAGGAGATCTTGTGTTTCGCTTGGCGGAATGACACCGAGGGCAATTTCCAGGCGTGGGCCAAGGTAATCTTGGCCCCTAATAGGATTAAGTGTATGAGAGAGCGGGACAATTTAGGGACCTTAGGGATATCAGCATTAAGGAGGGCAATAGTAGGGTTTTGTTTCACCTCGAAACCCGTGACTTTACGAATGAGGCTGAAAATTCTATTCCAGAACCCCCTAATTTTAGGGCATTCCCAGAGGGTGTGGAGGTGAGAGCCTACAAGGCCACATCCTCTGAAGCAGAGGGGGGAAGACTGCGGGTAGAACTTAGAAAGATGAGTGGGGACCAGGTACCATCTGGAGATAACCTTAACGTCAGCTTCCATCAGAGAGGTGTTTAAGATACCCTTAAACGAGCGAAAGACGTTTGTGTGCCAAGTGTCTAGGTCCCAATCAAACTGGAGGTCATGCTCCCATTTTGACATATAGCTCGCTTTGCCCCGAGGATCAGCTAATGCTGAATAGATCAGGGAGATGCCTCCCCTGACGCCCATGGCTGAGGAGCACCAGAGCTCGTATTTAGTGACAGTAAGTGGGTTTTCTGAGCTTTTCCAGACCCCCCGCAGAAAATGTAACAGCTGAGAGTAGCGGAAAGTTTCGGAGGATGGCATGTCCAGTTTGGAAGTGCAGTATTTGAGCGAGATGGGGCCATCATTGTTAAAATATTGTCCTATTCTGTATAGCCCCTTGTCGAGCCACCATCCAAAAGCCTTGATGTTTAGACCTGGGGGGAATTGGGGGTTGTGGAATATGTGAGCTAGGGGGTGCCAGGAAGAGGATAGTGAGGAATGTTTATGAAGGGTATCACAGAGGGCCATTTAGTGCGAAAGGGCGGGTGATAGGATCGAGGGGCGGTCCCTACGTAGTCTCCAGGCTAAATAGTCCAATGTCTGGTTAGGGGTTGCCTGCCTTTCTATGTCTACCCAGTCTGGTTTAGGTCCTTTAGTATATATCGCTGAGAATTGACAGAGTTGGGCCGCTTGGTAGTACCACCATATATTGGGAAGGCCAAGGCCTCCCTTCTTCCTTGCTCTATACAGAACCTTTTTAGATAGACGATGTCCTTTATTCCCCCATATGAACTGTATGATCTTCGATTGGAGTCTATCCAGTGTTTGCTTTTTGACAGGGATAGGCAGAGAACGGAATAGATAGAGCAATTTGGGCAAGAGGGTCATCTTGACCGCATTGACTCTACCTAGCCAGGACAAATTATAGAGAGACCATTGTGTAAGTTCAGTTGTGAGTTTTTTGAACATGATAGGATAATTGTGTCTGAATAGGAGCTCTACTTTTGGGGTGAGGAAGACTCCCAGATAGGGAAGAGAAGAAGCGCTCCAGGAGAAGGGGAAGTTAGTCTTGAGCTTATCGACCATGTCTCGGGGTGTGGTGACATTCAGGGCCATTGACTTCGACATGTTGACCTGAAGGCCAGAGACCGTTCCAAAAGTGTTGAGTAGTTGGAGAATATTGGGGGTCGACTTGAGAGGGGAGGTGACGAAGAGGAGAACGTCGTCCGCAAAGAGGGCACATTTGTGTGTGTGTTGGCCACATTGAACCCCATAAATGTCTGGGTGTTGTCTAATTGCTAAAGCTAGAGATTCTATCGCTATCGCAAAGAGAATAGGGGAGAGTGGGCAGCCCTGTCTGGTACCTTTTGAGATTGGGAATTGATCGGAGAGGTGTCCCTGCAATTTGATCTGGGCTTTCGGGGAAGAGTATAGAGATTCCAGGGTTCTTAGGAATTCTGGGCCAAAGCCCCAATGGCGTAGAGTGGTAAAGAGATATGGCCAGGTGACCGAGTCAAAGGCCTTTTGAAGGTCAATGGAGAGAATGTATCCCTCCTGGGGGGATCCGCCATCCCAGGAGGATTGCAAGAGGGAAATCAAATCTACCGCTCTTCTGATCTGGTCCGGTCCCTGTCTCCCGGGGATGAAACCCACCTGATCCTTATGCCCATAGGAAGCTATGAAGGAGGCCATTCTGTTGGCCAAAATCTTGGTCATGATTTTCAGGTCATTGTTGATCAATGAGATTGGCCTATAGTTGCCTACATCACTAGGATCTTTTCCCTGTTTGGGGATCACAGAGATGTATGCGATATTGGCAGCGGGTTCGAGAGTGGAGCCTTCACGAATGGAGTTAAAGAGATGGGCCAGACGAGGAGCGAGGACCCCCAAGAAGGTTTTGTAGTAAAGGGCGGAGAAGCCGTCCGGCCCTGGCGCTGAATCTGTGTTGATATGTTTGATAACTTCCTGGACCTCCTCAGTACGAAAAGGTGATTCCATCATGGATCTATGGGACTCTGAAATTTTGGGGAGATCAATGTCCGCCAAAAAGGATTCTACGGGAACAGGGTCAGCCGAGGAGGGAGATGTGTATAGTTTGGAGTAGAAAGCCTGGAAGGTTTCTAGGATTTTATGAGGGTTCTGGGTGAGAGAGCCTGATAACGATTTAATCTTGGGTGGGGAGAGTTTGGCCACCAAGCATGTGCCTATTTTATCAGATTGTAAGTAGAATTTGCCGCTTAACCAGCTCAAGTGTTTGTCTGCGTTTGAGGTTAAGGCTAGATTTAAAGCGATGCAAGCCGATTCTAGTTTGGTTAGACTGGCGGGAGTGGGTTTAGACTTATGGGCTTTACTAAGTAGTTTAAAATTCCTTTCCAATTTTTCTACGTCCGCCTTCCTTCCTTTTTTCAGGTTGGAGGCCATCTGAATCATCTTCCCCCTCAAGACGGCTTTATGAGCTCCCCAGAGAGAACTAGGGGTTATGTCTCCGGTGTCATTGAGGAGGAAAAATTCTTGTATGTCCTTTTCCAGCATGGTGCAGTGGACCGGGTTGGCCAGGAGGGATTTACTCAAGCGCCACTGAGGGGGGCCTGGGAGTGATAGGGCGCTAGAGAGTCTAAGGGTTACTAAGGAATGGTCAGACCACGGAACTTCTTGAATTGAGGAGTGAGTAGCCGTGTGGATATCTGAATTGGGTATGAGGATGTGGTCAATCCTGGCATATGTCTTGTGGGGTGCAGAATAATGAGTGTAGTCCTTGGCCGTGGGGTTCAACTCCCTCCATGAGCCAATCAGGCCCAAGTCGTGTAGGAGGCGGGCTATTCTAAGGCTTTGTTTGGAGGGTCTCTTAAGGCGGGGCCTGTCCTGGTGGGATTTATCAAGTTTATGGTCAAACGTGATGTTGGAGTCACCCCCTATTAGGATTCTACCTTCTAGATGAGGGGATAGGGTTGAGAACATGGATGCAAAAATTTTTGCCTGGCCCCGATTGGGGGCATAGTATGATACAAAAGAGTACGTCACCCCTTCTATGAGTCCCTTGACCAGTAGGAACCTACCATCTTCATCACGTATCTTGTGGATGTGGGTGAATGGGATACGTTTAGCCAAGAGAATGGCCACCCCTCTCTGTTTGGTATCTGCATTCGCAAGGTAGAAAGTGGGAAAGTTGCGGTGGAGGAAGGAAGGGGTATAGCTAGCAGGGAAATGGGTCTCCTGGAGAAAGACAACATCAAGGCTTCTGGCGTGGTAGCTCTGAAAGGCTTTCCGGCGTTTAGAGGGAGAATTAAGTCCCTGTGTATTGTGCGTAGCTACCTTTAAAGGCAGCTTGTAAGTGTCAGTCTCAGCCATGAGTGCCCGAGGGGGGGTGCGAGAATGTAAAAGGGGAGCTTACCTGAAGAGAAGGGAGAATTCGGATATCCAGCGTGAAGTAGGTTAACAACAAACGCCCTGAAGCAAGTTCTGGGGGAGGTCTCTGCGAGGGGTCCTGGAGGGAGGGGAAGGAGAATACTGTGGGGAGGAGAGAAGGCGTAGGTGAAGAGATAGAAGAGAGAAAGGAAAAAAGATCAGAGATGTCATTATGTTGGTTAATTAATTCACAAAAAGAGAACAAAACAAACATATTCAAAACAACAATACAGAAGAAATTCAACAGGACCGGCTAGCCGGGTCCAAGTCCAAGGACACCAGCAAGAGAGGTCTTGGAGAGGGTGCAACCCCAGTAGGGGTTGTCTACCTGATGTCGCCAGAGGGATCAAAAGTCCCTCCGCGTCACAACAGAGAGAGCGGCATGATGAGCCGCTCCGGCCGTCAGATCCCCCAATGGGGGGTAAATCAGTATAGGAACGGCCAAAGTGCAAAAAATATTCTAGATAAACCAATATAACGTTCTGCAAGTTTGATTAACCAGAGCATCACCATTGCAAGGAGTGGAGCCTGCAAGAGGGGGAAAGGGAAGATGAGTAGGGAGGGTAAGAAGGGGATGGGGGGTAGGGGGGAGGAGAAGTTTAGGCTACTAGGCTTAATCATGGGTAGAAACTAGAACAGGCTTATCATATCATAAATGCAACAAGTTAGAAAGTCAGTGGAAGTGTCCTCCTCACCGAGGTAGGAGGAACAGGAGGTATTGGGAGTCCCAACTAGCCATTAGGTGGGCAAGTGGGACCCATACCAAACAGAACAGGACCCTAGCTCGCCCAATGCGAGTCAGGGCTGTGCGGGGCTGTCTACCACCTTACTAGAGAGGGAGAGTGGTTAGCCCTCTGAGACATTAGGGGTAGACAAAAACAGCACAACTCCTGTACAGGGGTAAAAGAAGAAAGAAGTCTCTCATCTCGGGGGCGGGATTCCCTCTGTCTCTTCGGTTGCTGTTTGTTCCATAACGGGGTCAGAGGACTGCCTGGGGGTGGACGCTTTGAGGAGCCTAATTTGGCTGTCCCTTGTTCATGGGAGATAAGACCAAGTTGAAGCAGGAGACGTTCGCCATCTTGAAAGGTGGAAAAGCCAAAGGGTTTGTCTCTGAAATAAAATTGTAGGCGGAATGGAAAAGCCCAGCGGTACTTGATGGAATTCTGATTGAGGACCTCCAGGAGGGGTTTAAGGGACCTCCGTTTCTGGACCGTGGTGGGCGAGATGTCAGCAAAAATTTGGATTTTATTCCCTTGGAAGGCTAGATTGTCCCAGTTGCGGGTCTGCCTCATGACGTCTTCCTTCACACCATAGTAATGGGGCTTAACTATAATGTCTCTTGGGAGGCCATCTGGGCGAGGGGGCTGGAGGGCTCTGTGAGCTCTGTCAAGTTCCAATCTGTGATCCTGGATGTCTGGCATGAGTTCTTTAATGAACAGTTTAACTGTGCTGGGAACGTCAGTGACAGATTCAGGGATTCCACGTATACGGAAATTGTACCTCCTACTTCTGTTCTCTAAATCATCGATCTTAGAGAGAGCTGTCTGAAGTTGGTCTTGTAAGGTTTGGATGCATGTGGTATTTTGATTAGTGCGGGCAGCAGTGTTATCCACTGCTTGCTCAATTGCATCCATGCGGGCTCCCAGGCTCTGCAAATCAGCCTTAATGGTAGCAGTGATCTGCGTGGCATTATGAGCTAGGCCTGTGGCTAGCATCTCAGAAAAGTTCTGTAGCATGAGTTGCATGTTAGCAGAGTGGACTGGCTGCAAGGGGGAGGAGAGGTGGGGGCTTGCCAGGCCTAAGGGGGATCTCAGCATAGGAGAGTGGGGGAGATTTCCAAACGTATGGTTCAGCAGGAACTCTGTGGATGCTGGGGAGATCCCTTGGGGATTGCAGATACTCACAGGAGTTGCCAGCATACCGATCTGGTGCTGGGGATGGGGTGGAGAATCCGCCATGTAGTCCGGGTCATCCATGCTGCCTCGTGCTGCGGCCGCCATCTAAGGTGAAGCAGGGGCTGCCAGAGTAAAGTTCAGCTGGCGGCTCACCTCGCTTTTTTGCGAGCCGCCGGCATATGATAGTGCGCCTGGTTCGCTTGGGTGGCGATGGGGGAAGATCTGGCCGGTTCCCGCTCGGTCTGGATGCTCAGGGGGCTCTGAAAGGCCGGAGCGGTGCAGAACTCCCGTTCAGAGCGACTTCCCGGAAGTCCCGCGCATGCGCACTGAGTCGTGATTTTATTTCTTATATTTTTGTAAGACAATACTTTTTACATTTCTGCCATTAGTCAGGATAATAAAAATTGTTTATTTTTCTATACATCGTTGTACTTCTATGTTTATTTACTCCACTGAGGCACATACAAAGTCCCATCCTGTTCAACCCCATTTTTTTGACACTTAGTCGCATATCCCTATTTGCAGATGATGTCCTCTTGACACTCACACATCCACACACATCCCTACCCTCTCTTCACATTATTCTATCATCCTTTAGTGAAATATCTGGCTTTAAAATTAATGCTGCTAAAACGGAAGCCCTACCTATAAATGTTCCCCTTGCTCAATTAGCTGAACTTCAGCAAGATTACAAATATCATCGGTGTTCCCGCTCTCTGAAATACTTGGGAATTCAGCTCACACCCTCATATTCTACTTTATATCAGGCCAACTTCTCCCCCTCTTTTCGAAAATTAATCGCCTATTGGCCCATTGGATCGCCCTCCCCCTTACCCTTTTGGGACGTATTAATGTCCTTAAAATGTCTATACTCCCTAAATTGCTGTACTTGTTTGAGACGCTCCCGGTGGCGATCCCACTGCCGCAACTGAAGGCTCTGCAGAGAAGAAGCCTTCATTTTGTTTGGAACAATGCCTCCCACAGGGTGGTGGCGTCGGTGGTCATGGCTCATAAAAATAGAAGGGGGTTGGGAGCCCCAGACTTTATTAAATATTATTATGCTTCACATTTGAGAGTACTCACCTCATGGACTTCTAGGAAAGCCCCGAACAGGTGGGCCGAAATTGAGATGAGTGTTACAGCACCAGTACACCCATGCTATATGCTCTGGCCTTCTAGTGATAAATACTTGCCCCAATAGAGAAGTATATGTTTAGCCCCAATGCTTTTTTCCCTGTCCATATGGAAGAAATGTTCTGAAAAATAGAACTTATCCTCCCTGTGCCCGCCACTCCTTAATGTTCTCTTTAACCCAGACATCCCAGACAGGTTGTCTCAAACTCTTCATAAAGTGAACAAATGAGGTACTCTTACCGGAACAGGTGGACTCATCTGTTATATAACAGTGGGTCATACAGGCTTGTGATCCCAGATGATCTGGATCAATGTTAGAAGTGTATTTGTAGTCCTAAGATGCCTGGATCAATCCTGGAAGAGATGGTCTGGTGGACTGGACTGTGGAAATTGAGCTTCCTCCACTTGCTGATGGATATCACAGTGGGTCCGTGCATACTCCAAAGCAATTAGAAGGAACAAAAAAAGAGGGAGAGATGCTCCCAATGGTGCAGGTCAAACCAATTAAGGTTTATTTATATAAAAGATGCCATACAAAATGACAAAAGTGATCACAATAAAAACAAATAAAAGGCAATGTGTGGTGCAATAATGCACCCCACATTGCCTTTCATTTGTTTTTATCGTGGAGTACAGGTATAAAGGGGGCGGACATCTTCGCCACGAGGTTCGAGTCCCAGGCACCTTCAGCCTGAGGGCTGCTGTCCGCGGTCGGTGTCCAGGCGGCCCATGAACTGAGCAGGGAGGGTGTGCCTCGTGGCGCAGTGGCCAATATGGCCGACCTACTCGGAACTCTTCCGGGCAGACACTTTCAAATTCCAACAACCTCAGCTCCATTGTAGCACAAACACATCCCGGACCAGAGCCCCCATGTGTAGTGCCTCTCCCCACACTCTCCCTCTTAGTCTCTTCTCGTTTGAGCGGCTGGTGTCTAGTGGTACCTGGGAGACGAAAGTACAGGAACATTACGCCAAAATCTCCCCTCGTATGTGTATGAGGGTTGAGCAAAGTTAGTTGAATTACCTCCGGGTCTGTTCACTGCGCACAAAGCCTCAGTTGTTCCATGGAGATGTGTCTGCCAATAATAGAGTCCCACACCAATCAAAAGTCGCACACTCCTTTCTTTCTCTGATTTCAGGTTGAACACAATCAGTTGAACTGTTAGTAGCAACAAACAGGGGTGTGGGTATGAGTAGGCCCAGGCACAAATTAACTCTCCTATCCCTTTGCTAGCGAACAGGCCTGGCACACGGTCTCTGCCACCGACCGTGAGTTTTGGTCACTGCCACCGACCGGATGAACTGTTGAGGCCCCTGCCACAGGCCTAATAGCAGGTCTCTGCCACTGACCTGAGTTGAATAGTTGGACCGCTGCCACCGGTCATAGAACGTGAACTACCTTCCTCTCTGAACTTGGCCCCTGTTCGGGAAAGATATCCCTCCGGGCGGTCTCCAGAGGTTCACCCGGCACTGGCAATATGCTGCACCAGATCTTCGAATGAGTCCCTCCTCCGGTCCCTTACGCCTCTGGATTCGGGTGCCCCACTCCCGGAGCCCCCTAGGACAATCCCTCCCTCGCGGGGCCCAGAGGAAGGTACTGGGCCCCAGGCCTCCGGCTGAGTACCTCACCCCAGACTGAAGGTGTCTGGGATGAAACACGAACTCCAAGTGTCCAGGCCTAGGTCGCCTGGACACCGACCGTGGACAGCAGCCCTCAGGCTGAAGGTGCCTGGGACTCGAACCTCATGGCGAAGATGTCCGCCCCTTTATACCCTCTCCCAGCAAGCACAGCGGGTTCCCCGCCCCGCCATACAACTGCTGCGATAGGTCACAAAGGGTACAGCACTGCAGCGATGGTTCAACCCCGGCCCAAAGTGACAGCGCCACCTGCTGGGCCGCAGGGAACTAGACATCACTGATGTCCTCACCAGATTTAAAAGTATATGCCCGCTACATATATATATGTGAATTATTTAGTCAGAGAGGGCTGAGACAGCTATCTCAAACTCCCAGATAAACTTACCATATTGCAATATATTTTCAAAGGGAAGGGATGGTAAATGGTTACTTACTGAGAGTTGTCTTTCACTACATGCTCCTGTCCTGCAACTATCCAGTGTGTAGTATCCACATAGGAATAGGATGTATACTGGGTGCATAATCAAGGTATAAACCAGCGCATCAGTGTCTCACCTCCCCATCCTGTATTGCACGCCCCTTCCAGCCATGAATGAATCAAAGGCCAGCTGTATGGCCTCCTCAGCATTCAGGGAGAATCCCGGCGATGGCCGCCGACTCCATGAAAACGTGTCCGGCGTTGTGGTGCCACGCGCCAGCACACCGTGACCTAGTGCTGGCCGTGCGCACATGTGCGACAAACATCAGCACCTGGAGTCAGCCGCTGACATGGAGGGAGATCCCCAGCTTATGCCGGAGGTATGGTGGGAGGGACAGACCCTAGAGTCCTCCCTCCCCCCTCTGTGCCAGGAGACAGAGAAGGAAAGAGCCACGACCAAGAAACCACCGAAAGACCTGCGTGGGGACACACAAAAAAAAACAGTACAAACAAATGGTAATCATCCCAACCTATAACTGGCCTTTGCATCAAGGAGCACATAGAAGGGCAACACATGTAAAAAAACATCAAAGAAAAATTCCCAGATCACTTACCAACCAGACTGCAACAAACCAAATTGACATGTCTAACAGTTCAGGTTAAAACCAGGGATTTCGTTTGCACAAATTTGCAAATACACTATATTACTAAAAGTATTGGGACGCCTGATTTTACATGCACATGCACTTTAATGGCATCCAAGTCTTAGTAGGGTTTAGGGGTGTACAAACAAGGTCCGTAAAGACTAGTGATGAGCCGAACACCCTCGGGTTCGGTTCGCACCAGAACCCGCGAACGGACCGAAAGTTCGCACAAATTTAGAACCCTATTAAATACAATGAATGCGAACGTTCGAAATCTAAAGTGCTAATTATAACGACTATTATGCATGTTATTGTCCTAAAAAGGGTTTGGGAACCCGGGTTCTGCACCAGGGGACATGTATCAATGCAAAAAGAAGTTTTAAAAACTGCCGTTTTTCGGAAGCAGTCATTTTAATGATGCATAAAGTGAAAAAAAAGTCTAATATTCGTTTAAATATCGTACCTGGGGGGTGTCTAAAGTATGCCTGTGAAGTGCCACGTGTTTCCCGTGTTTAGAACTGTCCCTGCACAAAATTACATTTCTAAAGGAAAAAAAGCCATTTAAAACTGCTTGCGGCTTTAATGTAATGTCTGGTCCCGGTAATATGGATGAAAATCTTTAAGAAAAATGGCATAGCTACCCCATCACAGCACCCCCCCCCCCTACCCCAGCCCATTACCAGCCCCTTTGGGTCTTGTATGGATATTAAGGGGAACCCCGAACACAAAATAAAAAAGGCCCTATATACTCTGAACAGCCGTATACAGGCGGTGCATACAAGACAGGGACTGTAGGTTTGTTCTTATGTAGAATCTGTTTGTAATTTTCAACAGGTACATTGTTTAAGTGTAGCTCCAGCCAAAAAATCAATTTTTAAGCTTTTTGGAAAACATAGGGAAGGGTTATCACCCCTGTAACATTTGTTTTGCTGTCTGTGCAGTGTGCACCTGTTCAGAACAGTTCACCTCACTTTCCGTCCTAATGACAAATGTTTTTTTGAAAATTTGGAGTTTTTATTGAAACAAGAATTGGTGATAAAGCATCAGTGGAGAGGAGACACTTTTTTTCCCGTATTAACTCTTACAGGAGATAATTTGCCTTCCTAGGGGTAGATTTCCTCTCACTTCCTGTTGTATCCTTCCGTTTGCAAGGAGGAGTCGTTTGTAAGTTGGATGTTTGAAAGTAGGGGCCTGCCGTATATACTCAGCTGAAATTTGCCCCTTACATGTTGGTGTTGCCACAACACTGTGAGCCCTCACAGTTACTCTTGGTGGGCGCATGAATGGGCCCTGCTGTGAATTATTAGATCAAGAATTGTAATTGCATGCCCCTGTTGAACAGGGGCTGAAAAATTGGGCCTTTGGTGGTGGTGGTGGTGTTGACACAACACTGTAAGGCCTCACAGTTACTCTTGGTGGGCGCAGGAATGGACCCTGCTGTGAATTATTAGATCAAGAATTGTAATTACATGCCCCTGTTAAACAGGGGCAGAAAAATTGGGCCTTAGGCACTGGTGCCACAACACTGCAACCCCTCACAGATACTGTACCTGGAGCAAAGCAATGAGCCCTGTTGCAAAGTATTGCATCAAAAATTGTAATTACACGCCCCTGTTAAACAGGGGCTGAAAAATTGGGCCTTAGGCACTGGTGCTGGTGCCATGACACTGCAACCTCTCCCAGATACTCTAGTTGGAGTGCAGGAATGAGCCCTGCTGCAAAGCATTGCATAAAAAATTGTAAATACATGCCCCTGTTAAACAGGGGCATAAAAATTGGGCCTTAGGCACTGGTGCCACAACACTGCAACCCCTCACAGATACTGTACTTGGAGCACAGCAATGAGCCCTGTTGCAAAGTATTGCATCAAAAATTGTAATTACACGCCCCTGTTAAACAGGGGCTGAAAAATTGGGCCTTAGCCACTGGTGCTGGTGCCACGACACTGCAACCTCTCCCAGATACTCTAGTTGGAGTGCAGGAATGAGCCCTGCTGCAAAGCATTGCATAAAAAATTGTAATTACATGCCCCTGTTAAACAGGGGCTGAAAAATTGGGCCTTAGCCACTGGTGGCGGCACCCAGAAACAAAAATGTTCTTCCAAGCTATCATCATCAATCGGATCATTGAGGAGGAGGAGGAGGATAGTCAGTCAACATAACAGGACAGTCTCTCAGCATCAGCATCAGTCTTGAAGGGATGTGACATTTGAAAATAAATTAGTCTGTTATATCAGCTTCAGGTGTTTGGTAGCTGGTGGTGATCCAAGACTGGTTCATCTTTATGAAGGTCAGTCGATCAACCGAGTCGGTGGACAGGCGCACCCTGTGATCCGTGACAAATCCTCCAGCAGCACTGAATGTGTGTTCTGAAAGAACGCTGGATGCAGGACAGGCCAGTAGCTCAATTGCATACTGTGCAAGCTCTGGCCAGTGATCCATCCTCAAGACCCAGTAAGCCAGAGGATTTTCGGTGGGGAAGGTGTCCAAGTCTGACCTTGCCCCTAGGTATTCCTGCACCATGTATATCAGACGCTGGCGATGGTTGCTGGAACCGATCATACCTTGGGGCTGCGGACTAAAGAATTGTCTGAACGCATCGGTCAGATGGTCACCTTCCCCACCGCTCCTTCTTTGACTGACCGAAGCCTCAGCAACTCGTTGTCCAGGACCAGGAGTTTGTAACCTCCCAGTCTCTGGGAACGCGTTGCACAGACCTTTCTGCAAGGCCTCCCGGAGTTGTCTCATCCTCTGCTCCCTCTGCGACGGTAAGATAAGGTCCGCAACCTTACCCTTGTACCGTGGATCAAGGAGAGTGGTCCCTCTCCTTGATCCGAAGAATACGAGGATCCTTCCGCAGACTTTGCAGGATCAGGGAGGCCATGCAGCGTAGGTTAGCTGAGGCATTCGGTCCGGAGTCCTCTGGGTCACTAAGGACGACATGATCCGCAGCCACCTCCTCCCAGCCACGTACAAGTCCACTGGTTTCTTGGGACTGTAAATCATCCCTAAAAGACTGCTGCTGATGATGCTGAGTGCCAGGCTCCACCTCCATGCTGACACAATCCTCCTCCTCCTCCTCCTCCTCTTCCTGTGCGATGGGTGGGACAGAAGGAACACTGTCTGGGTAAAGGGGGCCTTGAGAGGCAAGGAAGTCCTCCTCTTCCTGCCTCTGTTCTGCCTCCAGTGCCCTGTCCATTATTCCATGCAGCGTATGTTCCAACAGGTGGACAAGAGGTACAGTGTCACTGATGCATGCACTGTCACTGCTCACCATCCTCGTGGCCTCCTCAAATGGTGCCAGGACAGTGCATGCATCCCTGATCATGCCCCACTGGCGTGGTGAAAAAAACCCAGAGCTCCCCTGACCCTGTCCTGGTGCCGTAGTCGCACAGGTACTCATTGATGGCCCTCTGCTGCATGTGCAGCCGCTGCAGCATGGCCAACGTTGAGTTCCACCTGGTGGGCATGTCACATATAAGACGTTTCTTGGGCAGGTTCAACTCCTTTTGCAGCTCAGCCAGGCGAGCACTGGCATTATAAGATCTGCGGAAATGCACACAGACTTTCCTGGTCTGCCTCAGGACATCCTGTAAGCCCCGGTACCTGCCCAAGAACCGCTGCACCACCAGGTTAAGGACGTGAGCCACACAGGGCACATGGGTCAGTTGTCCCTGTCGGACGGCGGAGAGGAGGTTGGTGCCATTGTCGCAAACCACCATTCCTGGCTTAAGCTGGCGTGGCGTCAACCACCTCTCGGCCTGCATCTGCAGAGCAGACAGAACCTCTGCCCCAGTGTGGCTCCTGTCCCCCAAACACACCAGCGCAAGCATGGCATGGCATCTTTTTGCCTGCGTACTTGCGTAGCCCCTTGAACGCCTACGGAGCACCGCTGGTTCCGAGGACAAAGCACAGGAAGAGGCCATGGAGGAAGAAGAAGAGGAGGGGGTGGAGGAGAGAGGTGTGTCACAACCAGTAGTAGCATTTTGGAGGCGTGGCGGCGGAACAACCTCCAACACTACTGCACCTTGTCCTGCTTCCTTCCCAGCTGCCAAAAGAGTGACCCAACGGGCCGTGAAATAAAGGTAACGTCCCTGTCCATGCCTGCTGGACCATGAGTCAGCGGTAATATGCACCTTACCGCTGACCGCCCTGTCCAGCGAGGCCAAGACATTGCCTTCCACATGCCGGTAGAGAGCCGGAATCGCCTTCCGTGAGAAAAAGTGGCGTTTGGGAACCTGCCACTGAGGAACCGCACATTGCACAAACTCACGGAAGGGGGCCGAGTCTACCAACTGAAAAGGAAACAGTTGAAGCGCTAGCAATTTAGCCAAGCTAGCATTCAACCGCTGGGCATGTGGATGGCTGGGAGTGAACTTCTTTTGACGGTCCAGCAGCTGGGGCAGGGAAATTTGCCTGCTAGAATCGGACGTCGGTGTACTGCTAGCAGAGTGCCCGCAAGTACTTGGCTGTGACACACCTAATTCTACACCTTCATTCCTCTCAGTGCAGGTTTCAGAGAGGACTGAAGGTATAGTGGCGTTGGAGATCCCAGCTGATGCGGTGCAAGGAGAGGTCCGCTTTGTTCTTTGGTGTGGGTCTTTAAGGTAGGCTTGCCAACGAGCTGCATGGCAGGTCAACATATGTCTGGTCAAGCATGTGGTGCCCAAGCGGGTGATGTTTTGGCCACGCAATATACGCTTGAGACATATGTTGCAAACAGCAGCTGTGCGATCTGATGCACTCGACTCAAAAAAGGCCCACACCAAAGAACTTTTTGAATAACGGGCAGAGGTAGCGCCCTGCACAGGCGGAGCTCTGCGGTGTGATTCCGTCGGTGTGCTGCCCTTACGCTGGCCCCCCGAGGGCATCCTGCCTCGTTGGAGATGTGCCTCCTCCTCATCCTACTCCTCCTCCTCCTCTCTCCTATTAGGCACCCATGTGGAGTCAGTGACCTCATCATCCCCTCCCTCCTCATCACTGGAGCCAATCTGGCAGTATGCTGCAGCTGCTGGAACATGACTGCCAGATTGGTGTCCTTCTTGAGCATCCCCTCTCTCTGCTCTCACGCTACTGCCTTCCTCTAGCTGGGTATCATCATCAGACCCTTCGAAACGCTGGGCATCCTCGTGGAGCATGTACTCAACACTGTGCTCAAACAGTTCGGGGGACTCCTCAGGAGGACATGGTTGGTCTAGGGAAGGAGTGACTGATGATGACATTGATACCAGGGAAGAGGACGCTTTGGCAGCTGCTTTGCCAGTACCCTGAGCCTGGGTGAGAGAGGATGAGGAGGATGAGGAGGCATGATGCGGCTCAACACGTCCAGCTGCCGAAAAGAAGGACAAGCGTGTCCCATGGCCACGTGCTGATGGTGATGCACCGCATCCACGACCAGCACTGTTGTCTCTAGACACAGAGCCTGCTTGCCCTCTTTTATTGGCTCCTGACTGTCTGCCTCTCCTTGTTTGCCTTCCAGACATTCTAATGGCCTGCAGGGAAATGGGAAAACCAGCAATAAGGCCTAGCTTCAGGAGTATATTTTGCAGGAATCACACTACGCCTGCTGTAAGTGCTGCAAATGCCTGTTGGTGTAACACACCAGGAAAACGCAGCAATACAGGCTAACTTCAGGTGTATAATGTGCAGGAGGCACACTCCGCCCGCTGTAAGTGCTGCAAATGCCTGTTGGTGTAACACACCAGGAAAACACAGCAATACGGGCTAACTTCAGGTGTAATATGATCAGGAGGCACACTCCGCCCACTGTAAGTGTTGCAAATGCCTGTTGGTGTAACACACCAGGAAAACGCAGCAATACAGGCTAACTTCAGGTGTAATATGATCAGGAGGCACACTCCGCCCGCTGTAAGTGCTGCAAATGCCTGTTGGTGTAACACACCAGGAAAACGCAGCAATACAGGCTAAGTTCAGGTGTATAAGGTGCAGGAGGCACACTCTGCCAGCTGTAAGTGCTGCAAATGCCTGTTGGTGTAACACACCAGGAAAACACAGCAATACGGGCTAACTTCAGGTGTAATATGATCAGGAGGCACACTCCGCCCGCTGTAAGTGCTGCAAATGCCTGTTGGTGTAACACACCAGGAAAACGCAGCAATACAGGCTAACTTCAGGTGTAATATGATCAGGAGGCACACTCCGCCCGCTGTAAGTGCTGCAAATGCCTGTTGGTGTAACACACCAGGAAAACGCAGCAATACAGGCTAACTTCAGGTGTATAAGGTGCAGGAGGCACACTCCACCCGCTGTAAGTGCTGCAAATGCCTGTTGGTGTAACACACCAGGAAAACACAGCAATACGGGCTAACTTCAGGTGTAATATGATCAGGAGGCACACTCCGCCCGCTGTAAGTGCTGCAAATGCCTGTTGGTGTAACACACCAGGAAAACACAGCAATACGGGCTAACTTCAGGTGTATGATGTGCAGGAGGCACACTCCGCCCGCTGTAAGTGCTGCAAATGCCTGTTGGTGTAACACACCAGGAAAACACAGCAATACGGGCTAACTTCAGGTGTATAATGTGCAGGAGGCTTAGCAACAATGACACTGACACTGTCCCCTGCCTATCCTTCTCTCTCCCTGCACACAAGGTTTATCAAAGTATGTGACACTGACACTCTCACTGCCTATCCTTCTCTCTCCCTGCACACAAGGTTTAGCAAATAATGTGACACTGACACTGTCCCCTGCCTATCCTTCTCTCTCCCTGCACACAAGGTTTAGCAAAGAATATGACACTGACACTCACCCTGCCTATCCTTCTCTCTCCCTACACACAAGTTTGAGGTACAAATAGCACTGACACTGTCCCTGCCTATGTAACTCTTTCCCTGCGCCGGAACACACTACACAAGGCCGCCGCGCTGGCGGCCTTTTATAGTGTGGGGCGTGTGCTAAACCCCCTGAGCTATAATTGGCCACAGGCAACCTGCCTGTGGCCAATTATGGCTCTCCTAGCTGCCGGCGCTGTGATTGGCCAAGCATGCGGGGTCACAGTGCATGCTTGGCCAATCACAGCGCCGGGATTGCACTGCGATGGCGCAGTGTATTGTGGGCCGTTCGCGTCACTCGAATTTGGCGCAAACGCCCCAAATCGTTTGATGTTCTTCGAACGGTCGAACAGCCGATGTTCGAGTCGAACGTATGTTCGACTCGAACACCGAGCTCATCCCTAATAAAGACATGGATGAGCTAGTTTGGGGTGGAGGAATTTGACTGGCCTGCACAGAGTCCTGACCTCAACCCGACAGAACACCTTTGGGATGAATTACAGCGGAGACTGTGAGTCACGCCTTCTTGTCTACATCAGTGCCCAACCTCACAAACGTGCTTCTGGAAGAATGGTCAAACGTTTCCATAGACACACTCCTAAACCTTGTGGACAGCCTTCCCAGAAGAGTTGAAGCTGTTATAGCTGTAAAGGGTGGGCCAACTCAATACTGAACCCTACAGACTAAGACTGGGATACCATTAAAGTTCATGTGCGCGTAAAGGCAGGGGTCCCAATACTTTTGGAAATAAAGTGTATATGTGTAAGCTGCAGGGCCACTTCATGGCACCCTAGTGTACTGCACTTCTAACTCTAATAAATTTTAAGAGTCTTCAAAGCTGGAGCACATATAATAATTGATAGATTGAGGGCAGGTATGCCTGGAGGAAGCCCACCCATAAACAGAGGATAAGAAACTAGCAGGGTCGGGGGCGCATGCGCGGCGCGATGCGGAACAGACGTGCTTGCTGAGTGCTCCGTCTGACCGGCTCTGCTAGGCTCGATTCCCGGGGCTAATTCCGCACATCACCGCACGATAACTCTCCAGTAGTGATGAGCCGAACACCCCCGGGTTCGGTTCGCACCAGAACCCGCGAACGGACCGGAAGTTCGAACGAACATTAGAACCCTATTAAATACAATGGATGCGAACGTTCGAATTCTAAAGTGCTAATTATAACAACTATTATGCATGTTATTGTCCTAAAAAGGGTTTGGGAACCCGGGTTCTGCACCAGGGGACATGTATCAATGCAAAAAGAAGTTTTAAAAACGGTCGTTTTTCGGGAGCAGTCATTTTAATGATGCATAAAGTGAAAAAAAAAAAGTCAAATATTCCTTTAAATATCGTACCTGGGGGGTGTCTAAAGTATGCCTGTGAAGTGCCACGTGTTTCCCGTGTTTAGAACTGTCCCTGCACAAAATGACACTTCTAAAGGAAAAAAAAGCCATTTAAAACTGCTTGCGGCTTTAATGTAATGTCTGGTCCCGGTAATATGGATGAAATTCTTTAAGAAAAATGGCATAGCTACCCCATGACCCCCCCCCCTACCCCAGCCCATTACCAGCCCCTTTGGGTCTTGTATGGATATTAAGGGGAACCCCGCACATAAAATAAAAAAGGCCCTATATACTCTGAACAGCCGTATACAGGCGGTGCATACAAGACAGGGACTGTAGGTTTGTTCTTATGTAGAATCTGTTTGTAATTTTGAACAGGTACATTGTTGAAGTGTAGCTCCAGCCCAAAAATCTATTTTTAAACTTTTTGGAAAACATAGGTAAGGGTTATCACCCCTGTAACATTTGTTTTGCTGTCTGTGCCCCTGTTCAGAACATTTCACCTCACTTTCCGTCCCAATGACAACTGTTTTTGAAATGTGGTGTTTTTCTTGAAACAAGGATTGCTGATAAAGCATCAGTACAGAGGAGACACCTTTCTCCCATATTTATTCTTACAGGAGAGAATTTTCCTTCCTAGTGGTAGATTTCCTCTCACTTCCTGTTGTCTTCTTGCGTTTGCAAGTAGGAGTCGTTTGTAAGTTGGATGTTTGAAAGTAGGGACCTGCCGTATATACTCTGCAGAAATAGGCCCCTTAGTTGTTGGTGTTGGCACAACACTGTAAGCACTCACAGTTACTCTTGGTTGGTGCTGGAACGCCCTGCTGTCAACTATTATATCAGGAATTTTAATTACATATAATTGTTGAACAGTGGTAGTAAAAATTGGGCCTTTGATGGTGGTGCTGGTGCCACAACACTGTAAGCCCTGACAGTTACTCTTGGTGGGTGCAGCAATGGGCCCTGCTGTGAATTATTAGATCAAGAATTGTAATTACATGCCCCTGTTGAACAGGGGCTGAAAAATTGGGCCTTAGGCACTGGTGGCACAACACTGCAACCCCTCACAGATACTGTACTTGGAGCACAGCAATGAGCCCTGTTGCAAAGTATTGCTTCAAAAATTGTAATGACACGCCCCTGTTAAACAGGGGCTGAAAAATTGGGCCTTAGGCACTGGTGGCACAACACTGCAACTCCTCACAGATACTGTACTTGGAGCACAGCAATGAGCCCTGTTGCAAAGTATTGCTTCAAAAATTGTAATTACACGCCCCTGTTAAACAGGGGCTGAAAAATTGGGCGTTAGGCACTGGTGGCGGCACCCATAAACAAAAATGATCTTCCAAGCTATCATCATCAATCGTATCATTGAGGACTCGGAGGAGGAGGATAGCCAGTCAACATAACAGCACAGGCACTCAGCATCAGCATCAGTCTTGAAGGGATGTGACATTTTAAAATCAATTAGTCTGTTATATCAGCATCAGGTGTGTGGTAGCTGGTGGTGATCCAAGACTGGTTCATCTTGATGAAAGTCAGTCGATCAACCGAGTCGGTGGACAGGCGCACCCTGTGATCCGTGACAAATCCTCCAGCAGCACTGAATGTGCGTTCCGAAAGAACGCTGGATGCAGGACAGGCCAGTAGCTCAATTGCATACTGTGCAAGCTCTGGCCAGTGATCCATCCTCAAGACCCAGTAAGCCAGAGGATTTTCGGTGGGGAAGGTGTCCAAGTCTGACCTTGCCCCTAGATATTCCTGCACCATGTTTATCAGACGCTGGCGATGGTTGCTGGAACCAATCATACTTTGGGGCTGCGGACTAAAGAATTGTCTGAACGCATCGGTCAGACGGCCACCTTCCCCACCGCTCCTTCTTTGACTGGCCGAAGCCTCAGCAACTCGTTGTCCAGGACCAGGAGTTTGCAACCTCCCAGTCTCTGGGAACGCGTTGCACAGACCTTTCTGCAAGGCCTCCCGGAGTTGTCTCATCCTCTGCTCCCTCTGCGACGGTAACATAAGGTCCGCAACCTTACCCTTGTACCGTGGATCAAGGAGAGTGGCCAGCCAGTAATGGTCCCTCTCCTTGATCCGAAGAATACGAGGATCCTTCCGCAGACTTTGCAGGATCAGGGAGGCCATGCAGCGTAGGTTTGCTGAGGCATTCGCTCCGGAGTCCTCTGGGTCACTAAGGACGACATGATCCGCAGCCACCTCCTCCCAGCCACGTACAAGTCCACTGGTTTCTTGGGACTGTAAATCATCCCTAAAAGACTGCTGCTGATGATGCTGAGTGCCAGCCTCCACCTCCATGCTGACACAATCCTCCTCCTCCTCCTCCTCCTCCTCCTCCTCTTCCTGTGCGATGGGTGGGACAGAAGGAACACTGTCTGGGTAAAGGGGGCCTTGAGAGGCAAGGAAGTCCTCCTCTTCCTGCCTCTGTTCTGCCTCAAGTGCCCTGTCCATTATTCCACGCAGCGTGTGCTCCAACAGGTGGACAAGAGGTACAGTGTCACTGATGCATGCACTGTCACTGCTCACCATCCTCGTGGCCTCCTCAAATGGTGCCAGGACAGTGCATGCATCCCTGATCATGCCCCACTGGCGTGGAGAAAAAAAACCAAGCTCCCCTGACCCTGTCCTGGTGCCGTAGTCGCACAGGTACTCATTGATGGCCCTCTGCTGCGTGTGCAGCCGCTGCAGCATGGCCAACGTTGAGTTCCACCTGGTGGGCATGTCACATATAAGGCGGTTCTTGGGCAGGTTCAACTCCTTTTGCAGCTCAGCCAGGCGAGCACTGGCATTATAAGATCTGCGGAAATGCACACAGACTTTCCTGGCCTGCCTCAGGACATCCTGTAAGCCCGGGTACCTGCCCAAGAACCGCTGCACCACCAGGTTAAGGACGTGAGCCACACAGGGCACATGGGTCAGTTGTCCCTGTCGGAGGGCGGAGAGGAGGTTGGTGCCATTGTCGCAAACCACCATTCCTGGCTTAAGCTGGCGTGGCGTCAACCACCTCTCGGCCTGGCCCTGCAGAGCAGACAGGACCTCTGCCCCAGTGTGGCTTCTGTCCCCCAAACACACCAGCGCAAGCACGGCATGGCATCTTTTTGCCTGCGTACTTGCGTAGCCCCGTGAACGGCTACGGAGCACCGCTGGTTCATAGGACAAACCACAGGAAGAGGCCATGGAGGAAGAAGAAGAGGAGGGGGTGGAGGAGAGAGGTGTGTCACAACCAGTAGTAGCATTTTGGAGGCGTGGCGGTGGGACAACCTCCAACACTACTGCACCTTGTCCTGAATCCTTCCCAGCTGCCAAAAGAGTGACCCAATGGGCCGTGAAAGAAAGGTAACGTCCCTGTCCATGCCTGCTGGACCATGAGTCAGCGGTAATATGCACCTTACCGCTGACCGCCCTGTCCAGCGAGGCCAAGACATTGCCTTCCACATGCCGGTAGAGAGCCGGAATAGCCTTCCGTGAGAAAAAGTGGCGTTTGGGAACCTGCCACTGAGGAACCGCACATTGCACAAACTCACGGAAGGGGGCCGAGTCTACCAACTGAAAAGGCAGCAGTTGAAGCGCTAGCAATTTAGCCAAGCTAGCATTCAACCGCTGGGCATGTGGATGGCTGGGAGTGAACTTCTTTCGACGGTCCAGCAGCTGGGGCAGGGAAATTTGCCTGCTAGAATCGGACGTCGGTGTACTGCTAGCAGAGTGGGCGCAAGTACTTGGCTGTGACACACCTAATTCTACACCTTCATTCCTCTCAGTGCATGTTTCAGAGAGGACTGAAGTTATAGTGGGGTTGGAGATCCCAGCTGATGCGGTGCAAGGAGAGGTCCGCTTTGTTCTTTGGTGTGGGTCTTTGAGGTAGGCTTGCCAACGAGCTGCATGGCAGGTCAACATATGTCTGGTCAGGCATGTGGTACCCAAGCGGCTGATGTTTTGGCCACGCGATATACGCTTGAGACATATGTTGCAAACAGCAGCTGTGCGATCTGATGCACTAGCCTCAAAAAAGGCCCACACCAAAGAACTTTTTGAATGACGGGCAGAGGCAGCGCCCTGCACAGGCGGAGCTCTGCGGTGTGATTCCGTCGGTGTACTGCCCTTACGCTGGCCACCAAAGGGCATCCTGCCTCGTTGGAGATGTGCCTCCTCCTCATCCTCCTCCTCCTCCTCTCTCCTATTAGGCACCCACGTGGAGTCATTGACCTCATCATCCCCTCCCTCCTCATCACTGGAGCCAATCTGGCAGTATGCTGCAGCTGCTGGAACATGACTGCCAGATTGGTGTCCTTCTTGAGCATCCCCTCTGTCTGCTCTCACGCTACTGCCTTCCTCTAGCTGGGTTTCATCATCAGACCCTTCGAAACGCTGGGCATCCTCCTGGAGCATGTACCCAACACTGTGCTGAAACAGTTCGGGGGACTCCTCAGGAGGAGGACATGGTGGGTCTAGGGAAGGAGTGACTGATGATTTGTCTGACATTGATACCAGGGAAGACGACGCTTTGGCAGCTGCTTTTCCAGTACCCTGAGCCTGGGTGAGAGAGGATGAGGAGGAGGAGGAGGGCTTGGTCATCCACTCTACCAAGTCTTCGGCATGATGTGGCTCAACATGTCCAGCTGCCGAAAAGAAGGACAAGCGTGTCCCATGGCCATGTGCTGATGACAATGCACCGCGTCCACGACCAGCACTGTTGCCCCCAGACACAGAGCCTGCTTGCCCTCTTTTATTGCCTCCTGACTGTCTGCCTCTCCTTGTTTGCCTTCCAGACATTCTAATAGATGGCCTGCAGGGAGATGGGAAAAAAGCAATAAGGGCTACCTTCAGGTGTCCTTCTCTGTCCCTGGAAACAAGGACTTGCAGAGTGAAAGAAAAAAAACACTCTCCCTACCTACAGTTTTCTGTCCCTAGAAAAAATGTTTTTTTTAATCACAATATAGCACAAGGAAAATTAACTCACTGTCCTTACAGGTCCCTGGAAACAAGGACTTGCAGAGTGAAAGAAACTGACACTGTCCCTACCTAGAGTTTTCTGTCCCTAGAATAAATGTTTTTTTTAATCACAATATAGCAAAAGGACAATTCACTCACTGTCCTTCCAGGTCCCTGGAAACAAGGACTTGCAGAGTGAAAGAAACTGACACTGTCCCTACCTAGAGTTTTCTGTCCCTAGAATAAATGTTTTTTTTAATCACAATATAGCAAAAGGACAATTCACTCACTGTCCTTCCAGGTCCCTGGAAACAAGGACTTGCAGAGTGAAAGAAACTGACACTGTCCCTACCTAGAGTTTTCTGTCCCTAGAATAAATGTTTTTTTTAATCACAATATAGCAAAAGGACAATTCACTCACTGTCCTTCCAGGTCCCTGGAAACAAGGACTTGCAGAGTGAAAGAAACTGACACTGTCCCTACCTAGAGTTTTCTGTCCCTAGAATAAATGTTTTTTTTAATCACAATATAGCAAAAGGACAATTCACTCACTGTCCTTCCAGGTCCCTGGAAACAAGGACTTGCAGAGTGAAAGAAACTGACACTGTCCCTACCTAGAGTTTTCTGTCCCTAGAATAAATGTTTTTTTTAATCACAATATAGCAAAAGGACAATTCACTCACTGTCCTTCCAGGTCCCTGGAAACAAGGACTTGCAGAGTGAAAGAAACTGACACTGTCCCTACCTAGAGTTTTCTGTCCCTAGAATAAATGTTTTTTTTAATCACAATATAGCAAAAGGACAATTCACTCACTGTCCTTCCAGGTCCCTGGAAACAAGGACTTGCAGAGTGAAAGAAACTGACACTGTCCCTACCTAGAGTTTTCTGTCCCTAGAATAAATGTTTTTTTTAATCACAATATAGCAAAAGGACAATTCACTCACTGTCCTTCCAGGTCCCTGGAAACAAGGACTTGCAGAGTGAAAGAAACTGACACTGTCCCTACCTAGAGTTTTCTGTCCCTAGAATAAATGTTTTTTTTAATCACAATATAGCAAAAGGACAATTCACTCACTGTCCTTCCAGGTCCCTGGAAACAAGGACTTGCAGAGTGAAAGAAACTGACACTGTCCCTACCTAGAGTTTTCTGTCCCTAGAATAAATGTTTTTTTTAATCACAATATAGCAAAAGGACAATTCACTCACTGTCCTTCCAGGTCCCTGGAAACAAGGACTTGCAGAGTGAAAGAAACTGACACTGTCCCTACCTAGAGTTTTCTGTCCCTAGAATAAATGTTTTTTTTAATCACAATATAGCAAAAGGACAATTCACTCACTGTCCTTCCAGGTCCCTGGAAACAAGGACTTGCAGAGTGAAAGAAACTGACACTGTCCCTACCTAGAGTTTTCTGTCCCTAGAATAAATGTTTTTTTTAATCACAATATAGCAAAAGGACAATTCACTCACTGTCCTTCCAGGTCCCTGGAAACAAGGACTTGCAGAGTGAAAGAAACTGACACTGTCCCTACCTAGAGTTTTCTGTCCCTAGAATAAATGTTTTTTTTAATCACAATATAGCAAAAGGACAATTCACTCACTGTCCTTCCAGGTCCCTGGAAACAAGGACTTGCAGAGTGAAAGAAACTGACACTGTCCCTACCTAGAGTTTTCTGTCCCTAGAATAAATGTTTTTTTTAATCACAATATAGCAAAAGGACAATTCACTCACTGTCCTTCCAGGTCCCTGGAAACAAGGACTTGCAGAGTGAAAGAAACTGACACTGTCCCTACCTAGAGTTTTCTGTCCCTAGAATAAATGTTTTTTTTAATCACAATATAGCAAAAGGACAATTCACTCACTGTCCTTCCAGGTCCCTGGAAACAAGGACTTGCAGAGTGAAAGAAACTGACACTGTCCCTACCTAGAGTTTTCTGTCCCTAGAATAAATGTTTTTTTTAATCACAATATAGCAAAAGGACAATTCACTCACTGTCCTTCCAGGTCCCTGGAAACAAGGACTTGCAGAGTGAAAGAAACTGACACTGTCCCTACCTAGAGTTTTCTGTCCCTAGAATAAATGTTTTTTTTAATCACAATATAGCAAAAGGACAATTCACTCACTGTCCTTCCAGGTCCCTGGAAACAAGGACTTGCAGAGTGAAAGAAACTGACACTGTCCCTACCTAGAGTTTTCTGTCCCTAGAATAAATGTTTTTTTTAATCACAATATAGCAAAAGGACAATTCACTCACTGTCCTTCCAGGTCCCTGGAAACAAGGACTTGCAGAGTGAAAGAAACTGACACTGTCCCTACCTAGAGTTTTCTGTCCCTAGAATAAATGTTTTTTTTAATCACAATATAGCAAAAGGACAATTCACTCACTGTCCTTCCAGGTCCCTGGAAACAAGGACTTGCAGAGTGAAAGAAACTGACACTGTCCCTACCTAGAGTTTTCTGTCCCTAGAATAAATGTTTTTTTTAATCACAATATAGCAAAAGGACAATTCACTCACTGTCCTTCCAGGTCCCTGGAAACAAGGACTTGCAGAGTGAAAGAAACTGACACTGTCCCTACCTAGAGTTTTCTGTCCCTAGAATAAATGTTTTTTTTAATCACAATATAGCAAAAGGACAATTCACTCACTGTCCTTCCAGGTCCCTGGAAACAAGGACTTGCAGAGTGAAAGAAACTGACACTGTCCCTACCTAGAGTTTTCTGTCCCTAGAATAAATGTTTTTTTTAATCACAATATAGCAAAAGGACAATTCACTCACTGTCCTTCCAGGTCCCTGGAAACAAGGACTTGCAGAGTGAAAGAAACTGACACTGTCCCTACCTAGAGTTTTCTGTCCCTAGAATAAATGTTTTTTTTAATCACAATATAGCAAAAGGACAATTCACTCACTGTCCTTCCAGGTCCCTGGAAACAAGGACTTGCAGAGTGAAAGAAACTGACACTGTCCCTACCTAGAGTTTTCTGTCCCTAGAATAAATGTTTTTTTTAATCACAATATAGCAAAAGGACAATTCACTCACTGTCCTTCCAGGTCCCTGGAAACAAGGACTTGCAGAGTGAAAGAAACTGACACTGTCCCTACCTAGAGTTTTCTGTCCCTAGAATAAATGTTTTTTTTAATCACAATATAGCAAAAGGACAATTCACTCACTGTCCTTCCAGGTCCCTGGAAACAAGGACTTGCAGAGTGAAAGAAACTGACACTGTCCCTACCTAGAGTTTTCTGTCCCTAGAATAAATGTTTTTTTTAATCACAATATAGCAAAAGGACAATTCACTCACTGTCCTTCCAGGTCCCTGGAAACAAGGACTTGCAGAGTGAAAGAAACTGACACTGTCCCTACCTAGAGTTTTCTGTCCCTAGAATAAATGTTTTTTTTAATCACAATATAGCAAAAGGACAATTCACTCACTGTCCTTCCAGGTCCCTGGAAACAAGGACTTGCAGAGTGAAAGAAACTGACACTGTCCCTACCTAGAGTTTTCTGTCCCTAGAATAAATGTTTTTTTTAATCACAATATAGCAAAAGGACAATTCACTCACTGTCCTTCCAGGTCCCTGGAAACAAGGACTTGCAGAGTGAAAGAAACTGACACTGTCCCTACCTAGAGTTTTCTGTCCCTAGAATAAATGTTTTTTTTAATCACAATATAGCAAAAGGACAATTCACTCACTGTCCTTCCAGGTCCCTGGAAACAAGGACTTGCAGAGTGAAAGAAACTGACACTGTCCCTACCTAGAGTTTTCTGTCCCTAGAATAAATGTTTTTTTTAATCACAATATAGCAAAAGGACAATTCACTCACTGTCCTTCCAGGTCCCTGGAAACAAGGACTTGCAGAGTGAAAGAAACTGACACTGTCCCTACCTAGAGTTTTCTGTCCCTAGAATAAATGTTTTTTTTAATCACAATATAGCAAAAGGACAATTCACTCACTGTCCTTCCAGGTCCCTGGAAACAAGGACTTGCAGAGTGAAAGAAACTGACACTGTCCCTACCTAGAGTTTTCTGTCCCTAGAATAAATGTTTTTTTTAATCACAATATAGCAAAAGGACAATTCACTCACTGTCCTTCCAGGTCCCTGGAAACAAGGACTTGCAGAGTGAAAGAAACTGACACTGTCCCTACCTAGAGTTTTCTGTCCCTAGAATAAATGTTTTTTTTAATCACAATATAGCAAAAGGACAATTCACTCACTGTCCTTCCAGGTCCCTGGAAACAAGGACTTGCAGAGTGAAAGAAACTGACACTGTCCCTACCTAGAGTTTTCTGTCCCTAGAATAAATGTTTTTTTTAATCACAATATAGCAAAAGGACAATTCACTCACTGTCCTTCCAGGTCCCTGGAAACAAGGACTTGCAGAGTGAAAGAAACTGACACTGTCCCTACCTAGAGTTTTCTGTCCCTAGAATAAATGTTTTTTTTAATCACAATATAGCAAAAGGACAATTCACTCACTGTCCTTCCAGGTCCCTGGAAACAAGGACTTGCAGAGTGAAAGAAACTGACACTGTCCCTACCTAGAGTTTTCTGTCCCTAGAATAAATGTTTTTTTTAATCACAATATAGCAAAAGGACAATTCACTCACTGTCCTTCCAGGTCCCTGGAAACAAGGACTTGCAGAGTGAAAGAAACTGACACTGTCCCTACCTAGAGTTTTCTGTCCCTAGAATAAATGTTTTTTTTAATCACAATATAGCAAAAGGACAATTCACTCACTGTCCTTCCAGGTCCCTGGAAACAAGGACTTGCAGAGTGAAAGAAACTGACACTGTCCCTACCTAGAGTTTTCTGTCCCTAGAATAAATGTTTTTTTTAATCACAATATAGCAAAAGGACAATTCACTCACTGTCCTTCCAGGTCCCTGGAAACAAGGACTTGCAGAGTGAAAGAAACTGACACTGTCCCTACCTAGAGTTTTCTGTCCCTAGAATAAATGTTTTTTTTAATCACAATATAGCAAAAGGACAATTCACTCACTGTCCTTCCAGGTCCCTGGAAACAAGGACTTGCAGAGTGAAAGAAACTGACACTGTCCCTACCTAGAGTTTTCTGTCCCTAGAATAAATGTTTTTTTTAATCACAATATAGCAAAAGGACAATTCACTCACTGTCCTTCCAGGTCCCTGGAAACAAGGACTTGCAGAGTGAAAGAAACTGACACTGTCCCTACCTAGAGTTTTCTGTCCCTAGAATAAATGTTTTTTTTAATCACAATATAGCAAAAGGACAATTCACTCACTGTCCTTCCAGGTCCCTGGAAACAAGGACTTGCAGAGTGAAAGAAACTGACACTGTCCCTACCTAGAGTTTTCTGTCCCTAGAATAAATGTTTTTTTTAATCACAATATAGCAAAAGGACAATTCACTCACTGTCCTTCCAGGTCCCTGGAAACAAGGACTTGCAGAGTGAAAGAAACTGACACTGTCCCTACCTAGAGTTTTCTGTCCCTAGAATAAATGTTTTTTTTAATCACAATATAGCAAAAGGACAATTCACTCACTGTCCTTCCAGGTCCCTGGAAACAAGGACTTGCAGAGTGAAAGAAACTGACACTGTCCCTACCTAGAGTTTTCTGTCCCTAGAATAAATGTTTTTTTTAATCACAATATAGCAAAAGGACAATTCACTCACTGTCCTTCCAGGTCCCTGGAAACAAGGACTTGCAGAGTGAAAGAAACTGACACTGTCCCTACCTAGAGTTTTCTGTCCCTAGAATAAATGTTTTTTTTAATCACAATATAGCAAAAGGACAATTCACTCACTGTCCTTCCAGGTCCCTGGAAACAAGGACTTGCAGAGTGAAAGAAACTGACACTGTCCCTACCTAGAGTTTTCTGTCCCTAGAATAAATGTTTTTTTTAATCACAATATAGCAAAAGGACAATTCACTCACTGTCCTTCCAGGTCCCTGGAAACAAGGACTTGCAGAGTGAAAGAAACTGACACTGTCCCTACCTAGAGTTTTCTGTCCCTAGAATAAATGTTTTTTTTAATCACAATATAGCAAAAGGACAATTCACTCACTGTCCTTCCAGGTCCCTGGAAACAAGGACTTGCAGAGTGAAAGAAACTGACACTGTCCCTACCTAGAGTTTTCTGTCCCTAGAATAAATGTTTTTTTTAATCACAATATAGCAAAAGGACAATTCACTCACTGTCCTTCCAGGTCCCTGGAAACAAGGACTTGCAGAGTGAAAGAAACTGACACTGTCCCTACCTAGAGTTTTCTGTCCCTAGAATAAATGTTTTTTTTAATCACAATATAGCAAAAGGACAATTCACTCACTGTCCTTCCAGGTCCCTGGAAACAAGGACTTGCAGAGTGAAAGAAACTGACACTGTCCCTACCTAGAGTTTTCTGTCCCTAGAATAAATGTTTTTTTTAATCACAATATAGCAAAAGGACAATTCACTCACTGTCCTTCCAGGTCCCTGGAAACAAGGACTTGCAGAGTGAAAGAAACTGACACTGTCCCTACCTAGAGTTTTCTGTCCCTAGAATAAATGTTTTTTTTAATCACAATATAGCAAAAGGACAATTCACTCACTGTCCTTCCAGGTCCCTGGAAACAAGGACTTGCAGAGTGAAAGAAACTGACACTGTCCCTACCTAGAGTTTTCTGTCCCTAGAATAAATGTTTTTTTTTAAGCACACTATAGCAGAAGCACAAAACACACTGACACTCTCCCTACCTATCCTTCTCTTTCCCTAAACTAAAGGAATCCAGGTTAAGCAAGAAAGAAATAACAGTCACTGTCCCTGCCTATGCTACTCTATCCCTGCTCCGGAACACACTACACTAGGCCGCCGTGCTGGCGGCCTTTTATAGTGTGGGGCGTGTACTAAACACCCTCAGCAATAATTGGCCACAGGCATCCTGCCTGTGGCCAATCATTGCTCTCCTCGCTGCCGGCGCTGTGATTGGCCAAGCATGCGGGGTCACAGTGCATGCTTGGCCAATCACAGCGCCTGGATGACACTGCGATGGCGTAGTGCATTGTGGGCCGTTCGCGTCACTCGAATTTGGCGCGAACGGCCCAAATCGTTCGATCTTCGTCGAACGATCGAACAGCCAATGTTCGAGTCGAACGTATGTTCGACTCGAACACGAAGCTCATCCCTACTCTCCAGCACCCCTGGGAAACATTGCGGTGCATGATTCCGCACAAAAACAAGGGCAAACGCCGCTATAACCACTCCCTTACAAACTACCTTCTAGGCCTGGAAGGACATACTGTGAAGATGTCCCAAAATGGCGCCGGCGCGAGGGCTGCTTCACACAGCTCTACACAGAAGCATCTCCAGCCTGCTAAAGACGGTGAGTACAACTCCTCTCTGTCTAAGGCTGATCTTGATGCAAGCCTCTCTGCTATATATGATAAGTTGGCAGATAAATTCCAACATGAACTACATAAATCTACCAGTGCCTTGTCACAGGAGATTGCTAATATTGGGGGCCGCACAGATATTTTAGAGACTAAACATGACAAACTTTCCCTGGCACACAATGACCTCAGAAGGGATTATGAAACGCTGGCTGATAGCTTCTCCTATATGCAGGCACACATAGAAGATTTGGACAATCGAAATCGCAGGAACAATATTAGACTTCGTGGCATTCCTGAATCCATCACAGAGCTATTCCCTGCAGTTTCTAAAGTATTTCAAATGCTCCTGCTTGATAAACCGGCCTCAGCTTTTGCCTGTGATAGGATTCATAGAGCTCTTCGCCCCAAACCACCTCCTGACAAACCTCCACGTGACATAATTTTGTGTATGAAGGACTTCCTCACCAAAGAGGACATAATGAGGGCCTCCAGAAATACATCCAATATTGAACTTGAGGGCTTCAAACTACAAATTTACCCTGACATATCTCCTGCCACCCTGGATCGCAGACGCAGGATGAAGGAAGTCACCACAATCCTCCAAACAGCCAGAATTAAATACCGTTGGGGCTTTCCCTTCAAACTGTCAGTGATGCATAATGGAACTACACATACAATATACAACGTCATTGAAGGAAAAGAACTACTGGTCAAGTTAGGCCTACTAGATCCTGAACCCCCAAACCGACCTCCTGCGACTCCTCGCTCATCTCCCATCTGGACCACACCTTCTACCAGACGTAATCCAAGAGACCAGAGAAGATGGCGAAACTCCCTCCAAGACCAGGACTAAAGGATAAGATATTTCCTCTTCTCTGCCTTTTATGACTTCCCATCTTCGCTCTTTTCACCCCTTTATTTTTTATTTTTTTTTGCTTTTTGCCATACTTTTACCTCCCAGTCCTAAAAAATTTTTTTTTTATTTTTTACAATAACTTTATATCGTGATTTCCGGACTCTCTGATAAATATCATATGCTTGTTGTATAATTCCTTCCCCCTTGCCCCCCCCCCTTTTTTTTCCCATACTTTTACCTCCCAGTCCTAAAAAATTTTTTTTACATTTTTTACAATAACTTTATATCGTGATTTCCGGACTCTCTGATAAATATCATATGCTTGTTGTATGATTCCTTCCCCCTTGCCCCCCCCTTTTTTTTTTGTGTATGGGCTTCTGGCGAGGGATGGGGGGTGGGGACAGAGAATGAGTACATAAGACGGTGATGTTCCTATGGCGTAGGAACACACTACAGGTAGAAAAGTATGTTACCATCCTATATGGTTCTAGGCCTGTATAACTATTGTTCATACAATAATGGCTCTATTTCAACTGTTATGTTTGTCCCTACGTTCTAACCCTTAACATGCACACAACTGATATAACTATCTTACATTCCCTGGCACATCCGTCGCCGCTGGTTTGACCCCACACTCTCGTCCATATCCCGGCGTGGCTTCCCCCTTGTTTTGGTGGCTTCGCTGGGCCTTGGTTGTGAGTTTCGGACTTTAATGTCCATCTTTACAATTTTTTAGGTTAGTGGACTCCCAGTCCTCTAACTCCCTTTTACTTTTACTCTATTGGTTATTTGTTATTCACATTGTTTTTCATATGACTGAGAAATATTACGGAAGATTAAATTCCAAATGGTCAGTAGATTTTCTGCTACCTGTCCCCACTTTGATATATTACAAAACTTTTCAAGTTGCCCATAAGGCATTTTCTCGCACTAGAATTTCCTTTGAATCTCTTTGCAGTTATGATTCTATTTCTACACCCTTGAGGATACTCCAACTACTACTATACGAACACTATCCTTCTATAAATCATACCTATGCTCTTTATGACACTACTTTACACCCTGTTGTGGACAATTATGTCACACAACTTCTTACAGTACCTTCTTACACGACCCAAATCCCATACAGAACCCTCGCTATCCTGTCCCAAATACTCAGCATACACATCCCCTTTATCAATGGGTCTTAAAATCATTTCTCATAACGTCCATGGGTTTAACTCACCACACAAACGCAAAAAAGCATTCAGGCACTATAAAAGATTGGGCGCTGATATCATTCTCCTACAAGAAACCCATTACTTTGATAAAACATATAACCAACACTTCTTTACCACATTCTCTAACAAGTCAAAAGGGGTTGCAATCTTCATTCGTAATTCTATCATCTTTGACATACAAAGCATATATAGAGACACAGAAAGCCGTTTCATCATACTAAAAGGCACAATAAACAAACGATCGATCACGATCGCCTCCATCTATGCACCTAATGATACACACTCTACATTCTTTAATACCTTTTTTGACACCCTTGACCGACACAGCTCCCCTCATCTTGTGTTAGGGGGTGACTTTAATTTAGCTGCACACCCCTCTCTAGATAGGAGTAAGATGACTCCCTCCTCAAAAGCCTTCTCCAGTTCAATGTGCCGCTCACTCAATAAATTCCAACTGATCGACTCATGGAGATCCCACAATGTTGGCATAAAGGCCTATACCCATTACTCCCACCCACATGACTGCTACGCCAGACTAGATTATATATTTTGTACCCCCATTCTTCTAGCGAACTCCTCTAGAGCCCGAATTCACCCTTGTCCCTGGTCTGACCATGACATGGTTGAATTTGACACCTCTCAAGTGGGGCTCGCCCCCACTGCATTTAACTGGTGCCTTAATGACTCCCTATTATCTGACCCACACACACTACAAGACATTAACTCTCACATTGTAGACTATTTTGCCAACAACTCAACTGAAGACATCGCCCCTACCTCACTCTGGTCGGCACACAAAGTTGTCCTGAGAGGACACTTGATTAGCATTGCTGCAGCCAAAAATAAAGCTAAACTTACAGAAATCAAAACTCTAACTAAAGAATTAGACCTGTTATATAACAAACTTAGCCAATCCCCATCTCCAGAAATTACAAACCAAATCCATTCCAAACGCCAATCCCTAGACACAATCCTATCAGCTGACACTGAGAAATCCCTTAGATTTTCCAAAGCAAAATTCATGTTACATAGCAACGCCACATCCAAAATGTTTGCACGCAAACTCAACCAGGAACATAACCCCCCACATACGTACAAACTACGTAACCACAAAGGTAACTTGGTTACACATCCCCGTGATGTCCTGAACATCTTCTCCACTTTCTATAAAAATCTCCTTTCAGGGGCCCAGACCCACCCCTCCACCTCCTCACTTAATTGGTTAGATAATATACATCTCCCCACCCTTAATGACCAACAAACTGCAATTCTCAATAATCCCTGTACAGAGCTAGAAATTACTAATATCATTAAATCTCTCAAAACTTCGACAGCGCCGGGTCCTGATGGCTTCTCCACATTATACTACAAAAAATTTGCACCCCTTTTAGTACCTAGATTAACTAAACTTTTTAACCATATCCTCACAGGTGGCCATTTCCCAGAAGACATGCTCCTTGCAAATTTGTCTCTTATTCCCAAACCTCTTAAAGACCACTCCCTTCCCCAAAATTTTCGCCCGATATCAGTTCTAAATAATGATTTGAAAATTTTTGGCCGACTCCTTGCTGATAGACTAGCATCAGTCATCACCCCCCTTATCCATATTGACCAATCAGGGTTCATTCCTGGCCGTCAAATCACAGATAACATCCGACTTGTTACCAATATCATCCAAGATGCTAATCTTTCCTCCAGCCCACTATGCCTCCTTAGTCTCGACATTCATAAGGCATTTGATAGTGTAAATTGGTCCTATCTTAACTTTCTTCTCCCTAAATTCGGCATCACTGACAAATTTATTCATGGATTCAAAGCACTCTACCACCACCCCCAGACCAGAATCAAAATCCCAGGCCACAATTCTGACTTCTTCCCCTTAAGTAGAGGTACCAGACAGGGCTGCCCCCTCTCCCCACTTTTATTCGCCTTAGCAATTGAACCTCTAGCACAAGCCATAAGAAATAACCCAAACATCAAAGGGTATAACAAAGGCCCACATGAATTCAAACTTAGCCTCTATGCTGATGACGCGCTGGTGTTTCTTTCGAACCCCTTAACATCTTTACCAAACCTTATCTCTGAACTTAAATCGTTTTACAACATTTCTGGTTTAGGTATTAATGTCAACAAATGTTCTGCCCTCCCTATCAACCTCCCCACTGACCTTACCACTACCCTACAAAAAAACTTCAACTTTATATGGTGCTCTACATCATTTAGATATCTAGGTGTCCTTATCACTTCCCATCACAAAACCTTATATACTACCAACTTTACCCCCCTATTCCAACAGATTAGCTCCCTACTCAAAGTATGGTCCACATACCACATTTCACTCCTCGGTAGGATCTGCGCCTTTAAAATGACCCTCCTTCCAAAATTATTATATTTTTTTAGAGCTTTACCTATCAATGTCCCCAAAACAAGGATTGAATCCCTTCAAAGGGAGATTAACAAATGTATCTGGTCATCAAAAAAACCAAGATGTGGCTACCCTCTCATGTTCAGACCCCAAAATAAGGGCGGCCTAGGCCTCCCCAATATCTGGCACTACTTTATTGCCACTAAACTCTCACAGATTGCCCAATGGCATGCTCCCACTCCACAGCTCCCATGGCTTAAATTCGAATCCTTCTCCATTGCTCCATACCACCTACAAGGCATCATCTGGTCTAACTGTATACATCAGCAAAAACTTCTCAAACATAACCTTATTGTTGCCCATTTTCTCCGACTATGGCTTACACTTACTAAAACCCTCAAACTTTCATCTGACACTCCCCCTATGGCGAAATAATAATTTGTCCTCACTAAAATCATTGTCCTCTAACAATACATTCCTCACATTCCCCGCTCTCCAATCTAAATACGATCTCCCATCCTCGGAACTCACAAACTACTTTCAAATCAAAAACTTTTTCAACGAGCATTACTCTTTAAGTATTCGTCCCCCTACGACGATATTCGAACACGTTTGTTTAAACTCCTCGAGAGACAGGGGCCTAATCTCCCTTTTTTATAAAGACCTTAACAGCTCCTCGATGCCTGACAAATCTATCCAAATGTTACACTGGGAATCCGAACTAGATTGCTTCATCCCCATAGAATCCTGGAACACTATGACGGACAATCTCCGCAAATTCAACATATCTCCAGCATACAGAGAATCCCCAATGAAACTATTTACCAGACTATATCTGACTCCTGAAAAAATTCACTCTTTTTACCCATCATCTTCTCCATGCTGCTTCAGAGGTTGCATAGAAACTGGCACATACACTCACATTTTCTGGAGTTGTAGATTTTTAGAATCAATATGGAGACACGCCGAATTGAAAATAGAAACCATAGTCCAAAAGAGAATTACCCTCTCCCCACAAATATGTATTCTCTATGCTAATATTCCAGATATCCCCCCACCCTGTGTTAGACTGATCCAGTCACTAGTAAGCTCAATTCAATGGATGATTGCTCTCAATTGGAAATCCAATAACCTACCCTGGCCCCAGGTTTTATCCAGAATGAGAAATCTACAGTTATCCGAAAGAATCCATCATACCCTAACTGATAGCATTCACACCATTAATTCAAAATGGATGTACTGGTCTAATGATTGAAACATATGCCTTCCGAATCTCATGAACTTCTCTTTTTTTATTTTTGACTCCCCTTTTTTTTTTTTTTTTTTTCTCTCTGTTCCTATACACCCCATTGTTACCCCTTCCTCTGATTTGCACCAAACTCACTAGGTACCCTATCCCTATATTGTCATATGATTTTCTGCTCTTAATAAAAACTCTACTCTATTCTCATGGTATATATCATATTGCATTATATCTTCTACTGTAATACTTCCTCACAGTTTTGTAACTTATTTTTGAATCTTCCAAATAAAACTGTTGTAAACAAAAGAAACTAGCAGGGTCTATAAAAACATAAATCATAAAGGCTAAACAGCTAGCATTAATAAAGGACCAATTTCCAATGTAATACAACCATAACAGGCCTGCCCATTACACTATTACACACCTTATATTCAAATCTTACTACCAATGTTACCATGCATGGCTCAGACATGATTTGCATAAACAGGCACCAGGTAGGGATGCTCCCTGTCACCATTGCTGTTTGTTATCTAGATCAAGATGTTAAAAATAGGAAGAGGATGCTTTGGCAGCTGCTTTGCCAGTACCCTGAGCCTGGATGAGAGAGGATAAGGAGGATGAGGAGGGCTTGGTCATCCACTCTACCAAGTCTTCGGCATGATGCGGCTCAACACGTCCAGCTGCCGAAAAGAAGGACAAGTGTGTCCCATGGCCACGTGCTGATGGCGATGCACCGCATCCACGACCAGCACTGTTGTCTCTAGACACAGAGCTTGCTTGCCCTCTTTTATTGGCTTCTGACTGTCTGCCTCTCCTTGTTTGCCTTCCAGACATTCTAATGGCCTGCAGGGAAATGGGAAAACCAGCAATAAGGCCTAGCTTCAGGAGTACATTTTGCAGGAATCACACTACGCCTGCTGTAAGTGCTGCAAATGCCTGTTGGTGTAACACACCAGGAAAACGCAGCAATACAGGCTAACTTCAGGTGTATAATGTGCAGGAGGCACACTCCGCCCGCTGTAAGTGCTGCAAATGCCTGTTGGTGTAACACACCAGGAAAACACAGCAATACAGGCTAACTTCAGGTGTATAATGTGCAGGAGGCACACTCCGCCCACTGTAAGTGCTGCAAATGCCTGTTGGTGTAACACACCAGGAAAACGCAGCAATACAGGCTAACTTCAGGTGTATAAGGTGCAGGAGGCACACTCCGCCCGCTGTAAGTGCTGCAAATGCTTGTTGGTGTAACACACCAGGAAAACACAGCAATACGGGCTAACTTCAGGTGTAATATGATCAGGAGGCACACTCCGCCCGCTGTAAGTGCTGCAAATGCCTGTTGGTGTAATACACAAGGAAAACGTAGCAATACAGGCTAACTTCAGGTGTAATATGATCAGGAGGCACACTCCGCCCGCTGTAAGTGCTGTAAATGCCTGTTGGTGTAACACACCAGGAAAACACAGCAATACAGGCTAACTTCAGGTGTAATATTATCAGGAGGCACACTCCGCCCGCTGTAAGTGCTGCAAATGCCTGTTGGTGTAACACACCAGGAAAACACAGCAATACGGGCTAACTTCAGGTGTAATATGATCAGGAGGCACACTCCGCCCGCTGTAAGTGCTGCAAATGCCTGTTGGTGTAACACACCAGGAAATTGCAGCAATACAGGCTAACTTCAGGTGTAATATGATCAGGAGGCAGACTCTGCCCGCTGTAAGTGCTGCAAATGCCTGTTGGTGTAACACACCAGGAAAACGCAGCAATACAGGCTAACTTCAGGTGTATAAGGTGCAGGAGGCACATTCCACCCACTGTAAGTGCTGCAAATGCCTGTTGGTGTAACACACCAGGAAAACACAGCAATACGGGCTAACTTCAGGTGTAATATGATCAGGAGGCACACTCCGCCCACTGTAAGTGCTGCAAATGCCTGTTGGTGTAACACACCAGGAAAACGCAGCAATACAGGCTAACTTCAGGTGTAATATGATCAGGAGGCACACTCCGCCCGCTGTAAGTGCTGCAAATGCCTGTTGGTGTAACACACCAGGAAAACGCAGCAATACAGGCTAACTTCAGGTGTATAAGGTGCAGGAGGCACACTCCACCCGCTGTAAGTGCTGCAAATGCCTGTTGGTGTAACACACCAGGAAAACACAGCAATAAGGGCTAACTTCAGGTGTAATATGATCAGGAGGCACACTCCGCCCGCTGTAAGTGCTGCAAATGCCTGTTGGTGTAACACACCAGGAAAACGCAGCAATACAGGCTAACTTCAGGTGTAATATGATCAGGAGGCACACTCCGCACGCTGTAAGTGCTGCAAATGCCTGTTGGTGTAACACACCAGGAAAACGCAGCAATACAGGCTAACTTCAGGTGTATAAGGTGCAGGAGGCACACTCCGCATGCTGTAAGTGCTGCAAATGCCTGTTGGTGTAACACACCAGGAAAACACAGCAATACGGGCTAACTTCAGGTGTAATATGATCAGGAGGCACACTCCGCCCGCTGTAAGTGCTGCAAATGCCTGTTGGTGTAACACACCAGGAAAACGCAGCAATACAGGCTAACTTCAGGTGTATAAGGTGCAGGAGGCACACTCCACCCGCTGTAAGTGCTGCAAATGCCTGTTGGTGTAACACACCAGGAAAACACAGCAATACGGGCTAACTTCAGGTGTATAATGTGCAGGAGGCACACTCCGCCCGCTGTAAGTGCTGCAAATGCCTGTTGGTGTAACACACCAGGAAAACACAGCAATACGGGCTAACTTCAGGTGTATAATGTGCAGGAGGCTTAGCAACAATGACACTGACACTGTCCCCTGCCTATCCTTCTCTCTCCCTGCACACAAGGTTTATCAAAGTATATGACACTGACACTCTCCCTGCCTATCCTTCTCTCTCCCTGCACACAAGGTTTAGCAAATAATGTGACACTGACACTGTCCCCTGCCTATCCTTCTCTCTCCCTGCACACAAGGTTTAGCAAAGAATATGACACTGACACTCTCCCTGCCTATCCTTCTCTCTTTCTACACACAAGTTTGAGGTACAAATAGCACTGACACTGTCCCTGCCTATGTAACTCTTTCCCTGCGCCGGAATACACTACACAAGGCCGCCGCACTGGCGGCCTTTTATAGTGTGGGGCGTGTGCTAAACCCCCTGAGCTATAATTGGCCACAGGCAACCTGCCTGTGGCCAATTATGGCTCTCTTAGCTGCCGGCGCTGTGATTGGCCAAGCATGCGGGGTCACAGTGCATGCTTGGCCAATCACAGCGCTGGGATTGCACTGCGATGGCACAGTGTATTGTGGGCCGTTCGCGTCACTCGAATTTGGCGCAAACGCCCCAAATCGTTTGATGTTCTCCGAACGGTCGAACAGCCGATGTTCGAGTCGAACGTATGTTCGACTCGAACACCGAGCTCATCCCTAATAAAGACATGGATGAGCTAGTTTGGGGTGGAGGAATTTGACTGGCCTGCACAGAGTCCTGACCTCAACCCGACAGAACACCTTTGGGATGAATTACAGCGGAGACTGTGAGTCACGCCTTCTTGTCTACATCAGTGCCCAACCTCACAAACGTGCTTCTGGAAGAATGGTCAAACGTTTCCATAGACACACTCCTAAACCTTGTGGACAGCCTTCCCAGAAGAGTTGAAGCTGTTATAGCTGTAAAGGGTGGGCCAACTCAATACTGAACCCTACAGACTAAGACTGGGATACCATTAAAGTTCATGTGCGCGTAAAGGCAGGGGTCCCAATACTTTTGGAAATAAAGTGTATATGTGTAAGCTGCAGAGCCACTTCATGGCACCCTAGTGTACTGCACTTCTAACTCTAATAAATTTTAAGAGTCTTCAAAGCTGGAGCACATATAATAATGGATAGATTGAGGGCAGGTATGCCTGGAGGAAGCCCACCCATAAACAGAGGATAAGAAACTAGCAGGGTCTATAAAAACATAAATCATAAAGGCTAAACAGCTAGCATTAATAAAGGACCAATTTCCAATGTAATACAACCATAACAGGCCTGCCTATTACACTATTACACACCTTATATTCAAATCTTACTACCAATGTTACCATGCATGGCTCAGACATGATTTGCATAAACAGGCACCAGGTAGGGATGCTCCCTGTCACCATTGCTGTTTGTTATCTAGATCAAGATGTTAAAAATAGACATCAGCACTAACCCTGATATTAATGGCATTCAGAGCATGCATGTGATTAACAAGAGTTCATGACTTTGCCTAAGCTATTTAAGGTTTAACTGACTTTGGGAACATCTTGGGTTTTCGAGTAAATCAAATGCACTTTAACCCCTTCCCGCCTATGGATTCTAATCTGATGGATTTTTCCATCGGAAATCCGATGAAGCTGACTTCCATCAGTCTTGCCTACACACCATCAGTCAAAAATCTGACCTTCCCAAATGCCGTGATGTAAAACACTCCGACAAGCCGAGAAAAATTAAGTTCAATGCTTCTGGGCATGCATCGACTTGATTCTGAGCATGCGTGGGTTTTTTGTTCGATGGAGTTCCACACAGACAATCTGAATTTGCTATCGTTTTTTTTCCCATCGGATAAATTTAAAACATGTTCTATTTTTTCTCACCGATGGAAAAAAGACCGATGGGGCCCATACACGATCAGTCTGTCCGATGAGAAAAGTCCATCGGACTGTTTTCATCGGTAAAACCGATCGTGTGTACACGGCATTAGTGTATCCAGGTGGATTATACCTTGGGTTTTTTCAGGACAAATTGGGCTTTCTTTTGATGGTAAATGGTAACGCATATCTCCTGATTTTTCTTTTTATTATCAAAGGAAAACTAGCCCAAAATACTAAAAAAATATTTTTTTTAAATTTACTTTCAAAATATTTATTGGAAGCTTTTACAAAGAATAGAACAAGCAACAGTACAAAAGTACTGCAGTCAACAGAACAAGTGAGCAAAACAAAAGTTATACCCTCAATAGTACCATTCTCAAAATAAGTCAACAACAATTTGTGTGGGGATCAAAGTTCTTCCTCCTGATGAACTGAAAAGATGGATACATACACAATGGAGACTACCCAAATATCAGTAAGCTAAACATGTAAACGCTAGACCATCATAATCCTGGGTAGTCAAGCACACAATAAAAGAAAAGTAAAAGATAAGAAAAAAAACAAGAGAACAAAAGGAAAAAAGAAAAAAAAAAGGCAGAGAGAAGAGGTCCGGACCAGAGACAGAGGACATTCAAAATTCCTCAAAGACAAAAAAGAACGGGTTAAAAATTTATGATTAATTAATTAATAAAAAGTTAATGAACTAGAGAGACATGCATATAATTAGCCCATGGCTCCCAAATCAGTTTTTTGACAGTGTCCTTCAAAATGCTAACAATATTTTCATGTAATATTGGATCATATTACCTTTTTCCTAGCCTGCGCCAGGGAAACAGCAGGTTGTTTCCAGGATTTGGCAAGGGTCAACTTAGCCCCTAGTAAAATAAAGAAATTTAAGCGTTGTAAACATTTAGATAAATTAGGCACAGGGGTGTTAAGAAGTTCTATATGAGGAGTCTGGGGAACTGACTGTCCCTTTACGAATTAGGGCAAAGATGCCGTTCCAAAAGCCGCATTCCCATCAGATATGGCAGATTGTCCCCGGCATTTGACACAGCCTCGAAAACATAAAGGCATTACAGAAAGGTTAATTTTGGCCAACCGAGTTGGGACTAGGTACCAACGGTAAGCACCTTCAAATTTGCCTCTACCAAGGCGACCATTGTTTTTAAATTTAGCTATATTTTTCTTGCTTTTATCAAAATTTACCACCAAAGAACAACCCAAAATAAATTCTCCTGCACCTGATGATTGCAGCAATACCACATATGCGTATGTTAGTTATTTTTTGTACCCGTAGTACAGGCCAGAAACAATGGTGCAAATTCGTTTTTTTATCCTGACTAAAACACACTGACATTGACACTAACTGACACTGATACTAATTAAAAAAAAAATAATAATAATTCTGCCCAAAATATGCTGACCCTGACCTTGACCTTTGACCTCCTCCTAGACCCCAACACTAACCATGGAAGACCTTGATCTTGTTATTTGTTCTTAAAAATAATAATAAAAAAAATAAATAATAAAGGAAAAAAAATGCTTTGGTTTGTTTACATTTTATTCTGCTGGAGGGAGAGGAGGAGACAATGTATCTTCCTCTTCATTCAGATGAGGAAATTAACACAGGGGCGGGCTCAGCGCCCAATTAGAGGCTATCACAGAGATCAGGTGACCCAGAATCGATAGTCCCGGGTCCCGATTGTTAGTACAAGACCTGGGGTTCCCAATGAGAGCCCGGTCTCTGTGCTGGTAGTGTGCTGTGTGGCTCACTACCAGCACAAATGGAGATACATATATATGTAGCCCCACGAAAAAAGCCCACTACCATGAGGCTGCATATCTGTGTTATGTCAGCATGAAGGGATTAAATAATCTCCCTGATGCGATTCTGGTGTCTATTAAGACATCTTTTCCCTTAACATGATGTATATGCACTCTCCCATCAAGCTCACCTCAGATGTATCTTTGTTACATTTGTTTGTGACATTCCTGGATACACCTGATTCCTCATTGTTTACATCTTACTAGCCGCTAAAATGTCACTTCAGTGGTAAATATAGCCATGACTAAAAATAAACTTTCTTGGATAATTCTCCATGAAAAGTTGGCTAATATTCTTCAAGACATATTCTTTGAGAACATCTGGAACCACTGGATAAAATATTCCCAACCCCCTATGAATTAGGTGCCAGGTTGAGAAGAGCAACCTTTTACCACCTGTTATGTCTTCTCTCTTTCTTCTACTACAACCTTTTAAACCCTTCTTCCTTTGCCCATGAGACAAAGCACTTTGTCCTCATTATGATGAAGACCCCTTCCTCTGGCCGGGGGTCTGTGGGCAGGGGGCATATCAGAATCTGGAAGATTCCTTTACAGAACAGAACAGAAAACTTGATCCTGGGTTCAGATCGCACTGTCGGTTCTTCCCTACTCTTTACTTGAAGCCTGTGTAATTAGGTGACAATGCTGGAGCACAACTGGGAGACAAATTGAGGCCTTGAGGTGATTTTGTTCACATTTGTAGCGCTATACAAGTTACTCACTCACTCACTCATTCACTCACAACTAACAAATAATTGTCACCCTCAACAAGGAGTGCTTTAACAAGAAACTCTATTGCAGGATCACAAGAAATTATTTAAACTTTTAGAATTACAATAACATTAATTTAGATTAAAGATTTTAGTGATTGGCTTTATAGACACTACAGTGTATGACTTAAGCCCCTAAACCTTACCCTTGATCCTACCACTAGACACTAACCTAATCATCACCACTAATTAAACCCCTATAGGAGCATATTTGCCATATCCATTTCCTGAAGCCTGTGTCCATATGTAACAGTACTACTGTTGTAACTACTGAAAACTATTCATTCCATACTTTATAATTTAAGCAACATGCATTTATCTTGTAGCCTTTCAAGCATACTGTCTTTGTCTTATTGTCATTTTTTCAGCTTCCCAGGTTGACATCTTTATAATGTACAGAACATTTTGCCTACCACTATTATGTATAAAAGTATGTCCCTTCCTGTTAAAAGTACAGATTAGAACATTTAAAATTACTGCTGTAACAGTATTTCTAGTTTTCTCTTCAAAATGTCTGTTCACAGTTAAGTTTTTTAAGTCCCATTGTGTAACCTGCTAATCAACTTAATATGATGGGCTTTCCAAGTTTTGTAATCTGAACCTTTTGTTTAAACAGATGGCAAGCTATAATGCTTTAAGTTAATGTAATCTTTGCAGAGAGGCAAACAGATTTATAAAGTCTGTGAGCATCTTTAATCTCCTCCCAGCCATTATATCTTTTCCATGGATGAAACATCTAATCCTTCAGTAATGCTGTGTTAACAGCTCTCTTTCACAAGAGTCTTAATAAATTTGCGTCTAGTGATACGGCCACTGGGCACCAAAGACGCAGAAATTAATTTGGCAGATTGGAAGGCCACAGCAAATGGGGCCAAATGAGTCTGCCCCCCCACCCCCTGCCACCTTTGTTTCTTTTTAAATTCTTTATTTAAAGTTTTTAGAAAAATACAAAATACAGTATAAGGATACCATTCAAAACTATATCAACAAGTCTTCGGGGGAAAACCCCCTGTACAAGTAGTACTAAAAACAAAAACAAAAGTCGTGGCTATTCCAAAACACAGCTGTAGTGGTCAGGGAAATGTATGGGAATATATCAATCAACTGCAAGAGGGTTCCCAACCACAGAGAAAGCAGGGGCCCCTCTTCCACCTTCAGGGTTTGCCTTCCAATTATATATAAAGCTATAATTCTGGGCCTTTGGAATAGGTGGGGGGTGGGAAAGCTGGAGGATAGGAAAAGTGCAATCAGGGGCTTGACCCTGGGGGTCCAATATAACGGCCTTTGTAAGCAGAGGCGGCTTCCCAGAATGTATCTGTCAAAGCACCAAGAGTGGGAGCTATAAACTGGCCAGAATAGCGGAAAAGGTATAGTCGCTCCAGTAGAACCATGTTTTGCAAAACATCTCCTCTCTGTGATCAGCAGAGACACAGATATCTTCCATTCTGAAAATTCCCTCAATTATGTCTAACCAAACACTTATCGGGGGAGCAATAGGTTGCTTCCAGAAAGCGGAATGCCGATCTTGGCAGCGTTAAGCAACAGAATTGTAAGTGACCTTTTATAACATTTGGATGACATAGGAGTTATGTAAAGCAGATAGAACAGCGCCCGGTTCGGTTCGCAGCAGAACTCCCGAACCGCAAACCCTATTAAAGTCTATGGGACCTGAACTTGAAAAAGTCTCCATTTTGAAGTCTTATATGCAAGTTATTGGCCATAAAAAGGGGGCTCGTGTACTGCCCTGGGGGACATGTATGATTTTAATGATGCTTAAAGTGCAACAATAAAAATAAAAAATTCCTTTAACCACTTCAGCACCGGAAGGATTTACCCCTTTAAAGACCCGGCCATTTTTTGCAATACAGCACTGCGTTACTTTAACTGACAATTGGGTGGTGTGCAAAACTGTAACACTGTAACTAAAAAAAAATGATGTCCTTTTTCTCCCACAAATAGAGCTTTCTTTTGGTGGCATTTGATAACCTCTGCAGTTTTTTTTTTTAAATATATTTTTTACTTTCTGCTATAATACATATCCAAAAAAATAAATGTAAAAAACTAAATTTATTAATCAATTTAGGCCAATATGGCTTCTTCTGCATATTTAAAGTTTAAAAAAATAAAAAATAAGCGTATATTGATTGGTTTGCGCAAAAGTTATAGCGTCTACAAACTATGGGATAGATTTAGAAATGTTTCTTTTTTTTATTGTTTTTACTGGTAATGGCGGGGGTCAGCGATTTTTAGCATGAGTGTGACATTGCGGCAGACAAATCTGACCCGAAGTGACAATTTATGAGGACCAGTGACAATAAATTGATCAGTGCTAAAAAAATTGACTAATCACTGTATAAATGACACTGGCAGGGAAGGGGTTAACATCAGGGGCAACCAAAGGGTTAACTGTGTTCCCTGCTAGTGTTTTCTAACTGTGTGGGGGATGGACTGACAGAAAGAACACAAAGATTGCAGTTCCTGATTACTTGGAACAGAAAATCTCAGTGTACTTCCCTCTCAGAATGGGGATCTTACTGTTTACATAGGCAGATCCCTGTTCTGGCTCTCTGTGGAGCAAATGGGGGTGGTCGGTGGATATCGGGTCCGCCGTACCCACGGATTGGCTACCGCAGCATGCAGCCGGCGTGGGCACGCCCACAGTATGTAGTACACAAAACAACATATAGGTACTTTGTTTTGTGCAATAGAGCCGCCCTTCCGCAGTATATACTGTATGTGGTGGGCAGTCTTGAAATGGTAAACATAGTCCCTGGGGGGTCCCCTTAGTCAGCCTGTAAAGTGGTACATCTGTACCGTGTATAGAAACTGCTGCAGCAAAACTGACATTTCTACAGAAAACAAAAGACATTGATTTTTCAGCTGCAAGCTTTGTTGATAAAAAAAAAAACATTGGCGCCAATACAAAATGTGAATTTACATTTTTTTTGTAAATGGCATGGGGTCCCCACCAAAATCCATACCAGACCCTTATCTGAGCATGCAAAAAGGGGTGGGGGTGTGCGAGCGCCACATGCCTTCAACATGGGGGTTGCTTTGCTTTGCAGAGCCTCCCCACCCCAAAACACCTTGTTCCCATGTTAATGAGGCAAGGGCCTCTTCCCCACAACCCTGCGCTGGAGTTGTGTGGGTCTGCTCGGCAGGGGGCTTATCATATCCCACCCCCCATGTGAATGAATATGGGTTACTCACTCATCAAAAAAAAAAAAATAGTCAAAAACGATCTCCCCGACCAGCCACACATGTGGGTGCCAATCCCCAGGCATTGAAACACTGCTTTTAAAAAAGACCAGTCCACCCGGTCAAATGCTTTTTCAGCATCTGTAGACAGTAAAAGCATTGGTGTGTTGGTGGCGTTTGCCAAATAAAGCTCTAGTGGTGTTGTTCTTCACCTTCCTGTCTGGAACGAAGCGCGCCTGGTCTGAGTGGATCAGACACTGTACATATAGTTGAAACCTACAGTACAGGCCAGAATTTTTATGAAAAGCTTCAAGTCCACGTTGAGCAATGAGATAGGACAATAACTTACACATTGGGTCCCATCCTTGCCCTCCTTTGGAATTACCATTATGCTTGCCCTCAATGTGTCCATCTGAAAATGATGTTCATTGCACGGTGCATTAAATGCCTGAAGGAAGGGCTCGGTCAGTGTCAGGGGGAAGTTTTATAGTAAAGCAAGTAAAACCTGTCAGGCCTGGGAGCTTTATGTGGTGTAGCGGTGGCTGTAGCTGCAAAAAATTCCTCTACCACCAAAGGTACCTCAAGGAGCTGATTTTCTACCCGTCAGGGCATCTTGGAGTCCTCTAAATATTTGCGGAACGCTTCTCACTTGCTTCACCTGAGGGGGCAAGACCATGCGGTGCCGAGTTATATAAGGTTTTGTAAAGATCCATTAAGCAATTAGCGATTTCCTGATATGAGTAAAGGAGTTTTCCCTTTCCAGAGGTAATATGAGTTATGTGGGACAAAAGTCGAGCTTCCCATAATATTTTATTATATCTTTTCATGTGACAACACTGAAGAAATTACACTTTTCTACAATATATTGTATAACAGTGTACATTTGCTGTCCCCTCAAAATAACTCAACACACAGCCAATAATGTCTAAACCGCTGGCAACAAATATGAGTACACCGCTAAGTAAAAATGTCCAAATTGGGCCCAATTAGCCATTTTCCCTCCTCATTAGTGTTACAAGGTCTTAGGTGTGAATGGGAAGCAGGTGTCAGGTCACCTGTGGCCAGGTGACAGATGCACACCGTAGGGGGTTAGGAGTGCACCACAAGGTAGTGAACCCTATGACTGACTGCTACGGATAGGATACTGAGTGGTTGTGGAAAGCGGGACCAGAGGAGCACAACCGGGATCCACAGGAAGCTAGAGCCGAGATACCCCAGGGCGCGGAGTCTAAGACCCAGCAGGTCTTCTCCAGAGCCTCTAGTGGTGAGGATGTTACGCTGCAGGCTGGGTCCAGGTCGCGACCCCTAGTGTCACGTACCTGATGGTAGTGAGCCTGAATTGCAGGGGACGGCCTCCCTTACGGCTCCCACTCCCGACCCCCTGGTAAGGTAACAGTTGGCACAGGAGTAAGGAGTGGCACGGGTGCCTGGCAGGATCAGTTGTGGTGAGGTGGTGATTCAAACACCCAGAAGCTTCCTTGCAGAATACCGGAACTGGAACGGCTAGCAGGCTGGATCGGAAGTAGCACAGCAGACTGGATCGGTCTCACAGACTGGATCGGAAGAAGCACAGCAGACAGGATCAGCTAGCAGGCAGGTTCAGCTTAGCAGGCTGGATCTGGGACAGCTCAGCAGACTGGATCGGTTTAGCAAACTGGATCGGAACCAGGAACAGGGTAGTAAACAGGCCGGGTCAGATATCAGGCGGGCAGCAGAAGTACAGGATGCAGGCAAAGGGTAGTCACAACAAGCCGGGGTCGGGTGCAGGCAGATAACAGGTTGGTCAAGGTAAGCCGGGTCTTTTAGCACAGGTATGGTCTCAGATCAGGGTTTAGCACACAACGCTGTAGAGCAGACAGCAGGGACTGTCTGTAAATGACAGGTTTAAATAGTCTCTCTGGCGCCACCCGCTGGACGCACGTGCGAACGGAGACCAGGAAGTCCGGGGCGCCTGTTTCTGGCAGGATCTCCATGACATTGCCCCCCCCAAGGGGCAGCCTCCGGATGCCCATCCGGGCGAACTTTTCAGGGTGAGACCTTTTAAAGGACTGTACCAGACTCTTAGCGTGGATGTTCCCCTCGGGCTCCCAAGAATTCTCTTCGGGTCCATACCCCTTCCACTTTATCAAAAACTGGTTCTGGTTCCTTCTCCTCCTGTAATCCAGGATAGCCTCTACTTCAAACTCCTCTTCCCCGTCTATAATAACAGGGTCAGGGGTAACAGAGCTTCGGCCAGGAAAGGGATTGAAAATAGATGGTTTCAACAGTGACACATGGAATACTGGGTGGATCTTCAGTGAATCCGGGAGTTCCAGTTCAAAAGCCACTTCATTGATTTTTCTTTTAACCGGAAAAGGTCCTAGGAACTTGGGACCCAATTTCTTTGAAGGGCATGCCATCCTCAAGTTCACTGTAGACAGCCACACCAGGTCACCGGGTACCAGTACCAACTCACCACGTCTCTTCTTGTCAAAAGTTAATTTGTTGTGTTCCTGGGTCCTGGTCATAGTTTCCTGCAAAAGTTGGTTATTGGTGGAAAAGAAATTTATTTTCTCCTGTACTGCTGGCACCGCACATTCGGGAAGAGAATTGGGTAGGAATGAAGGGTGAAAACCAAAGTTGGCAAAGAACGGGGTCTGCTTGGTGGCGGAGTGGATGGAGTTGTTGTAGGCGAATTCGGCCAAAGGAAGCAGGGAAATCCAGTTATCTTGTGTAAAAGAGGAGAAGCAGCGCAGGTACTGCTCCAGAGTTTGGTTAGTCCTCTCAGTCTGTCCATTGGTCTGGGGGTGATAGGCGGAAGAGAATGACAGTTCTATATCCAAGGCCTTACAGAGGGACCTCCAGAAGCGGGAGGTGAACTGTACCCCTCGATCTGAAACAATGTTGGCTGGTACCCCGTGGAGTCTGACGATTTCCTTGATAAATGCCTGTGCTGTTTCAGGGGCAGAGGGAGTGCCTTTCATAGGAATAAAGTGTGCCATTTTGGACAGACGATCGACTATCACAAAGATAGTGGTATGATCTTCTGCTGGAGGTAACTCGACAATGAAGTCTATGGATAACATCCTCCATGGTCTGTCTGGAACAGACAAAGGTCTTAATAAGCCCCAGGCCTTGGTTCTATGAGTCTTGTTCCTGATGCAGGTAGTGCAGGACTCCACAAATTCTTTACAATCTTCCCGTAATTGAGGCCACCAAAAGGTACGCTGTACCAAGTTGGTGGTCTTCGCTATGCCAAAGTGCCCGGCTAATGCATGGTCGTGGCAGAGTTCCAGGACAGATACTCGTAGATCCTTGGGGATATAGATCTTGTCCTTATGCCAGAGCAACCCGTCCTTAACCTGCAGTTCCAATTCAGGAGAGGGCAACTGCCCTGCGGAGGCTTGTTTAAGTCTGGAGAGCAGGTTTTCCTGAAGCAAGAGGAAATTCCCAGGGGCAAGGATGGTATCCGGAAGAGAAACTTCTTTGGGTTTGTGAAACATCCGAGACAAGGCGTCAGGCTTAGTGTTCTTGGAGCCTGGACGATACGTGACATGGAACGAAAACCTGGAGAAAAAGAGCGCCCATCTGGCCTGTCGTGGTTTCAGTCTCTTTGCGGATCTCAGATATTCCAGGTTCTTATGGTCAGTAAATATCAGAATTGGATGGGCAGCTCCCTCCAGCAGATAGCGCCATTCTTCTAGCGCAGACTTAATCGCCAGCAACTCCCGATCCCCCACATCGTAGTTCCTCTCTGCTGTTGACAACTTGCGTGAGAAGAAGGCCACTGGGTGAAGCAGGGCCTTGGTTCCTTGTCTCTGGGACAATATTGCCCCTACAGCGATTTCGGATGTGTCTACCTCGAGGACGAATGGCAAAGAGGAATCCGGATGCTTTAAGACGGAGGCAGAGGTAAAAAGTCCCTTAAGGGCCTCAAAGGCCTTTTGGGCCTCGGAGGACCAATGGAAGCGGTTCCCCTGTTGGGTTAATTGAGTGATTGGTGCAATGATGGCCGAGAATCCTCTGATGAACTTGCGGTAAAAATTGGCAAAGCCGACAAAACGTTGGATTCCCTTCTTGTCTGTAGGGACTGGCCAGTCTAGGATTGCAGCAATCTTCTGGGGGTCCATCTTGATGCCCTCACTGGAGATGATTAATCCCAAGAATGGTATACTTCCCTGCTCGAACGCACATTTTTCGGCTTTCGCATATAGGCCATGTTGTCGAAGCCGGGCTAACACACTCTTGACATGCCTGCGATGGGATTCGAGGGAGGAAGAGAAAATTAATATGTCGTCTAGATAGACGATAACAAATAAGTCCAGAAAGTCCCGAAGGGCATCATTAATGAAGTATTGAAACGTGGCGGGGGCATTGCACAACCCGAAAGGCATCACCAAATACTCGAAGTGCCCAAATCGAGTACGGAAAGCAGTCTTCCACTCATCTCCGTCCCTGATGCGGACCAAATTATAGGCTCCACGGAGATCAAGCTTGGTGAAGACATTGGCAGCCCTCAGTCTCTGGAATAACTCTGGCATCAAAGGAAGGGGATAACGGTTCTTCACCGTAATTTTATTTAATTCGCGGTAATCCACGCAAGGACGAAGGGTATGGTCCTTTTTCTCGACGAAAAAGATGCCCGCGCCTGCTGGAGACGTGGATGGGCGAATAAACCCCTTCTTCAGGTTCTCGTCAACGTATTCCCTTAGTGCCCCCTGTTCAACCTCTGTCAACGGAAAAATCCTTCCAAATGGGATTTCAGCCCCAGGTAATAGTTCAATGGGGCAGTCGTAGGCTCGATGGGGTGGTAGAACCTCCGCCCGTTGTTTACTGAATACATCCAGGTACTCATGATAGACTTCTGGAATAGACTGACGTAATTCAGCTTCTGAATCCAGGCAGAGCAGGTTAGACGGCCCATGAGGGACGTGAGAGCCACAGAACTGTTGGCAATAAGGTGACGAGAAGGTGACTTCCCCTGTGGCCCAGTTGATGGCAGGGTTGTGAGCTTGCAGCCAGGGCATACCGAGGATCACAGGGAATAATGGAGAAGAGATGATGTCCATACGTAACAGTTCGTGGTGGGAGCTGGAAATGACAGCAGAAATAGGAGCAGTCTCTAGAACTACAGGGCCGGATTTAATAGCAGACCCATCAGCCAGGTGAACAGAGAGTCCATGGGTCTTGGGAAGGAGAGAAATCCGATGTTTAGCAGCGAATGAAGAGTCCATGAAACAACTGCAGGCCCCAGAATCAATAATGGCGGGGGTTGGTAGGGTCTTTCCTGAAAGCTGCAATGAGACTGAAAGGGCCAGGTGAGATGCGGTCTTGGCTATAGGACCCGTGTATTCAGGAATCATAGAGAGATATTTACGGAGCTTCAGAGGGCAGTTCCTAATGTAATGTCCGGGCCCTCCGCAATACAAACACAGATTGTTCATCCGACGACGTTGTCGCTCCTCCGGGGTAAGGGAAGGACGAAGAACCCCAAGCTGCATGGGCTCAGGTGCGTTGGGTGCGGGAGCTGGTGATGCAGCAGGTACTGGGTGCAGGTGACTTGGAGCCCTTGGGAGCATCCAGGTTGGGTGAGAAAACCCTGTAGCTCTCTCAGCCCTTCGTTCTCTTAGGCGTCGATCGATCTGTATGGTTAAATCGATCAACGCATTCAAAGTCTGTGGCACCCCAACTCTAGCCAGCTCATCTTTCAGAGAATCAGAGAGTCCCATGCGGAACTGGTGACGGAGAGCGGCATCGTTCCAGTCTGTATCTGCGCTCCACCGCCTAAACTCGGTCACGTAGTCCTCTGCCGCCCTGCGTCCCTGCTGAAGGGTACGCAAAGCCGCTTCTGCAGTTGCTGAAAGCTGGGGATCCTCGTATAGCTGAGCCATAGCGTCAAAGAAGGAGGCAAGGTTGGTCAGAACTATGTCCTTTCGTTCCAGGAGACGGTGGGCCCAGGCTTGGGGGTCCCCAGTAAGCAGGGAAACCACAAAGCCCACTTTAGTGATTTCCAGAGCGAAGGTTCGTGGCTGGAGGGTGAAGTATAGTTTGCAAGAGTTGCGAAAAGCCCTAAAGCTACTTCGATTTCCGGAAAATCTTTCGGGTGCAGGGACCCTAGGTTCTGGAGAAAGCATTACTATTGTTTGGGTTGGCACAGTCCCAGAGTAAGAGGTGGAAGCATGGGGAAATCCTTGGGTTCCGGTAGCGTTGGGAAGAACCAGTAACCGTTCTTCCAGCCGGGTGTAGTTTTGTTGAAGGTCCTTGACTGCTTCGGTTAGATCTGCCAGATGCTGACACAGATCTTCCATAGGGGAGGCTCCCTGCTCAGGCTCAGGCATGGCTGTCTGCTACTGTCACGTACCTGATGGTAGTGAGCCCGAATTGCAGGGGACGGCCTCCCTTACGGCTCCCACTCCCGACCCCCTGGTAAGGTAACAGTTGGCACAGGAGTAAGGAGTGGCACGGGTGCCTGGCAGGATCAATTGTGGTGAGGTGGTGATTCAAACACCCGGAAGCTTCCTTGCAGAATACCAGAACTGGAACGGCTAGCAGGCTGGATCGGAAGTAGCACAGCAGACTGGATCGGTCTCGCAGACTGGATCGGAAGAAGCACAGCAGACAGGATCAGCTAGCAGGCAGGTTCAGCTTAGCAGGCTGGATCTGGGACAGCTCAGCAGACTGGATCGGTTTAGCAAACTGGATCGGAACCAGGAACAGGGTAGTAAACAGGCCGGGTCAGATATCAGGCGGGCAGCAGAAGTACAGGATGCAGGCAAAGGGTAGTCACAACAAGCCGGGGTCGGGTGCAGGCAGATAACAGGTTGGTCAAGGTAAGCCGGGTCTTTTAGCACAGGTATGGTCTCAGATCAGGGTTTAGCACACAACGCTGTAGAGCAGACAGCAGGGACTGTCTGTAAATGACAGGTTTAAATAGTCTCTCTGGCGCCACCCGCTGGACGCACGCGCGAACGGAGACCAGGAAGTCCGGGGCGCCTGTTTCTGGCAGGATCTCCATGACACCTAGAGTCTCCTAGCTCACGCCTCGTAGGGTAAGGAGGAAAGAGGGGAGCAGCAGCACAGGATACAAGAGTAGCGAAGGACAAGCCGAAGGTCAAGGGTCACAAGCAGACAAGGATAAACGAAGGACAAGCCAAAGGTCAAGGGACACAAGCAAACAGGGATAGTCAGGAACAAGCCAATATCGTAACAGAGAGACAGACGTAGCACACGGCAGGCAGGAACCCAAACACACAATGCTTAACAAACACGTTGATCAGCAAAGCAGGCTTGCAGTGCACAGGTTAATATAGTGTTCTGTGATAGGGCCTGGGGTGGAGTCAGGCTGGGAGGAGATTATAAAGGAAGCCAGGTGAGAGAAAGTCTGGCCTCTAAGATTAACACATGGGAAGGAAGGTAAGCTGACAGACAAACACTACTGCATATCCATGACAGCAAGTGTGTTAAATTTTTGTGTTATCTGTCTCACTCTCTCATACTGGTCACTGGAATATCAACAGTGCACCTCATGGCAAAGAGGAGGATCTGAAAAAAAGAATTGTTGCTCTACATAAAGGTGGGCTAGGCTATAAGAAGTTCGCCAAGACCCTGAAACTGAGCTGCAGAATGCTGGACAATGTACCCAATGCACATTCACATAGGGGGGACGGGATCTGGAGGCCCCCTTGTTAAAGGGGCTTCCGGATTCTGATAACCCTCTGCCCGCAGACCACCACAACCACTGGGCCAGGATTGTGGGGATGAGGCCCTTGTCCCCATCAACATGGGGACAAGGTGCTTTGGGGGGGACCCCAAGGCATCCTTCCCATGTTGAGGGCAAGAGCGGCCTGGTATGGTTCAGGAGGGGGGCAGCATATAATTTTTTATATATATATATATACAGTATATATATATATATATATATACCGTATTTATCGGCATATAACACGCACAGGCGTATAACACGCACCCTAACGTTAAGAGGGAAGTTTCAGGAAAAAAACTTTCCACAGCCCCCTGCGTATAACACGCAGGCACAGTTTACCCTCTATTTTCAGGGTAAAAAAGTGAGTGTTATACGCCAATAAATACAATATATATATATATATATATATATATATATATATATATGCTACATGGTGTGTGTGTATGTATGTATATATATATATATACACACACATATATACAGTGTATGTATATATATATATATATATATATATATATATATATATATATATATACACACAGTGTAGACTATATATACAGTGCAGGCAGTATATCTGTATATATTAATACACTGCCTGCACTGTATATATAGTCTACTGTATATATAGTCTACACTACACTGACTACACTGTATATATAGATGTATACTGTATATACTAAACTGCCAGCACGCCACTAACTAACCTGCCTCTAGCTAACTGTTCTCTCATTCATACCACTATATACGACCGCCATGTAAGCAGCATTATATAGTGTGTGACGTGGACTTAGCCCCCTGAGCTATGATTGGCTAAAGGCACCCTGCCTTTGGCTAATCATGTCTCTCATAGCAGAGCGCGCTGTGATTGGCCAAAGCATGCAGGTCAGGTGCATGATTGGCCAATCATCAGACGTCATTGTACTGCGATCTTGCAGTGCATTATGGGGCGTTCCACAGTGCTCAAATTTGCACATTTGGACCATCCCTAATGGGGACCCTAAAACTGCAGACCAGCTTGTGGACCTGGTGGAGAGATATACTGCAGCTGAGGATTTGCTGAACTCATCTTTACCTCACCCCAATGTCTCTAGGGGTTAAAAACCGCCTGGTAAGACTGTTACAGGGTCCAAGGGCTCAGGAAAAAAATGATAAGACTGATGCTACAGATAATGAGACTGTGGGTTCAGGACCTGGAGACTGGCCAAATAGGTCAGGAAGGTCCTTGAGGCCGTTTAGAGGACTGTGTGCAGAACCTATAAAGTATTATTGTTGTCGCGCGTTAGATCATATTGCTGCTAACTGTTCCCTAAATGATGAACCAATGTGATAATGCTTATTTGGAAAAACGCATGTCTCTTTTTGCACAAGCAGCATGTACTGCATCATGTCTGGGACGTATGGAAAAACAAATGTGTGTGATTTCAGTTAATGGAAAGCCAGTCACTGTTCTACTAGACTCTGCTACTGTTGTGACATTAGTCTTAAAGGTGATTTTGTTAACCCTAGCACTGTTGAGGTTATTTGTGTACATGGTGACACACATGACTACCAGAATGCTATGGTTGAGATTGAAACTCCCTGGGGCCTGGTGTCTCATTCAGTGGGAGTGGTACCCTCACTGCTTCGTGAAGCTATAGTGGGGAGAGATTTTCCACATTTTTGGAGTTTGTGGGAAAACAAAAAGGAGTCAGTAGGACAGAGCTCCCCCTGCTGGGGAAACACCTGAACTCATTTCTGACCTTTTTGATTGCAAAATTGAAGGGGAAACTGATGGTGTGTCCAAGGAAGGGTGGGTCTTTTCCTTTCCCTGTAATCGCTAGGGAGCAGGAGGAGCTGGAATGTAACCCAGAGCTTGAGATTAATGAATAATAAATTATCTCTGGCTCTAATAATGAAAGTGGCAGAATGTGGTGCCTGACTTAGAAGTCAGAAAAAAGGGTTTTGGTACAGAAAAGACAGACTCCACACATAATAGAGCCAGAGAAAACATTAAAATGATTGATGGGATTGTGGGGGTGTTTTTTCACATCTTAAATATAATTTGCTGTATTAAGTGGTAAAGCAAGTGGAGTAGGTGGTAGAGCGGCTAGTGGTCCCCAAACCATATAATCGGATGTTATTAGATTTAGCCCATGGTCAAATAATGGGTGGACACCTGTGTATACAGTACAGTTGGATGAACGGTTTGGGCCAAACTTTTGCTCGGCCCGAACCGTTCGTCCAACTCTACTCTATACACAGATGTCCACCCATTATATGACACAAATTTGGGTGTTCGGCGAATACCCAAATTTGCATTCTAGGGCCCTAATTGTATGAAGCCTTGCAGCCTTGACAGGTGCAAGGCTATGCCAATTAGGACACAGAGCACTGTCAGAGCCCTGATTGGACAAAGTGATGATGACTTTGTCCAATCACGGCTCAGTGCTTATAGCCCCACCCCACACTATAAAAGGTTCTGTGACAGACCCAACCAGGACAGAGGCTTTTGTAGGGGACTGCAGGCTAGCCTCTTGCCTGCTGACTATCTGCCCTGGCTTTTAAGGGAACACTATTCTTTAGGAGGTGTGTGCCTGGGGGAGCCAGGGCAGAGGAAGCTGTCTTCCCTCCCAAGCAAGGATCCGTGCAACTGGGAGACAGTACCAGGGAAACGTTGTTCCAGAGTCAGATAAGGGTACGGGAGATGGAGCAGCTGGCTCATCTCCCCAATGGCAGATACACAGTTCGGGAGAGAAGGTAGTTGCCCCCCCCGAGGCAAATACACAGCCCAGGAGTGAACAAAACCGGCCTCCCTTCTCAACAGTTAGATGGAGCAGATGATGTGGGGTCCCCAGCATAACTACTGGCATCAGGGCAGAGTGCTACCAACCTCTACCCAGCACCGGCAACAACTCTGGAGTTTCAGGGAGCCAGGGCAGGTGGCCCCTCTCTCCAGAAACAAGCTGATGTAGTGAAGCTCCTACTCCCAGCTGAAGCACTGGCAAGGGTGCAGAGCGCCACTGGCCTTTTTCTAGCACCTATAGTGTCGCCAGGGAGTAATAAAAAACACAGACAGTTTTTGACAATTCCTTTATAAAAAAAAAAAAACAGTGTCCCCCGATGTAAATTCATTTTCAATTATGACGCAGAAGACACTGCCGACCCGAAAAAGAAAAAAAAATTGCTCCACTGTCAATGAAGGCAAACCTCCGAATGCCTGGCTTGTCTGTCTTGCCATTTGATAGTTCTTATATAGGCAAGGGGTGGAGCCACCTGGCGATGTCACCTGGTGGCACCACCCTCCTTGTCAGGGGGGATCTGGGGGCCCCCTTCTTAAATGGGCTTCCAGATTCCGATAAGCTCTCTGCCCGCAGATCCCCACAACCACAGCCAAGGGTTGTGGGGAAGAGACCCTTGTCACCAAGCACCCGCCCTCCCATGTTGAGGGCATGTGGCCTGGTATGGTTGGGGGAGCGCTCACTCATCAACTCCTTTACTGGCCTGCCAGGCTGTGTGCTCTGATAAGGGTCTGGTATGGATTTTGAGGGGGACCCCACGCAATAAAAAAAAAAGTCTATTGACGGCAATATTATTGAATTTATGGCATTTTTATTAATTTTTTTTTTTACTACCGTGACTGCGACATTATGGCAGACACTTTTGACACCATTTTGGGACCATTGTCATTTTTACAGCGATCAGTGATATAAAAATGCACTGATTACTGTGAAAATGACACTGGCAGAGAAGGGGTTAACCTGTAGGGGGCGCTGAAGAGGTTAAGTGTGACCTAATGAGTGATTCTTACTGTGTGGGGGCATGGCTTGGTGTGTGCCATCACTGATCGTCGTTCCCTATGACAGGGAACAGACGATCAGTGACACTCTCACTAGGAAGAACGGGGAAAGGTTTGTTTACACTTACCTCTCCCCTTTCTTCAGCTCTGTGACCCGATAGCGGGACACCGGTGGCGATCGGGTCCCGCGGGCACGGTCACGGAGCTCAGGACCGGGTTGCGAGCGCGACCCACGGCTGGGCATCTTAAAGGGGACGTACCTGTACGTGCTTATGCCCAGCCGTGCCATTCTGCTGACGTATATGTACAGGCGGCAGTCCGTAAGTGGTTAAAATGTCATTTTGTTGCTACATGTTCTATACATGCTACAGATGTGCCACTTTACAGGCAGACTAAGGGGACCCCCCACGCACTATATTAAAAAAGGATTTTTTCATTTTTATTGTTGCACTTTAAGCATCATTAAACTCACTGCTCCTGTAAAAATGTTATTTTTTTAACCACTTGCCGACCAGCTGCCGTAGATATACTGCGGCAGGTCGGTTCTATTGCTCGAATCGCCGTAGGTGTATGTCACTTTGTACAATAGCTACAGTAGGCACATTTACAGCGCCAAAGGCACGCACGCATGAACGCCGGAGCCGATGCATGTAGTTGGCGGCCACAATGTCCACCGGCCACCCACGATCGCTCCACAGAGAGCCAGAAAGTTCTGTCAGGGGAGTACAGAGTGATTGTCTGTACCTAGTGATTAGGAACAGAGATCTCTCTGTACTCCCAGTCAGTCCACTTTCCCCACAGTTAAAAATACCTCCCAGGGAACACATTTAACCCCTTGATTGCCCCCTAGCTTTAACCCCTTCCCTGCCAGTGTAATTTATACAGTACTCAGTGCATTTTTATAGCACTGATCGCTGTATAAATGTCACTGGTCCCAAAAAAGTGTCAAAAGTGTCCAATCTGTCCACCGCAATGTCGCAGTCCCACAAAAAAACGCTGATCACCGCCATTACTAGTAAAAAAAAATTATAATAAAAATGACATAAACCTATCCCCTATTTTGTAGACGCTATAACTTTTGCGATTTTTTTTTTACCAAAAATATGTAGAAGAATACATGTTGGCCTAAACTGATGAGGAATTTTTTTTATATATATATTTTCTTTTGGAAATGTATTATAGCAAAAAGTAAAAAATATGTATTTTTTTCAAAATTGTCTGACTTTTTTGTTTATAGCGTAAAAAATTAAAAAAACGCAGAGGTGATCAAATGCCTCCAAAAGAAAGATCTCTTTGTGGGAAAAAAAAGGACATAAATTGTTTGGGTACAACATCGTACGACCGCTCAATCATCAGTTAAAACGACGCAGTGCCGTACCATAAAAAAATGGCCTGGTCATTAAGGGGGTAAATCCTGCTGGGGCTGAAGTGGTTAAAAAAAAATTGCATTGTTACATGTCCCCCAGGGCAGTACCCTTACCCCATATACTTTTTATGGCCAATTACTTGCACATAAGCCTTCAAAATCGGCTCCCATAGACTTCAATGAGGTTTGCCGTTCGGGTCAGAACTTTTTCTCTGTTCGGGAGTTCTGGTGCAAACCAAACAGGGGGTTGTTTGCCCATCTCTAGCCAGCAGCATCTGTGTCTACAGGCACAGGTGGACGTGGTCTGTCCTCAGGCATCCTTAGTGATGTTGCCTGTGCTATCCAGCCACAACATGCAGAAGAGGTGGTGAACTGGCTTACTAAATTATCCGCATCCTCTATGACCCAAGCTGACACTAGTGTGCAGTCCACTGCAGCTGCCAGAGCTGCTTATTCTGCCTCCTTGTCCACAGCTACTCCTGCCATAGTCCCAGCATCATGCATGAAGGAGTTAGCTGAATTATTTGTACACAAGCGTCAGCCACTTGCTTCTTGAGTAGGGATGAGCTTCGAGTTCGAGTCGAACATGAGTTTGACTCGAACATCGGCTGTTCGATCGTTCGATGAAGATCGAACATTATGGGCCATTCACACCAAATTCGAGTGGCGCGTCACTACCCATAACGCACTGCGTCATCGCAGTGCTTTGCTGGCTGATGATTGGCCAAGCATGCACTATGACCCGCATGCTTTGGCCAATCACAGCGCCGTCAGCACAGAGAGCCATAATTGGCCATAGGCAGGGTGCCTTTGGCAAATCATGGCTCAGGGGATTAGATACTCGCCCCACCCTATATAAGGCCGCCTGCGCTTCGGCCTTGTGTAGTGTGTTGCGGCGGTCAGAGAGAGAGAGTGTCATTTTATTTCAGTTAGCTAGATTGAGCAGGCAGTAGATCCAGTTAGATCAGTATATTTAGTATATATATGCATTCCAGGCTTTCTATATATATATATATATATATATATATATATATATATTGTGACAGCAGGAAGGTAAAGTCACCTGGTTGCATCCAGGGGGGTAGATATATTTCGCCCAGATTCAGGCTTTACGCCGATTTGTACAACTAGGTGGAGAGTTGTATAAGGCTAGTGTGCTCATGGATGACTCATACCTCTAGGGAGAGGGCTGGGCGTCGTGCAGACAGGGAGTTGATGAGACCAGCTGAACCTTGTCAGCTCATTTAGGCCTCTATAAGAAAGCCGAGCTTCATTAGATGTTAGCTCATGCCTGGAACCAGACCTGTGTGGACTGTCTAGGGAGAGTGAACCCCTGTGCGGTGAGAGAAAGCCTGTGTGGCTATATTTTGCTTGGACATTTAAAACCAGGGACTAGGACAGCACTAGGCTGATCCCAGTTGTTAGTTAGGAAACCTGTATGTTTAGTCAGAGGTCAAGTTGACCAGGATTTATTTTGTTTATGTTTTTTTTGCCTTGCTGTGTTTTTGTCACTGTAAATAGAAAATAAACCGCACCTTTTTGATTTTGAAAACCACAACCTCCGTCTGCTGGGCCTGTTTTTGGGTGGGGAGCCCATCCCGGGGGTCACACATACCCGCTGCCGAGCTAACCCCCTCACAGTTGGTGGAGAACCAGTGGCAGTTTTTTTTTAAGCCAGCATGGAGGAGATACTGAAACAGCTGGCTCTAGCAAATGCCAATCAACAGCAGACAAATGCAGGTTTGCAAAGGAGCCTTGCAGCCCAGCAGCAAGCTCATCAACAGAGCCTTGCAACTTTACAACAGAGTCTGGAGGCTCAGCAACAAGCCCAACAGCAATCTGAGGCCCGCTTCATAGACCTGTTGCAGAAGCAAGAGCAGAGACTACAACAACAGATGGAAGCAGTAATGCAGCAACGTCCGCAGACCAGTGAGGAAAGCCGTCCCACTGATACCGCGTCCTTTGGGGTGAGTCGTTTATTGACAAAAATGACTGGAGAGGATGATCCAGAGGTATTTTTGACCACATTTGAAAGGACCGCTGAAAGAGAAAAGTGGCCTGAGGAGCAGTGGGCTGGACTAGTGGCTCCTCTGTTAACTGGTGAATCGCAGAAAGCTTACTATGACCTAGAGCCTAACCAAGCAAAAGACTATGTGATGCTAAAAGCTGAAATATTGGCAAGGCTGGGTGTCACCCTGGCTGTCCGGGCTCAGCGTGTGCATAACTGGACTTTCCAGCTTGGAAAACCCCCCAGGTCTCAAATGTATGATCTCATTCACCTGAGCAGAAAGTGGCTACAGCCAGAGACTTTGTCCGCACCAAAGATTGTGGAACGTGTTGTAATGGATCGGTTTTTGAGAGCTCTTCCTACTGCCATCCAAAAGTGGGTAAGCCATGGAGACCCAGAGACGGCCGATGGTCTTGTGGATCGTGTGGAGAAATACTTGGCTACAGAGAACCTGACGGCCTCTTCCAGAGACACTCGGACTTTCCACCCTAAGACCAGACCATCCCCAGGGGCGGATAAGAGGATTCCAAGGGGTGAGGGTGGAGAGAGTGAGAGGGTGGGAGCTCTACCCCAAGTTTGGCGAGAACAGCCTGGGAAATCAGCGGCTCAAGAGGCCGCAAGAAGGATCGTTTGCTACCGCTGCCGGCAAGCGGGACATATTGCAGCAAATTGCCCGGTTGTGGAGGAACCCATGCAGTGTGACTTTCTGACGGGCAGACGTCAGTCGCTGTGTGCGACAGTCGCATGCACTGCCATTCGGGGAACTGAGAAACATTTATGCAAAATGTGTATTAATGGTAGAAATGTTGTGGTATTGCTGGATTCAGGTAGCCTTGTGACCCTGATAAAGGCTGAGTTAGTTAAAACAGAGGTCTCTGGGAATAGCAAGGTAGCCGTTATTTGTGTGCATGGGGACACCCGAGAGTATCCAGTGACTACAGTGTGTTTCGAGACACCCAAGAGGGCTGTTGGATATTGCCAAGGAAACTTGGGAAAGTGAGAGTTCTCCCCACAGGAGTGTGATTGAGCATGTCGCCCTGATGCAAGATCGAATTGCACAGGTAATGCCCATCGTGAAGGAACATTTGGCCCAAGCGCAGTTGGCACAGCAGAGAGTGTACAACCGTGGAGCCAAGACCCGTACCTTTTCCCCGGGGGATAGGATATTGGTACTTGTCCCTACGGTTGAAAGTAAATTCCTTGCCAAATGGCAAGGCCCCTACGAGATAATGGAAAAAGTGAGCGAAGTGAATTACAAGGTCAGACAACCAGGAAGGCGAAAGCCCGAACAGATCTATCACGTTAATCTGTTGAAAGCCTGGAGGGATAGAGAGTCCCTAGTCGCAGACACTTGGTCACCAGCTCAAACTGGTTGCGTGATTCCTGAGGTTGGAATCGCAGCCACCTTGTCACAACCCCAACAACAGGAGGTTAAGGAGTTTGTGCTTCGCAACAAGGAGGTATTCTCTGAGCTGCCGGGACAAACATCTGGGGTAGAGCATGACATTATTACCCCGCCCGGTGAAAGGGTGAAGTTAAAACCCTATCGGATCCCAGAGGCCCGACGGGAGGCAATACGGGAGGAAGTACAGAAAATGCTGAACTTAGGGGTGATAGAGGAGTCCCAAAGTGATTGGTCTAGTCCCATTGTGTTGGTGCCTAAACCGGATGGGAGCTGGCGATTTTGTAACGATTTTCGTCAGTTGAACAAAGTTACAAAATTTGACACCTACCCCATGCCACGTATAGATGAGTTGATCGACCGGCTGGGAACAGCCCGATACATGACGACTCTTGACCTCACAAAAGGGTATTGGCAAATCCCCCTGGCCAAGTCGGCCAAAGAGAAAACCGCATTTGTAACCCCAGACGGGGCGTTCCAATATAAAAGAATGCCGTTCGGGTTACAGAATGCGCCGGCCACATTCCAGCGGAAAATGGACCAGATGCTGAGGCCCCATCGGAAGTATGCTGCGGCTTACCTGGATGACATAATTGTCCATAGCACAGATTGGGCCTCACATCTGCCAAAAGTGCAAGCAGTCCTGGACTCTGTTCGGGAAGCAGGGTTTACGGCTAACCCCAAGAAGTGTACCATTGGGCAGGAGGAGGCCAAATATCTTGGGTACACCATTGGGAGGGGAGTAATAAAACCCCAACTCAACAAAGTCGAGGCCATCCAGAGTTGGCCACGTCCCAACAGCAAGAAGCAGGTACGAGCCTTTCTGGGAATCGCTGGGTATTATCGGCGATTCATTCCCCACTTTGCTTCTAAGGCTGTGCCCCTAACCAACCTGACGAAGGGGAAAGGGTCGGTCATGATTAAATGGACCCCCGAGGCTGAGGCAGCATTCCAATTCTTGAAACAAGCCTTATGTAGCCAGCCAGTGTTGTACTCACCCGACTTCTCTAGAGACTTTGTCGTACAAAGTGATGCGTCAGATGTGGGGTTAGGAGCAGTATTGTCCCAGGTCTGGAACGGGGAAGAGCACCCAGTCATTTACCTCAGCAGGAAGTTGAAGTCCCATGAGGTAAATTACGCCACCGTTGAAAAGGAGTGTTTAGCGGTGAAGTGGGCTCTAGATTCCCTTCGGTACTACCTGCTAGGTAGGCACTTTGACATGGTTACGGATCACGCTCCGTTCAAGTGGATGGCTCAAAACAAGGAAACAAATAGAAGAGTGAATAGGTGGTTCCTGGCCCTCCAGGAATTCAACTTCACAGTAAAGCATCGCCCTGGCGTTCAAATGGGGAATGTGGATGCTTTGTCTCGAGTACATGAATGCCTGATTGCTGGTGTTCCAACCCCGAGGTTAAAACAAGAGGGGGGGGTATGTGACAGCAGGAAGGTAAAGTCACCTGGTTGCATCCAGGGGGGTAGATATATTTCGCCCAGATTCAGGCTTTACGCCGATTTGTACAACTAGGTGGAGAGTTGTATAAGGCTAGTGTGCTCATGGATGACTCATACCTCTAGGGAGAGGGCTGGGCGTCGTGCAGACAGGGAGTTGATGAGACCAGCTGAACCTTGTCAGCTCATTTAGGCCTCTATAAGAAAGCCGAGCTTCATTAGATGTTAGCTCATGCCTGGAACCAGACCTGTGTGGACTGTCTAGGGAGAGTGAACCCCTGTGCGGTGAGAGAAAGCCTGTGTGGCTATATTTTGCTTGGACATTTAAAACCAGGGACTAGGACAGCACTAGGCTGATCCCAGTTGTTAGTTAGGAAACCTGTATGTTTAGTCAGAGGTCAAGTTGACCAGGATTTATTTTGTTTATGTTTTTTTTGCCTTGCTGTGTTTTTGTCACTGTAAATAGAAAATAAACCGCACCTTTTTGATTTTGAAAACCACAACCTCCGTCTGCTGGGCCTGTTTTTGGGTGGGGAGCCCATCCCGGGGGTCACACATACCCGCTGCCGAGCTAACCCCCTCACAATATATATATATATATATATATATATACACATACTGTATACAGTTTAGCTAGATCTCACTGCAGAGTGTTCCTGGTGTACTGTTCCGAACTTCCTAATATACCACAGGCAGGCCGTTGATTCAGTTAGCTCCAGTATATTCAGTCAGTATACTGTATCCTGTGCAGCTACATCAGTGCAGAGCGTTCCTGTTCTCTTCCTAATATACTACAGTCAGGCAGTTGATTCAGGTAGCTGCAGTATATTCAGTCAGTAAACTGTATCCTGGGCACAGTGTGCAGCTAAACCTCACTGCAGAGCATTCCTGTTCTCTTCCTAATATACTACAGGCAGGCAGTTGATTCAGGTAGCTGCAGTATATTCAATCAGTATACTGTATCCTGGGCACAGTGTGCAGCTAAACCTCACTGCAGAGCGTTCCTGTTCTCTTCCTAATATACTACAGGCAGGCAGTTGATTCAGGTAGCTGCAGTATATTCAGTCAGTATACTGTATCCTGGGCACAGTGTGCAGCTAAACCTCACTGCAGAGCGTTCCTGTTCTCTTCCTAATATACTACAGGCAGGCAGTTGATTCAGGTAGCTGCAGTATATTCAGTCAGTATACTGTATCCTGGGCACAGTGTGCAGCAAAACCTCACTGCAGAGCTTTCCTGTTCTCTTCCTAATATACTACAGGCAGGCAGTTGATTCAGGTAGCTACAGTATATTCATTATATATATATATATATATATATATATATATATATATATATATACATCCCAGCTTTGTGCAGCTACATCTCACTGCAGGCCATTCCTTGGGTACCTATTTAAATACATCAAATACAGTATGTCTGGAAGGCCACCAAGGAGAGGCAGAGGCAGACACTCACTAGCCACTAAAAGAGGGCAAGCACTCTCTGTGTCTAGAGCCAACAGTGCTGGTCGTGGACACGGTGCATTCTCAGCACATAGCCGTGGGGCACGCTTGTCCTTTTTTCCGGCAGCTGGCCGTGTTGAGCCACGTGTTGGTAGAGTGGATGACCAAGCTGTCCTCATCCTCTTCATCCTCTGTCACCCAGGCTCAGAGTTCCTTGGCTGCAAATGAAGGTGCCAAAGCGGCCTATTCCATTGGCTCAAGGTCATCAGTTACTCCTTCCCTAGCCCCACCATCATGCCCTGAGGAGTAGTGATGAGCCGAACACCCCCGGGTTCGGTTCGCACCAGAACCCGCGAACGGACCGAAAGTTCGCGCGAACATTAGAACCCTATTAAATACAATGGATGCGAACGTTCGGATTCTAAAGTGCTAATTATAACGACTATTATCCATGTTATTGTCCGAAACAGAGTTTGGGAACCCGGGTTCTGCACCAGGGGACATGTATCAATGCAAAAAGAAGTTTTAAAAACGGACGTTTTCCGGGAGCAGTCATTTTAATGATGCATAAAGTGAAAAAAAAAAAGTCAAATATTCCTTTAAATATTGTACCTGGGGGGTGTCTAAAGTATGCCTGTGAAGTGCCACGTGTTTCCCGTGTTTAGAACTGTCCTTGCACAAAATAACATTTCTAAAGGTAAAAAAGCCATTTAAAACTGCGGCTTTAATGCAATGTCTGGTCCCGGTAATATGGATGAAAATCTTTAGGAAAAATGGCATAGCTACCCCATCAACCCCCCCCCCCCTACCCCAGCCTATTACCAGCCCCTTTGGGTCTTGTATGGATATTAAGGGGAACCCCGCACACAAAATAAAAAAGCCCCTATATACTCTGAACAGCCGTATACAGGCGGTGCATACAAGACAGGGACTGTAGGTTTGTTCTTATGTAGAATCTGTTTGTAATTTTGAACAGCTGCATTGTTTAAGTGTAGCTCCATGCCAAATTCCTTTTTTCTAGCTTTTTGGAAAACATAGGGAACGGTTATCACCCCTGTCACATTTTTTTTTGCTGTCTGTGCCCCTGTTCAGAACATTTCACCTCACTTTGCGTCCCAATGACAACTGTTTTTGAAATGTGGTGTTTGTATTGAAACAAGGATTGGTAATAAAGCATCAGTAGAGAGGAGACACCTTTCTCCCATATTAATTCTTACAGGAGAGAATTTTCCTTCCAAGGGGTAGATTTCCTCTCACTTCCTGTTGTCTTCTTCCGTTTGCAAGTAGTAGTAGTTTGTAAGTTGGATGTTTGAAAGTAGGGACCTTCCGTATATACTCTGCAGAAATTGGCCCCTTAGGTGTTGGTGTTGGCACAACACTGAAAGCACTCACAGTTATTCTTGGTGGGTGCTGGAACGCCCTGCTGTCAAGTATAATATCAGGAATTGTAATAACATATAATTATTGATCAGTGGTAGTAAAAATTGGGCCTTTGATGGTGGTGCTGGTGCCACAACACTGTAAGGCCTGACAGTTACTCTTGGTGGGCGCAGCAATGGTCCCTGCTGTGAATTATCAGATCAATAATTATAATTGCATCCCCCTGTTGAACAGGGGCTGAAAAATTGGGCCTTTGGTGGTGGTGGTGGTGGTGGTGGTGATGGTGGTGCTGGTGCCACAACACTGTAAGGCCTGACAGTTACTCTTGGTGGGCGCAGCAATGGGCCCTGCTGTGAATTATTAGATCAATAATTATAATTGCATGCCCCTGTTGAACAGGGGCTGAAAAATTGGGCCTTTGGTGGTGGTGGTGGTGGTGATGGTGTTGCTGGTGCCACAACACGGTAAGGCCTGACAGTTACTCTTGGTGGGCGCAGCAATGGGCCCTGCTGTGAATTATTAGATCAATAATTATAATTGCATGCCCCTGTTGAACAGGGGCTGAAAAATTGGGCCTTAGGCACTGGTGGCACAACACTGCAACCCCTCACAGATACTGTACTTGGAGCACAGCAATGAGGCCTGTTGCAAAGTATTGCATCAAAAATTTTAATTACACGCCCCTGTTAAACAGTGGCTGAAAAATTGGGCCTTAGCCACTGGTGGCGTCACCCATAAACCAAAATGATCTTCCAAGCTATCATTGTTAATCGTATCATTGAGGAGGAGGAGGAGGATAGCCAGACAACATAACAGCACAGGCACTCAGCATCAGCATCAGTCTTGAAGGGATGTGACATTTTAAAATCAATTAGTCTGTTATATCAGCATCTGGTGTGTGGTAGCTGGTGGTGATCCAAGACTGGTTCATCTTGATGAAAGTCAGTCGATCAACCGAGTCGGTGGACAGGCGCACCCTGTGATCCGTGACAAATCCTCCAGCAGCACTGAATGTGCGTTCTGAAAGAACGCTGGATGCAGGACAGGCCAGTAGCTCAATTGCATACTGTGCAAGCTCTGGCCAGTGATCCATCCTCAAGACCCAGTAAGCCAGAGGATTTTCGGTGGGGAAGGTGTCCAAGTCTGACCTTGCCCCTAGGTATTCCTGCACCATGTATATCAGACGCTGGCGATGGTTGCTGGAACCGATCATACTTTGGGGCTGCGGACTAAAGAATTGTCTGAACGCATCGGTCAGACGGCCACCTTCCCCACCGCTCCTTCTTTGACTGCCCGAAGCCTCAGCAACTCGTTGTCCAGGACCAGGAGTTTGTAACCTCCCAGTCTCTGGGAACGCGTTGCACAGACCTTTCTGCAAGGCCTCCCGGAGTTGTCTCATCCTCTGCTCCCTCTGCGACGGTACGATAAGGTCCGCAACCTTACCCTTGTACCGTGGATCAAGGAGAGTGGCCAGCCAGTAATGGTCCCTCTCCTTGATCCGAAGAATACGAGGATCCTTCCGCAGACTTTGCAGGATCAGGGAGGCCATGCAGCGTAGGTTAGCTGAGGCATTCAGTCCGGAGTCCTCTGGGTCACTAAGGACGACATGATCCGCAGCCACCTCCTCCCAGCCACGTACAAGTCCACTGGTTTCTTGGGACTGTAAATCATCCCTAAAAAACTGCTGCTGATGATGCTGAGTGCCAGGCTCCACCTCCATGCTGACACAATCCTCCTCCTCCTCCTCCTCCTCCTCTTCCTGTGCGATGGGTGGGACAGAAGGAACACTGTCTGGGTAAAGGGGGCCTTGAGAGGCAAGGAAGTCCTCCTCTTCCTGCCTCTGTTCTGCCTCAAGTGCCCTGTCCATTATTCCACACAGCGTGTGCTCCAACAGGTGGACAAGAGGTACAGTGTCACTGATGCATGCACTGTCACTGCTCACCATCCTCGTGGCCTCCTCAAATTGTGCCAGGACAGTGCATGCATCCCTGATCATACCCCACTGGCGTGGTGAAAAAAACCCGAGCTCCCCTGACCCTGTCCTGGTGCCGTAGTCGCACAGGTACTCATTGATGGCCCTCTGCTGCGTGTGCAGCCGCTGCAGCATGGCCAACGTTGAGTTCCACCTGGTGGGCATGTCACATATAAGGCGGTTCTTGGGCAGGTTCAACTCCTTTTGAAGCTCAGCCAGGCGAGCACTGGCATTATAAGATCTACGGAAATGCACACAGACTTTCCTGGCCTGCCTCAGGACATCCTGTAAGCCCGGGTACCTGCCCAAGAACCGCTGCACCACCAGGTTAAGGACGTGAGCCATACAGGGCACATGGGTCAGTTGTCCCTGTCGGAGGGCGGAGAGGAGGTTGGTGCCATTGTCGCAAACCACCATTCCTGGCTTAAGCTGGCGTGGCGTCAACCACCTCTCGGCCTGCCCCTGCAGAGCAGACAGGACCTCTGCCCCAGTGTGGCTCCTGTCCCCCAAAAACACCAGCGCAAGCACGGCATGGCATCTTTTTGCCTGCGTACTTGCGTAGCCCCTTGAACGCCTACGGAGCACCGCTGGTTCCGAGGACAAACCACAGGAAGAGGCCATGGAGGAAGAAGAAGAGGAGGGGGTGGAGGAGAGAGGTGTGTCACAACCAGTAGTAGCATTTTGAAGGCGTGGGGGTGGAACAACCTCCAACACTACTGCACCTTGTCCTGCATCCTTCCCAGCTGCCAAAAGAGTGACCCAATGGGCCGTGAAAGAAAGGTAACGTCCCTGTCCATGCCTGCTGGACCATGAGTCAGCGGTAATATGCACCTTACCGCTGACCGCCCTGTCCAGCAAGGCCAAGACATTGCCTTCCACATGCCTGTAGAGAGCCGGAATAGCCTTCCGTGCGAAAAAGTGTCGTTTGGGAACCTGCCACTGAGGAACCGCACATTGCACAAACTCACGGAAGGGGGCCGAGTCTACCAACTGAAAAGGCAGCAGTTGAAGCGCTAGCAATTTAGCCAAGCTAGCATTCAACCGCTGGGCATGTGGATGGCTGGGAGTGAACTTCTTTCGACGGTCCAGCAGCTGGGGCAGGGAAATTTGCCTGCTAGAATCGGACGTTGGTGTACTGCTAGCAGAGTGCCCGCAAGTACTTGCCTGTGACACACCTAATTCTACACCTTCATTCCTCTCAGAGCAGGTTTCAGAGAGGAGTGAAGGTATAGTGGGGTTGGAGATCCCAGCTGATGCGGTGCAAGAAGAGGTCAGCTTTGTTCTTTGGTGTGGGTCTTTAAGGTAGGCTTGCCAACGAGCTGCATGGCAGGTCAACATATGTCTGATCAAGCATGTGGTGCCCAAGCGGCTGATGTTTTGGCCACGCGATATACGCTTGAGACATATGTTGCAAACAGCAGCTGTGCGATCTGATGCACTCGCCTCAAAAAAGGCCCACACCAAAGAACTTTTTGAATGACGGGCAGAGGCAGCGCCCTGCACAGGCGGAGCTCTGCGGTGTGATTCCGTCGGTGTGCTGCCCATACGCTGGCCACTCAAGGGCATCCTGCCTCGTTGATGTGCCTCCTCCTCATCCTCCTCCTCCTCCTCTCTCCTATTAGGCACCCACGTGGAGTCAGTGACCTCATCATCCCCTCCCTCCTCATCACTGGAGCCAATCTGGCAGTATGCTGCAGCTGCTGGAACATGACTGCCAGATTGGTGTCCTTCTTGAGCATCCCCTCTCTCTGCTCTCACGCTGCTGCCTTCCTCTAGCTGGGTTTCATCATCAGACCCTTCGAAACGCTGGGCATCCTCCTGGAGCATGTACCCAACACTGTGCTCAAACAGTTCGGGGGACTCCTCAGGAGGAGGACATGGTGGGTCTAGGGAAGGATTGACTAATGAAGATAATGATACCAGAGAAGAGGACGCTTTGGCAGCTGCTTTGCCACTACCCTGAGCCTGGGTGAGAGAGGATGAGGAGGATGAGGTGGGCTTGGTCATCCACTCTACCAAGTCTTCGGCATGATGTGGCTCAACATGTCCAGCTGCCGAAAACAAGGACAAGCGTGTCCCATGGCCATGTGCTGATGACAATGCACCGCGTACACGACCAGCACTGTTGCCCCCAGACACAGAGCCTGCTTGCCCTCTTTTTTTGCCTCCTGACTGTCTGCCTCTCCTTGGTTGCCTTCCAGACATTTTAATGGATGGCCTGCAGGGAGATGGGAAAAACAGCAATAAGGGCTACCTTCAGGTGTATATTGTGCAGGTGGCTTAGCAACAATGACACTGACACTGTCCCCTGCCTATCCTTCTCTGTCCCTAAACACAAGGATTGAAAATATGGTTCAGCAAAAAAGTTTTAGAACAGAATAGCACACTGACACTTTCCCTCACTGTACCTCTCTGTCCCTCAACTCAAGGATTGAAAATATGGAACAGCAAAATTGATTTAGAACAGAATAGTACACTGTCAGTTTCACTCACTGTAGCTCTCTGTCCCTCAACTCAAGGATTGAAAATATGGTTCAGCAAAATAGTTTTAGAACACAATAGCACACTGACACTTTCCCTCACTGTACCTCTCTGTCCCTCAACTCAAGGATTGAAAATATGGAACAGCAAAATAGTTTTAGAACAGAATAGCACACTGTCAGTTTCACTCACTGTACCTCTCTGTCCCTCAACTCAAGGATTGAAAATATGGAACAGCAAAATAGTTTTAGAACAGAATAGCACACTGTCAGTTTCACTCACTGTACCTCTCTGTCCCTCAACTCAAGGATTGAAAATATGGAACAGCAAAATTGATTTAGAACAGAATAGCACACTGTCAGTTTCACTCACTGTACCTCTGCCCCTCAACTCAAGGATTGAAAATATGGAACAGCAAAATTGATTTAGAACAGAATAGCACACTGTCAGTTTCACTCACTGTACCTCTCTGTCCCTCAACTCAAGGATTGAAAATATGGTTCAGCAAAATAGTTTTAGAACACAATAGCACACTGACACTTTCCCTCACTGTAGCTCTCTGTCCCTCAACTCAAGGATTGAAAATATGGTTCAGCAAAATAGTTTTAGAACACAATAGCACACTGACACTTTCCCTCACTGTACCTCTCTGTCCCTCAACTCAAGGATTGAAAATATGGAACAGCAAAATAGTTTTAGAACAGAATAGCACACTGTCAGTTTCACTCACTGTACCTCTCTGTCCCTCAACTCAAGGATTGAAAATATGGTTCAGCAAAATAGTTTTAGAACAGAATAGCACACTGTCAGTTTCTCTCACTGTACCTCTCTGTCCCTCAACTCAAGGATTGAAAATATGGTTCAGCAAAATAGTTTTAGAACAGAATAGCACACTGTCAGTTTCCCTCACTGTACCTCTCTGTCCCTCAACTCAAGGATTGAAAATATGGAACAGCAAAATTGATTTAGAACAGAATAGCACACTGTCAGTTTCACTCACTGTACCTCTCTGTCCCTCAACTCAAGGATTGAAAATATGGTTCAGCAAAATAGTTTTAGAACACAATAGCACACTGACACTTTCCCTCACTGTAGCTCTCTGTCCCTCAACTCAAGGATTGAAAATATGGTTCAGCAAAATAGTTTTAGAACACAATAGCACACTGACACTTTCCCTCACTGTAGCTCTCTGTCCCTCAACTCAAGGATTGAAAATATGGAACAGCAAAATAGTTTTAGAACAGAATAGCACACTGTCAGTTTCACTCACTGTACCTCTCTGTCCCTCAACTCAAGGATTGAAAATATGGTTCAGCAAAATAGTTTTAGAACAGAATAGAACACTGTCAGTTTCACTCACTGTACCTCTCTGTCCCTCAACTCAAGGATTGAAAATATGGTTCAGCAAAATAGTTTTAGAACAGAATAGCACGCTGTCAGTTTCCCTCACTGTACCTCTCTGTCCCTCAACTCAAGGATTGAAAATATGGTTCAGCAAAATAGTTTTAGAACACAATAGCACACTGACACTTTCCCTCACTGTACCTCTCTGTCCCTCAACTCAAGGATTGAAAATATGGTTCAGCAAAATAGTTTTAGAACACAATAGCACACTGACACTTTCCCTCACTGTAGCTCTCTGTCCCTCAACTCAAGGATTGAAAATATGGAACAGCAAAATAGTTTTAGAACAGAATAGCACACTGTCAGTTTCACTCACTGTAGCTCTCTGTCCCTCAACTCAAGGATTGAAAATATGGAACAGCAAAATTGATTTAGAACAGAATAGCACACTGTCAGTTTCACTCACTGTACCTCTCTGTCCCTCAACTCAAGGATTGAAAATATGGTTCAGCAAAATAGTTTTAGAACACAATAGCACACTGACACTTTCCCTCACTGTAGCTCTCTGTCCCTCAACTCAAGGATTGAAAATATGGTTCAGCAAAATAGTTTTAGAACACAATAGCACACTGACACTTTCCCTCACTGTAGCTCTCTGTCCCTCAACTCAAGGATTGAAAATATGGTTCAGCAAAATAGTTTTAGAACAGAATAGCACACTGTCAGTTTCCCTCACTGTACCTCTCTGTCCCTACAAACAAGGATTAGCACAGAATAGCACACTGTCACTGACACTCTCCCTACCTATCCTTATTTGTCCCTAAACACAAGGAATCCAGGATTAGTAAAGGAAAAAAAATGACACTGTCCCTGCCTATGCTTCTCTTTCCCTGCTCCGGAACACACTACACAAGGCCGCCGCGCTGGCGGGCTTTTATAGTGTGGGGCGTGTACTAAACCCCATCAGCAATAATTGGCCACAGGCATCCTGCCTGTGGCCAATCATTGCTCTCCTCGCTGCTGGCGCTGTGATTGGCCAAGCATGCGGGGTCACAGTGCATGCTTGGCCAATCACAGCGCCTGGATGACACTGCAATGGTGTAGTGCATTGTGGGCCGTTCGCGTCACTCGAATTTGGCGCGAACGGCCCAAATCGTTCGATCTTCGTCGAACGATCGAACAGCCGATGTTCGAGTCGAACGTATGTTCGACTCGAACGCGAAGCTCATCCCTACTGAGGAGTCCCCGAACTGTTTGAGCACAGTGTGGGGTACATGCTGCAGGAGAATGCGCAGTGTTTTGAAGGCTCTGATGATGGTACCCAGGTTGAGGATGAAGGCAGTAACGTGAGCCCAGGGAGAGGGGGTGCCCAAGAAGGACAACAAACTGGCAGTCATGTTCCCCCAGCTGCAGCATACTGCCAGGTTTGCTCCAGTGACGAGGAGGGAGGGGATGATGAGGTCACTGACTCTACGTGGGTGCCTGATAGGAGAGAGGAGGAGTAGGAGGAGGAGGAGGCACATTTCCAACGAGTCAGGATGCCCTCCAGAAGCCAGCTTAAGGGCAGCCAACCGACTACACCACACCACAGAGCTCCGCATGTGCAGGGCGCTGCTGACTCTACGCATTTTTCAAAAAGTTCTTTGATGTGGGACTTTTTTGAGACGTGTGCAGCAGATCGGACCGTTGCTATTTACAACATATGTCTGAAGCGTATCAAGCGTGGCCAAAACACCAGCCGCTTGGGCACCACATGCTTGACCAGACATATGTCGAACTCCCATGCATTCCGTTGGCAAGCGTACTTAAAAGACCCACACCAAAGAAAAAGGCAGACCTCTCCTTGCTCCTCATCAGCTGGGATCTCCAACCCCACTATGCCTTCATTTCTCTCAGAAACCTGCACTGAGAGGTATGAAGGTGTAGAATTAGGTGTGGCAAGTACTTGCGGGCAATCTGCTATCGCTACACCAACATCCGATTGTAGCAGGCAAATTTCCCTACCCCAGTTGCTAAACCGTTGAAAGAAATTTGCTCCCAGCCATCCACATGCCCAGCGGTTGAATGCTAGCTTTGCTAAATTGCTAGCACTTCAACTGCTGCCTTTTCAGTTTTTAGACTCTACCCCCTTTCGTGAGTTTGTGGAATGTGCGGTACCTCAGTGGCCAAATGCCACTTTTTTTCACGGAAGGCGATTTCGGCTCTCTACCGGCATGTGGAAGGCAATGTCTTGGCCTTTCTGGACAGGGCAGTCAGCGGTAAGGTGCATATTACCGCTGGCTCATGGTCCAGCAGGCATGGACAGGGACGTTACCTATCTTTCACGGCGCATTGGGTGACTCTGCTGGCAGCTGGGAAGGATGCAGGACAGGGTGCAGTCTTGTTGGAGCTTGTTCCACCACCATGCCTCCAAAATGCTACTAGTGGTGATTCTGCCACACCTCTCTCCTCCACCCCCTCCTCTTCTTCTTCCTCCATGGCCTCTTCCTGTGCTGATTTGTCCTCGGAACCAGCGGTGCTCCGTGGTCATTCAAGGGGCTACGCAAGAACTCAGGCAAAGAGATGCCATGCGGTGCTTGAGCTAGTGTGCTTAGGGGACAGGAGCCACACTGGGGAAGAGATTCTGTCAGCTCTGCAGGGGCAGGCTCAGAGGTGGTTTACGCCACGCCAGCTTCAGCCAGGAATGGTGGTTTGCGACAATGGCACCAACCTCCTCTCCGCACTCCGACAGGGACACCTGACCCATGTACCTTGTTTGGCTCACATCCTTAACTTGGTGGTGCAGCGGTTCTTGTGCAGGTATCCAGGCTTACAGGATCTCCCGAGGCAGGCCAGGAAAGTCTGTGTGCATTTCCGCCGGTCATAGAATGCCAGTGCTCGGCTGGCTGACCTCCAAAGAGAATACAACCTGCCCAAGAACCGCCTAATCTGTCACATGCCCACCAGATGGAACTCAACGTTGGCCATGCTGTAGCGGCTGCACATGCAGCAGAGGGCCATCAATGAGTACCTGTGCGACTATGACACCAGGACAGGGTCAGGGGAGCTTGGCTTTTTTTTGCCACGTTAGTGGCTCATGATCAAGAATGCATGAACTGTCATGTCACCATTTGAGGAGGCCACGAGGATGGTGAGCAGTGACAGTGCATGCATCAGTGATACTGTCCCCCTTGTGTACCTGTTGGAGCACACGCTGCATGGAATAATGGACAGGGCACTTGAGGCAGAACAGAGGGAGGAAGAGGAGGACTTCCTTACCTTTCAAGGCCCCCTTTATCCAGACAGTGTTCCTGCGGGCTCGCCGATCACACAGGAAGAGGAGGAGGAGGAGGATTGTGTCAGCATGGAGGTGGAGCCTAGCACTTAGCATCAGCAGCAGTCTTCAAGGGATTGTTTTAATTCCCCAGAAACCCACAGACTTGTAAGTAGCTGGGAGGAGGTGGCTGCGGATCATGTCATACTTAGTGATCCAGAGGACTCCGGACCGAATGCCTCAGCAAACCTACGCTGCATGGCTTCCCTGATCCTGCAAAGCCTGCGAAAGGACCCTTGGATTCGTGTGATCAAGGAGAGGGATCATTACTGGCTGGCAACCCTTGATTCACGTTACAAGGGTAAGGTTGCAGAACTTATCCTGCCGTCGCAGAGGGAGCAGAAGATGAAACATCTTCAGGGGGCCTTGCAGAAAGGTTTGTGCCACGCGTTTCCAGAGCCTGGGAGGTTACAATTTCCTGGTCCTGGACAACGTCTTGCTTGGTCAGTCACAGAAGGAGCGGTGGAGAAGGTGGCCGTCTGACCAATGCGTTCAGACAATTTTTTAGGGGAATAAAACAGAAAGCGCCACCTAAGTGCAATATTTTAGTCACAATTTATTAAAGACAGAGGAGATGCACTTACAAACATATGTAAAAAACGGGCTCATCTGTGTGTGTAGTTCACTGTGTGATCCAGTCTTAGGTGCATCCAGGCTCATGGGTAGGCAGAGCAGTGTGTTATTTCCATCCTGTGGCCACCAGGAGGCTAGCCAGAACCAGCAGGAAACGAGGATGATGACGTCACCAGAAGCCGAACAAGAGAGATCACTGGAAGGAAGGACAGGTGTTCAGCACACCACTGAGAAACCAGGCTACGCGCTCGGAGCTATCTGCTCCTTCAAGAGGCCTTACACGGTACTGCAGCTATGGTACTATTTATGTGCTGTGACCATTAGTGGGACAGCAAGTCCCAGCACACAAAACAAAAGCAGTATGGAAGGAAATGCTAAAAAACTACAACCCAAGTAGGTAAAAAGAGGAAGGGAAGGGAATACTAAAAATACATAAGGTGGAAAAGGATTACTATTTACAAGCAGAACAACCGCAGAAATCGAAAAAAATTATATATAAAAAATAAAAATACAAAAATACTATGGGGGAATAAGATTGTGTCCTTACTAGAACATCCACATACATATATAAATATGTATATGATGAGAAAAATATATATACATTAAAAAATATATGAAAAAAGATATGTGAAAAAAATATATATGAAAAAAAAATAATAATTATACACATATATATATATATATATATATATATATATATATATATATATATATACACACATACATGTACACATATATACATATACATATATATATATATACATACACATACATATACATAAAAGGGGGGGAAGGGAGAGGAAGAATAAATGGCTCTCATTTCACATGTAAAATAAAAATAATATTAAAATTAAAAATAAGCTGATCACATATCCCCATTAAAAAAACACATGATATTCCACATGTACCCAGAGACCCTACTGGCATATGCGCACAAGCATGCATATAATAACATGATGTATAAAATACACATATAGGTGGGCGTACAATAGAAATTGGCAATGTGGGTATGACAAAGGCGTCCTATATACAGAGAAATATGCATGATGTGGGTAAACACAATATCTTATTCACAGAAGGGTATGGACTTCGATTTCTTCATTAAGCCCACCAGGCACTAAAGTCCCCAAGGAATAAATCCAAAAGGATTCTTGCTGACAAAGCCGTTTAAAACGTTCGGCTCCAGGTAAAGTGCCTGGAATTGATTCCAGTACCCACACTTTCAAACCTGAGGTGGATTTCTTATGGTGATAGAGGAAGTGTTTAGGGACACTGTGGTGGTCCCTTCCTTTCTCAATGTATCTTCTATGCTCGCCGAAACGAGCCCTCAAAGCCCTGATAGTCCTTCCTACATAAAAAAGCCCACAAGGGCAGGTAAGGCAGTATATGACGTACTCTGTGGAACAATTATAAAAGTCCTTGAACGTGTATGTCTTCCCTTTAATAACAAATGATTTTTGGCCATGTTGGACAAACTGGCATGTCTTACAAAGGGATTTCTTACACTGGAACATACCATGAAGGGGGATCATGATAAGTGGGGTAGCTACTGCAGTAGAGCGGATCTTGCTGGGGGCAATTTTGCTCTTGATGTTACAAGCCTTCCGATATGCTACTTTAGGAACAGTTGCTAAGTTCGACTTGAGGTGGGGATCCTCAAGAAGTATGGACCAATGTTTGGCAAAAATTTTCCATTCTTTTATGTCTGGCATGGAACTGGGTAATGAATCGCGTTGGAGGTTTGGTCTCTGGTATAGCCTTAATACTAGAAATGTTGTTACTATGTCGATAGTATCTACATGCTTCCTCCACTAGAGGTGCTGGATATCCTTTGTCAAGGAATTTTTTGGTGAGCAGAGCACCATGGTGATCATAATCAATATCCCTATTACAATTTTTCCTTAAATGGCAGAATTGGCTCAGAGGGATATTGTTTACCCATCTCGGGTGGTGGCAGCTGTCGAAGTGAATAAAAGAATTACCCGCTGTAGGTTTGACATAATTGCGGGAAAAGATAGTCCCTTGGTCGTGGCATAACTCGAGATCCAGGAATGCCAATGATACCTGATCAAAGACATGGGTGAAGGACAATCCTAAATAATTGTTATTACAATAATGGACAAAGGTCTCAATGTCCTCAGACGTCCCATCCCATATTATGACCACGTCATCAATATATCGACCATAGTACACAATATGGGAGGCAAAAGGATGGTCATTGGAGAGGAATAAGTATTCCCAATATCCCATCGTTAAGTTGGCATAGCTCGGTGCAAAATTTGCCCCCATAGCTGTCCCGTTTATTTGCAAATAGTGAGTATTGTTGAACTCAAAATGATTGTGCTTAAGGCAGAATGTTAAAGCTTCCAAAATAAAAGAGACTTGCCTAAAATTAAGAAGTGGAGCTTTGGATAAAAAATGTTCGGCTGCTAGGAGGCCAACGTCATGAGGGATGGACGTGTATAAGGATGACACGTCTAGGGACCGCCACCAGTATGTGGGTTCCCAGGTGTATGGTTTTAACATGTCTAAAAGATGGGGACCATCACGAATATATGATGGCAAATTTTCGGCCAAAGGCTGCAGAAATTGGTCTATGTAGACTGAGAAGCCACAGGTGACACTATCCATAGATGCCACTATAGGACGGCAGGGAGGTTTTGTAATGCTTTTGTGCACTTTGGGCAAGTGATAGAAATATGGGGTGCTATGAAAGTTTTTCTTTATAAAATGGGCCTCATGTTTGCTAATTAAATTATCTTCTCTCGCCCTCCGAATAATATCAGCGGCCTCAACAGAATACAGGTGGGTGGGGTCATGGGAGAGTACTTTGTATGTACTAGTGTCTGACAAGAGTCTCAATGATTCATCTAAATATTCAGTTTTATCTTGGATAACTATGCTGCCACCTTTATCTGCACATCGGATAATGATACTATCATTCCTCATTAGTTGTTCTAAGGACTGACGCTCCATACTGCTGAGATTGGATCTGGGGTGGGCATGGGAGGGGTTATGTTTACACATTTGGGTTAGCTCTGTATAAACCACTTGATAGAAGGACTGTAGGTAGGGCCCTTTACACTGGGTGGGATTAAAAATAGACTTCGGACGTAGCGAAGTGTGTATGATGGGGGGAGATGTGGGGGCATGTTGAGTTAACCACTCTAAATCTTCTTCATGAAAATTTTCATCATAAAGCTCCTGTAGGGCAACAAGGTCTGGATCATCAGGGGGAATGGCGGAGAATACTGGGTTGGGGGGTTCTGGTATACGTATAGATTTTGGATTTTTAGTAGATTGTATGCTATAGAACCTTTGGACAGTCAGATCTCTGATAAATTTGTTCAAATCTTTGAACAAAGTGAAAGGATTTGGCTGGACGGTAGGGGCGAAAGTAAGCCCTTTGCTGAGTAGGGAAATATCAGAAGGGGAAAGTTCCATACCAGACAAATTGTAAATTTTTATAGTTTTCTCATTTTGGTTTTCTCCCTTCTTTCTACCTCGACCCCCTCTCCTTCCTCTTCTACGTGTTTTCTTTTGGAGAGACAAGGAGGGGGGCTGTCCCCTAAAAAATCAATAGTATTATCATGTACTGTTGTGCTCTCGGACACACTTAGGGGCATAGAAGATGGGTGAGATGGTGGTGGTTCAGGACAACTATTTACATCTGGCACTACAGGGGATATTGAGGCTGTGCTAGAATTGGCTATGATAGGCCTAGATATATCCGGAATGGACAATGGTACAGCTGCACTACTGTCTAAATGGCCATCAGAAACTACTTGGCTGAACAATCTGTTGGGGACAGGGACCTGTTTAGGGGGTCTTTTTCATATATTTTTTCATGTATATATATTTTTCTCTACATGTACATATTTATATATGTATGTGGATGTTCTAGTAAGGACACGATCTTATTCCCCCATAGTATTTTTGTATTTTTATTTTTTATATATATTTTTTTTAGATTTCTGCGGTTGTTCTGCTTGTAAATAGTAATCCTTTTCCACCTTATGTATTTTTAGTATACCCCTTCCCTTCCTCTTTTTACCTACTTGGGTTGTAGTTTTTTAGCATTTCCTTCCATACTGCTTTTGTTTTGTGTGCTGGGACTTGCTGTCCCACTAATGGTCACAGCACATAAATAGTACCATAGCTGCAGTACCGTGTAAGGCCTCTTGAAGGAGCAGATAGCTCCGAGCGCGTAGCCTGGTTTCTCAGTGGTATGCTGAACACCTGTCCTTCCTTCCAGTGATCTCTCTTGTTCGGCTTCTGGTGATGTCATCATCCTTGTTTCCTGCTGGTTCTGGCTAGCCTCCTGGTGGCCACAGGATGGAAATAACACACTGCTCTGCCTACCCATGACACGGTGTGATCCACACACCGTGAACTACACACACAGATGAGCCCGTTTTTTACATATGTTTGTAAGTGCATCTCCTCTGTCTTTAATAAATTGTGACTAAAATATTGCACTTAGGTGGCGCTTCCTGTTTTGTTCCCCTGTCTTCCTTGTGCAGAGCCGACTTTCTCTGAGGACAGCTGCCTCTTTTCATCCTTCCATTGCTCTCCCCTGTTATAGGAATGGTCATTATATACCAGCAAATGGACTAAAGAGAACTGTGACTGGACTTTTTTAGATCCAATTCCTGGCCATCTATCATGCATTAGTCTTTTGCGCTAACAGTTTATTCCATTGTTTTTACTAGACAATTTTTTAGTCCGCAGCCCCAAGGTCTGATCGGTTCCAGCAACCATCACCAGCGTCTGATTTACATGGTGCAGGAATACCTAGGGGCAAGATCAGACTTGGAGACCTTTCCAACCGACAATCCTCTGGGTTACTTGGTCTTGAGGATGGATCACTGGCCAGAGCGTCCACAGTATGCAATTGAGCTACTGGCCTGTCATGCATCCAGTATTCTTTCGGAACGCACATTCAATGCTGCTGGAGGCTTTGTATCCGATTACAGGGTGCGCCTGTCCACCGACTCAGTCGATCGGCTCACCTTCATAAAAATTAATCAGTCTTGGATCACCAGCTATCAAGCACCTGATGCTGATGTAACCGAATATTTTTCTTATGAATGTGAGATCCCTTTAAGACTGCCTATGCTGATGCAGAGTGACTATCCTGTTATGCTGAGTGACTATCCTCTTCCTCCTCGATGTTCATGTTGATAGCTTGTAAGAACATTTTTGGTTCTGGGCACCACCACCAGTGGCTAAGGCACAATTTTTCTGCCCCTGTTTAACAGGGGCGTGTAATTACAATTTTTGCTGTAATACTTTGCAGCAGGGCTTATTCCTGCGCTCCAACTACAGTATCTGTGAGGGCTTACAGTGTTTTGGTAACACCACCACACCACCACCAAAGGCCCAATTTTTCTGACCCTGTTCAACAGGGGCATGTAATTACAATTCTTGATCTAATATTTCACAGCAGGGCCCGTTCCTGCGCCCACCAAGAGTAACTGTGAAGGCTTACAGTGTTGTGGCAACACCAACACCTAAGGCCCAAATTTCTGCAGAGTATATAGGACAGGCCCCTACTTTCAAACATCCTACTTACAAACGACTCTTACTTACAAACGGAGAGAGACAACAGGAAGTGAGAGGAAATCTACCCCTAGGAAGGGAAATTCTCTCCTGAAAGAGTTAATATGGGAAAAAGGTGTCTCCTCTGCACTGATGCTTTATCACCAATCCTTGTTTCAATAAAAAACCCACATTTTCTAAATCCAATTGTCATTGGGACAGAAAGTGAGGTGAAATCTTCTGAACAGGGGCACAGACAGCAAAACAAATGTTACAGGGGTGATAACCCTTCCCTATGTTTTCCAAAAAGCTTAAAAATAGATTTTTTGGCTGGAGTTATGCCCCGTACACACGATCGTTTTTAATGTAATTTTTTAAACCAACGTTTTTCTCCTCGTTTTTTTTTCATGTTTCCTCTCAAGCCTGCCTTGCGTACACACCATCATTAAAAAAAACAATCAAGCAAAGCGCAGTGACGTTCAACACGTACGACGGCACTATAAAGGGGAAGTTCCGTTCGAATGACGCCACCCTTTGGGATGCTTTTGCTAATTCCGTGTTACCGTGTGTTAGTAAAAGTTTGGTGAGAGACGATTCGCGCTTTTCAGTCTTCGTGCTTTGAAGATCGTTTTCGGGAGTTCAGTTTGCGCATGTGGGTTCGTATCTGTTTAGCACTGCTTGTAGTCAGTTCGTATCTGTTTATTCAGTGCGGCCTGCTCTGCACGTTCGTGTTTTTCATAGGCCTTGCTGTTCTTCCGTGCGTTCTTCTAGTTCGTTCTGTTCAGCCGACCGTTATCTAGCCATGTTGCGGCTACGTACTCGTCGTAGAGTTCGTGCTGTAGTTGGTGCAGGGGTTCATGCTGTATCCCGACTCCATGCCATGAGCAGGGTCAGGAGGAGTTCATGGACCAAGAATTGGTTGCTCCAGCGGCACCAATTCTGTCACATGCCTTTGTTGCGGGAGATCAGGGAGAATAATCCTGATGATTTCAGGAATTTTCTCAGGATGTCTGACCCCGTATTTCAGCAGCTGTTGGCTTTGGTGTCCCTCTATATTACCAGGCAGGACACCGTTATGCGGGAAGCCATCAGTGCTGAGCAGAGGCTCATCGCCACGTTGCGATACCTGGCGACTGGGAGAAGCCTGCAGGACCTTAAGTTCTCCACAGGCATATCCCCCCAGGCTCTGGGGATCATTATACCAGAGACTTGTTCTGCCATCCTTCAAGTTTTGCAGGAGGACTATATTAAGGTAAGTGTTCTTCTTCAAAAATTCACATTGTATGGTTTTTATTTTTGGATACTTTTTAATTTGCTTTATTTGCAGTCCCTAATTCACATGATTCTTAGCTGCAGGGAATGTCCCCTTTCTCCCCATGTTTTATTATTTAAAGTTTGGGGTTTGAGGCCTACCTGTAAATTTGGCTTACCTAACCTCTCCAGTAGGCTTGTGCAATTCGTTTCGTAACGAATTGAAATTCGTCCGAATTTAGCAACTTTCGGACATTCGGAAGCATTCGAATTTCCGAACAAAGCAATTACGAATAAGACCGAATCCGAAATAAATTATACCGCAAATAGCGAATGCCCGAATGTCTTCGGCATAATTCGTTATGAAAAAGTTACGAATGTACGAATCCATACGAAGCACAATAACACTCACTCTGCTCTGCTCTCTGCTTCTCCCACACCGTGCTGAACTCCCTCTCAAAATGGTGTACAGGGGCGGAGGTTATAGCCGCATGTAAAAAACGAAAGTAAAATACGAGATTTCGAATCCATTCGAAGCACAATAACACTCTGCTCTGCTCTCTGCTTCTCCCTCACCGTGCTGAACCCTCTCAAAATGGTGTACAGGGGCAGAGGCTATAGCCGCATGTAAAAAACGAAAGTAAAATACGAGATTTCGAATCGTTACAAATAACCGCAATGTATTTAGAAAAGTACAAATCCATTCGAAGCACATTAGGCATAATAGGCAGCGTCGTTGTGAGAGAGACACGGAAAATTACGAATCAACGAACCCAAAAAAAGTTACGAAAGTAGGAGTTGTGTCCAGAATCAACGAAAAACAACGTACTCTACCGAAAGTACGAACCCAAAAAAAGTTACGAAAGTAGGAGTTGTGTCCAGAATCAACGAAAAACAACGTACTCTACCGAAAGTACGAATTATAAAGCAACAAAAAATTCAACGAAAAATGTCGCTTGCAAAAATACGAATGAGTCCGAACACGAAAAATCCCGTCTAGCAAAATTACGAATGATTACGAATCAACAGGACCGGAAAGAAACGAACCGAAACGGAACAAATTTTTCCGTTGTGCACAAGTCTACTCTCCAGCATGCTATCCTGGGGCCATACCTACCTTGCCTTGTCATTTCCATGTTTTTTATTCTATGTTCCATTGTAGTGCTTTACCCAAAACGCACCCTAAATTTTGCCTAGGAATGTTTCATTTTTGTTAACTTCAATACAGAGTGCTACAGCCTTCATGTGTGATATTCCCAACTCATCTTCAACCCCCCCCATAATTTTTTGGTTTGTTTGTTTTTTGTTGCTTCCAATTTTTAATGTTTTGAACAGTTTCTACCAATGTTGGCCATGAATGTGTGTATGAAATCAGCTTTCAATGTTTCTGGCTCCAAGTATTAATTTATTATTTCTTTAATTCCACAGTTCCCTTCTTCGCCACATGAATGGCAGAATGTGGCTTCCGAGTTTGCCCAGCGATGGAACTTTCCGAACTGTGGAGGAGCCATCGACGGCAAACATGTTCGGGTCGTCCCACCACCCCATTCGGGATCCTTTTATTATAATTATAAGGGGTTCCACAGCGTCGTGATGATGGCAGTGGTGTCGGCCACCTACGAGTTCCTCTATGTGGACGTTGGCAAGAATGGCAGGATGTCTGATGGAGGAGTTTTTGCCCAGACGGAGTTTGGGGAACGGCTCCTTTTGGATCTGCTGGCCTTGCCACCAGCGGAGCAGAATGTGGAGGGACTACCTTTTGTCTTTGTGGCGGATGAGGCGTTTGGCCTGGGACCCCATTTGATGAGGCCATTCCCGCAACGCACCCTCACCCCTGAGAGGAGGGTGTTCAATTATCGGCTGGCCAGAGCCAGAAGGGTGGTGGAAAATGCGTTTGGGATCATGGCCAGCCGATTTCGCCTCTTCCTTACCTCCATCCACCTTGCCCCATACAAATGGAACCATGTGGTTATGACGTGCTGTGTGCTGCATAATTTCCTAAGGGTGCATTCAACGAGTTATATATCTTTGAGTGGGCCTGAGGCCTCTTTAATCAATGCAGAAACTTTGGTGGCCCTGGAACCTGGCCGTCCTGGCTTGGCCCCCCCAACCGGACGTGAGGTCCGTAACCAATATGTGGACTATTTTATGGGTAGGGGGGCCATTGAAATGCCAGACAATCTTTAATAATTTTATACCAAAAAAATAAAACTTTTTCTTGAGTAAAGATTGGTTTGGATTTTTTATTGTATAATGTTTGATGTTTCTGGTAGGTTTACCTAGTGCACTTGTTTTGCCATGTGGATTAAACAATCTTAATTAGCCTTCATTGTCAGTGTAAACACCAAACATTGATTAGTTCACTCAGCACCACATTTACATAATGAAGCCACAATTATTTGTTATGTAAAAATACCTTTATTTCTTTTTTTAGGTGGGAAACTTCCTTAGAAATGTGGACGTTCCCTTAATTTCGGGTGTATTAAAACGCATGACCAGCCATGCATAAACAAACTATATTCGTCAAAATTTTGAAAAAGCTAAACATGTGCTAGTCATTAAAGGGTAAAATAACAAAAATACTTATAAAACTCTGCAAGTAAAACGTTATTTGGTGTAAAAACATTAGACACGCCCAAGCACAGCCATGATATTTTGGAGCCTTTCCTCCACCCGCTTTGTATTTGCCCTGATCTCTAGCAAGTCTCCCTTAATTTTTTCGAGGTCACGACAGCAGACCATCAGGTATTGGATCAGGATCTGGGCACTGTGATGTGTCAACTTATTGGGGTCTTCGGCCAGAACTGCACCTAAATGTAAAAAGAAATATGTAGGATAGAATATGTAGGTCTACATCTATTTAACATGCATGTGTCTGGTTTCTCTCTGACCTGTGGTGGTGCCACTTTCCACTTCCACAACATCACATTCCTCTCCATCCTGGGGTTCTGGGGGTATTGTTGTAGGTGTTGCAATTATCGTCTCATCTGAGGTAGCTTTTCAAATCCCTAGGGAGATTGAAATAAAAGGAATAGTTTCATTAGTAGCGACTCAATTTTGCTAAAATAAGAAACATGAAAAAATACTTTGTAATCATTCTTTTGAAGCATGCTCCATTTTAAATTTTACCCCCTGTGCCAACCGGGACAAATGATTGGATACATAGCCAAAACCAGAGCATATACATTTTGAACACAAATTTGACACATTGTAACACCCCAAAGTATCTACACAGGATCACCTGTGTGTGACACCCTCAAGCTTTTTGGCTTTAGGCCCACACTTGTACTACTGCGTTCAGATGTTTCATCAGCTGCTGAGCATTCACTCCCTTAACATTACCATGCATATCGTTTTTTCTAACGAACAAATGTCCTTTGGATTAGCACCCAAAAAATAAGTGAGGCCCAAATTTACTCCCCCAAATAAACCAAAATACATGGGTGTTCACACTGGATGATCCTAAAACATTGTTTGAGGAACTGTACGGAGAAAGAGGTTTAATACGTCCGTTTACTGTGCGGACGAACCTGAAAGATGGTATCTTTCAGTGTACTATATGAAAGTTAAAAATACACGACAGAATACAAGAAAATAATATGTACCATGGAAACTAAAAAAAAATTACTTACTTTTTACTATAACTTTCTTGATTCTTTTATAGTGGTCGGCCTCCCGCAACTTCAGATCAGACCATCGTTTTCTGAGCTGTTCCTTCGTTCTGCACACCCCAAATTTTTTGTGAAGACTTTTGACCACTTTGCCCATAATTCTGGACTTGACCAGATTAGGCCTTTTATACGGACCATGCTTGGCATCATAATCCTCCTTCTTTAAAATGGCGACCATCTCCACCATTTCCTCGAATGACATGTTGGATGCCTTATATCTCCTGGGTCTTGATTTGGGCTCCTCTGGAATTTCATCCTCTGTAGAGGTAATCTCAGCCACCTGTGTCTCCGCCATGTTTTGTTCAGCACTACGAGCGAGAAGGGGCGGGGAAAGTACAATATCGAATGTCAGGGGCGGGGAAAGCGTGCGGAGTTTCACGCATGCGCTGTGTATATCAAGTGAAGATCCATGTCTGGGAAATACATTCATTTGTCGGGAGAGGGAGTTAGCAACGAACGTCGTGACGAAGGTACCTAACGATTTTACTTTTTGAGGTTCATCAGACGAGGAGATTTGTGTGCTCAAAATATGTAGACAATGCACAGTTGAGGAATGTTGCCTGAAATATATATTTTTTTTGGTTTCTCGCTTTTACAGATATCATGAATACTTTTAAAAACCCAGACTTCATGGGGGAGTTCATCGACAAATGGCAAGAGCTCCCTATATTATGGCAAACAAAAAGTGGCGCTAATAAAAATAAAGACGCCAGGAAAGCAGCACTGGAGAGCCTGCTTGCATTTGTGCAAACAAAGATACCCACAACAACTCTCCAAGATGTCAAAACCAAAATTGCGACCATCAGAGGGACATACAAGACCCAGAGGACTATGGTCCTGAGGTCCCAGAGGTCAGGTGCACCAGCAGATAAGGTTTATAAACCCAGTCTGTGGTACTACAGTAAGCTTGCTTTTCTGTATGACCAGCTGGAAGTGCGGGAATCTCTCTCCACCCTTCCCCCCAGAGGTCAATCCAGCCTTCCTTGTACCCAACCCTCCAGCCTTCCCTGCAGCCAGTCCTCCAGCCTTCCTGTCAACCCTGCTCTGGCTTCCTCTGAGGATCAAGATCAGGGCCTTGAGGAGGCAGATTTGGAGATATGGAGCCAGGTAAAGTATTGATATCTATATTTATATCTTACAAAATTGTAGAATTTAAATAGATGTTAGTATTGTTAAAGGTATGTACACTTCTACCAATAAAGTTTGTGAAGAGCAAGATACAGTAGTGGCCTAATTTTATGTGCACAAGACAACAAAACCAGGATGCGGAATCAATGAAAATGACATAACTTTTGGCATTGATTTCAACAATGTCTAGAGGTGAACAATGTCTGTGAATGATGATGTGGCAAAATAAATAATGTCCCTTTCTTTTTTTACAGCCAGAGCAGAGCCAGGAAGAGGGTGATGTTGGGGATCAGGAGGAGGCAGGGCCCAGTGGCACCCAGGAGGAGGCTGGGCCCAGTGGCACCCAGGAGGAGGCTGGGCCCAGCACAAGAGCCCAGATGCCTCCCCTGGTAGTTAAACCACGAGGGCCAAGGAGAGGAGGAAACCAGGGCCTTCCTCAGAGAGGCAACAGCGGCCCTCAGAGAGGCACCCTCTGTTGAGGGATTTGCCGCAGTCCTCACCCACAAACTAGGGCAAATGGAGTTGCGGCAAAAAATTTACAGTGAGACCCTGCTATTGAAAGTCATCAATAAGGGCGTGCTGGGTGAACTCACTAGGTACATGGACATAACGGAGGTTGTCCCTACTCCTCCACCTCCTCCTCCTCCTCCTACTACTCCTCCTGCCACAACCTCTCCTCCTGATCCCCAGCCTCCAAGGAAGAAACCAACCAAGGCTGCAGAGAAGGCTGGAGAGAAGGCTACAAGGAAGAGGAGAAAATAATGCCTGCTGTAGTACCACAGACTGGGGACATATAGGACTTATCTGCTGTGGCTCCTGACCTCTGGGAGCTCAAGACAAGATTGGGCTCCTTTTTTTTGGGGATCTAATCTCTATTTTGGTTTTGACATCTTGGATGGTTGTTGTGGGGTCAAAGGGATGCACAAATCAAATGCAAGCAGGCTCTCCAGTGCTGCCTTCCACTTTAATTTGTTAATGTTCTGAAATTAAAAAAAAAATTGTGCCCTTAAAAAACTTGACTATGTGATTTGTATTTCAAAAGAGAGCTTGCTAGGGAGCAGGCAGGGACCTCTCAAATTATATTATTGTTATTATCAGGGGACACAACCCTCCCTGAGGCCAAATGAGACACATTTGGAAGGTTGTTGTGGTAACTTTACACAAGAATAATTTAAGCCAAAATAATAAAAAAAAGGCCACAAAAAAAAACACAATAGTAAAATATAATTTAAAGAAAAAAGGAGAATTACATTATTTTATTATTATTATTATTATTTATGAGGGAGGTCCGGCTTATAAATAATATTTTACTATCATTAGAGCAATTTGGAATTACTTTAGAAACAAGTTTGGCATAACTCTCAATGTCATTATCAAAAGAGGGTAATTTTAAAGCATTATCAAAAGAAGAACGGAATGCGCAGCATTAAAACGATGCCATTAATTCCACCGTGACGAATGTGCCATCTCCATTTCCAACATTAGCTTTACCAAAACGAGCGCTCCCGTCTCATAGTTGCTTCTGAGCATGCGCGTTTTTTTTCACGTCGTGAAAGCATACACACTATCGTTTTTCACGTTGTTAAAAAAAAGACATGAAAAACGGCGTGAAAAAAGAGAGCATGTCCGGAATTTTTAATGGCCGTTTTTCACGTCATTAAAAATGCTCTCGAGCATACACACGATCATTTTTCAGGGCCATTTTTTAAAATGGCAGTTTTAACGGCATGAAAAACGATCGTGTGTACGGGGCATTACACTTAAAAAATGTACCTGTTCTAAATTACAAACATATTCTACTTAAGAACAAACCTACAGTCCCTGTCTTGTTTGCACCGCCTGTATACCGCTGTTCAGAGTATATAGGGCCTGTGGGCCCCAAGCCTTTTCTTTTTTTTTATTTGGGTGCAGGGTTCCCCTTAATATCCATACAAGACCCAAAGGTCCTGGTAATGGGCTGGGGGGAAGGTACCCATGCCGTTTTTCTCAATGATTTTCATCCATATTGCCGGGACCAGACATTACATTAAAGCCGAAAGCAGTTTTAAATTACTTTTATTCCTTTAGAAATGTCATTTTGTGCAGGGACAGTTTTAAACATGGGAAAAACTACCCCCAGGATATTTACTTTCAATACATTTTTATTGAAGTTTCAACAATGGAACAATATCAAGGTACAGCGAATACAGTTATCGAACAGGCAAATAATAAACAGCGTGTTCAGCAGTGCAATATAGCTTTAGCAAACATGGTCCTACATACAGGGTAGTATCATTGAGTAGCCTTCCTCATTATCCGAGAGAGGAGGGAACTCCGTGGTCCCAACACCTCTAATGGGAACTAACTGTGTTGGGGTCCGAGGAGTGTAACCCCCCCTGGACACTAATCGCTCATCTATTTTTCAATTGCTGACTGATTAACTGAGAAAACAGAAAAGAATAAAGGGAGGAAAAAAGAGAAAGAGAAAGAGAGGCTTTTGTGAAGCAACATAAGACAGAGTGGTACTCACTCCTCCGCGTCTATTCAGAAGAGGATGCATGGACTAGTGACCCGGAAATGTATTTGGCCCAGTGTTCCCATATGGCATAATTTCTGTCTACCGTGTCCAGAAGGATGCTGACTGTTTTTTCCTGAGCCATAATCCAGGATATCTTCCTTTTAACTAACAGAAATGAGACCTTGGGCTGTTTCCAAGCTTGAGCTATTGTTAATTTTGTTCCGAGCAGGATGAACCTAATGAGATTTTGGGCTAATTTCGGTACCCCAGGGATGTAAAAGTTTAATAATGCGTACTGTGGAGTTTTTGGGACAGGTACATTTGTGATTTTCCTAATAATATGGAATATTTTGTTCCATAAATCATTGATTTTGGGGCATTCCCACCAGATATGTATCCATATATAGATATATATAGATATGTATCCATATAGAGCCAATATGTCCGCAGTTGCGAAAACATAAGGGGGATGCTTTTGGGTAGATTTTAGCTATTCGCAAGGGAACTATATACCATCTCATTAGGATTTTAAGGTTAGCTTAAATTAAAGCTTTGTTGAGAATGCCCTTCAAAGCAGCGACAGAGGCTCTGTGCCACTCAGTGAGGGTCCATTATTGTTGTAGATCTGACTCCCATTCACGCATGTAAAGCATTTTAGATTCAGCCCTAGCAAGTGCTCGGTAGATCACGGTTATCCCCCCCCCCTCTGTTCCATGACCCGACCACACCACAGTTCATATTCCGTGATAGATAGAAATTTGTGTATGGAGGGCCCTAGAGATCCGATAAAATGGGATATTTGTTGGAGTCTGAACCTTTCCGTCCTTGGCATGTCAAGTTTACTGGTACAGTGGGCAAAAGTAAGAGGACCTGTCAGGTTAACGAAGTGACCAATTCTATATAGTCCTTTATCTAGCCACCATTGGAAAGCTTTAATGTCCTGTCCAGGTGGGAACAGGGGATTTCTGAAAAAGTGAGATAGAGGGCGCCAGTGGGAGATCAAGTGTGGATTGTTTTTAAGAGAGTCCCAAAGTGTTAAAGAATGAGAACGTGTGGGTGCTAGGATGGCTGGTCTGGTCTTAGTTGGACACCAAAGTATATAATCTTGAGTGTAGTGTGGGATGGCCTGTCTTTCCATATGTACCCAATCAGGGTGAGAGATTTTAGAATATATAGTGGATAGTTGGGACAATTGTGCTGCTTGATAGTACCAGAGTATGTTTGGCAACGCCCACCCCACCCTGATATCTGCTGCAGAAGAGAGTCCCCTTGGCAATTCTATGCCCTTTGGCGCCCCATATAAACTTTACTATTTTCGATTGGAAGTCCTTCGATGGTCCTTAGAGATGGGGATAGGTAATGATCTAAAGCGATACAGGATGCATTGTAGTAGGGTCATTTTCAGAGTTCACCCTTCCTAACCAGGAAAGGCCCAGTTTATCCCATATTAAGAGCAAAAGAAAAACAAACAAAAGGCGCCACTTACTTAAAACTGTTACACTTTAATATTACAATAATACCAAAGCACTCACTCTTAGGTTGACTGTGGTAGGCACATGTAAAGTCCAGTCTGTGAACGTGGTCCGCTTGTGAGTAGTCTCAGTAAGAGATGACATCCCTGTATGCCGAGCGAGAAGCCGGTGTAGTGTCCATAGCGGATGTTTCCGGGTAATCTCTCTAAGAACCAGGAGGAGGGCTGGAACGCAAGCACGGAGTCCAAACTGAGACGTAACGCTACGCTCAGCGGAATGACGTCACGACCAGCATGCAACGCGTTTCGATGTTTAAGGCAGAGAGACGTTCTGAGTCACTGCACACATCTTTTTCAAGCATGATGTGAGAGGCTAACTTTAGCCTATTTATATGCGCCTGGAGAGGTGTTGCCATCTTGTGGAATTAGTAAAAAATGCACCCATAGGCGGGATGTTTTACACTAATATTAACAAATTTATAAGGGGGAAAATAAAATGCAATAATATAATGTTACTAACCCGGGCTTATACAAACATAACATAATAATCCAATATTGTGATAGTCGAAATTTTATAAAAAACATGAAGAGCTCTATATTTTTAATTAATAAAATCGTTTTCCAGCTAAAATAAAAAATAAATAAATAGAAAATAAAGATTAAAATAATGTTTTTTGTTAAAAAAACATCATTGGATACTCATAGATGTTTATATGATACGTTATATATAAAAACAAATTATATACTGAAATTCAACCTGGAATTATAAAGGTGAGGAATATTTATCTCTAAAGGACTAATTTATCTATTATACAAACACTCAATATTATAATATATCAGAGAGTGGCTGTACACATGGATCTATCATTAAAAGGAAAAAATATATATTTTTACCAATTTAAATTTAAAACATTTTTTTTGTAAAAAACTGTCTGGAAAGAAAGAATAAAGGGGGGGGGGGCGGGAAGTGGGGAAAGGAATGAAACTAGGTTTTTTTTCCCCTTGTGGTAATATAGAGTTATTTGGAGTGAAAGGATTTATAGATTATTTAAAAAAAAAACACAAAATGTAAATATGGATATGTACTACATAACCAAATAGAAAGAAATGCAAATACAAAAAATATATTCATAATATAGTAGAAATTTCCAATTCTTCGTTGATACCCCCCGGATTAAGGGTGTCCAGAGAATATATCCAAAAGGTTTCACGCTCACAGAGCTTGTGAAATCTTTCTGCCTCTGACAGTGTATTTGGAATTTGTTCCACAATCCATACTCTGAGGCCTTCTGTGGATTTTTGGTGACAGCCGGCAAAATGACGGGGCACACTATGTTTTTATCTTTTCCAACCTCAATTTTTCTCCTATGTTCGCCAAAGCGTTGGCGTAGAGGTCTTATGGTGCGTCCCACATATAACAGTTTGCAAGGGCAAGTTAATACATAGACGACAAAATCTGAAATACAGTTGTAAAAAGCATCCAGATAATGCGTTTTGCCTTTTGTAAAAAAAGCTCTCTGTCCATGATCAATAAAGGAGCATGTTTTACACAAGTTTTTCTTGCACTGAAACATGCCCTTTAGGGGGAACATGTCAATATGTGGTAACAATGGAGTTTTTTTACTCTTCAATTTACTGGGGGCTATTCTGTTTTTCAAATTGGTGGCTCTTCTGTACGTAACCCTGGGTGTGTCAGAAAGAACAGATTTTAAATGTTGGTCTTCCAGGAGAATAGGCCAATGTTTTTTCAAAATGGATTCCATTTTACTAGACTCTGTAAGGAACCTTGTTATAAAGCGAACAGATGGATCGAACTTGTCTCGGTCCTTGTTCTGTGTGCTCGTGAATACTTTGGGTTCTAGATAATAATTATATGCATTGTCTATCAATGAGGTTGGATATTCTTTGTCATATAGTTTCTTTTTCAGAATTGAACTTTGCTCTATATAGTCTGTTTTTTGGGTGCAATTGCGCCGCAATCTGCAGAATTGGCCTCTGGGAATATTATTAGTCCACTTTTTGTAGTGACAGCTTTTGAAGTGGAGCAGAGAATTTCCTGCTGTTGGTTTGAAATGATTTTTGGCTTGGATGTCCTTGTCTAGATGATAGAGGTCTAGGATCTAGAAAAGTTAGTCTGTCTCTGTCCCAAACATGGGTAAAAGACAGACCACAAGTATTTTTATTACAGTGCATCACAAAATCATCGATGACACTATTCTCTCCATCCCAAATGACTATAATGTCATCTATGTATCGGCCAAAAAAAACCAAATTCTTGACAAGAGGGTTATTGGACCATATATATCTATTCTCCCAGAGGCCCATAGCCAAATTGGCATAGGACGGCGCAAAATTAGCGCCCATTGCTGTCCCCTTTATCTGCAAAAAATATTCTTGGTCAAAACAAAAATAATTATGAGTCAAACAAAAATTGGTACAATCTAGTATAAAGTTAGCTTGTTCACCTCCCATATTAGGATTATCAAATAAAAAATGACTTATGGCTTCTAGGCCAAATTCATGAGGTGTAGAGGGAGGCTACATCTAGAGACATCCAGACATAGCTCTCCTCCCACCTGTAGGGTTCTAGCAACTCCAAGAGATGAGTACCATCTCGGATTTAAGATCGTAAACCTTGGGCCAGGGGTTGTAAATGAAAATCAATATATTTTGAAAGTCCAGAGGTAATACTATCGATGGCAGCAATTATAGGTCTGCCCGGAGGAAATTCAATATTCTTGTGAACTTTAGGTATATAGTAAAAATAAGGAGTATTATAAAAGTCTCTATGTAAGAAAAAAGCTTCATTTTTGCTAATTATATTTTTGGATTGGGCTGACTTGATTAGCAACTCAATTTCAGTTTTATAAGCTGACAGGGGGTCACTTCTTAGCTTCAAATATGTCTGTTTGTCTCCTAAAAGACGGTTGGCCTCTGAGATATATTTATCTCTGTCCTGTATGATGATACCTCCGCCTTTGTCGGCAGTTTTGATAATGATATCCTCATTTTTTGTAAGACAGGACAAGGCAAAATTTTCTTCTTTGGTTAAATAGCCAAGAGTAGAGATATTTTTAATAGGATTAGAACACATCCTTTTGAGGTCAGTATAAACCATATTGTAAAAAGTTATCAAATGAGGACCTCTGGACTGGAATGGAAAAAATGTTGACTTTGGTTTGAATGGGGTATGAATGACTGGTGGAGAAGTACATAGGTGCTGAGTAAAGAGATCGAGTCTTGTATGAGACTCATCGTGCCATAATTCCTCAATGGTTTCAATAATATCAATGTCGAAATTAAATTCACTGATATCTTGTTCTGACTCCTGACAGCTTGAGAGATCAAAGCTGTCAGAGTGTGGCGTGTATTTGGATTTTTGTATCTGAAAAAATCTCTTAAGAGTCAGGTTCCTGACATATCTATTGAGATCCTTGAATAATAAGAATGGATCAGGTTTGTTTGAGGGTGCAAAATTAAGACCCCGACCAAGAAGGGAGGTTTCAGCTAGTGTTAATTTATGTTTAGACAAATTATATATTCTTAGTTTCCGGGTTTTGGATGCATTTTTTTCTTTTTGTTCTATTTCTCCCCCCTCTGCAGCCTCTTCTGCAAATTTTCTTTTGCTTGATGGAGCCGGAGAGGGGTTTACTTCTAAAAAAGAGGGATTAGATGGAGGTACTATATTATGGGACCAGAGGAGCTTGGTAAAGTGACCAAACTTTCCATACTACCAAAGGTAATAGCAATGGAATTATCTGGACGCACAGAGGGACATAGGTGGGAATTTTCAGTGTGTGGTGCATGTATAGATGAACTAATTCTGAGATCAGAGCTATCTGGTAGATTGGAAGAACCATTGATCTCTAGTTCCATCCGAGAACTTTCGTCATGGATCTTTCCACTACCAGAGGCTGGTTCCAAGATGTCAGGATAAGCACAATTGCGTGACATAGTTGTTAGATTGGTGCGATTGTAAAAAGCACTCAAGTCCTGCAGAAGTTTTGTTTGAGAAGATTTTTTTATATTAGAAATGGAATTGGTGGGTGGATGTAATTTTGGAGGTTGTGGAGTATGATTTCTTAAAATGGGTTTAGTCATGGGGACTAGGGACATGAGAGGTAGAGGGTAAGGTGAAGGGAGGTAAGGGAGAGGGGAGGGTAAAACATTGGGTACAGAATTTACAGATGGTTGTGATGATGAAGTGTTTTGAGTGGGACATAATAAAGTTGGTGGAAGGGGAGGTTGCGTTTTGTTTTTATCCATCCAAGTAAATACCTTGTTACTTGAGTAGTCTTTTATATCCCTTCTAAATTTACCCAACTTACTATATATAAGGTCACCCTCCATTTTCTTGGTCTTCTTTTTGAGAATATCCAACCAAGAGAAGGGGACCTTGTGTCCAAAATCTAAGATTTCAGTACACAAAGATTGAACTGCTTTTACTAACTGGTCAAATTTATTGGCTCTGTGCTTTAAAAGAATATTCATCCACTTAGTGGTGCTTGATGATGCCAGGGAATGGGGCACTTTGGCGGAATTCTGCACCACTAAGTGGATGAATATTCTTTTAAAGCACAGAGCCAATAAATTTGACCAGTTAGTAAAAGCAGTTCAATCTTTGTGTACTGAAATCTTAGATTTTGGACACAAGGTCCCCTTCTTTTTGGTTGGATATTCTCAAAAAGAAGACCAAGAAAATGGAGGGTGACCTTATATATAGTAAGTTGGGTAAATTTAGAAGGGATATAAAAGACTACTCAAGTAACAAGGTATTTACTTGGATGGATAAAAACAAGACGCAAACTCCCCTTCCACCAACTCTATTATGTCCCACTCAAAACACTTCATCATCACAACCATCTGTAAATTCCAAAACCCGGAAACTGTAAGAATATATAATTTGTCTAAACATAAATTAACACTAGCTGAAACCTCCCTTCTTGGTCGGGGTCTTAATTTTGCACCCTCAAACAAACCTGATCCATTCTTATTATTCAAGGATCTCAATAGATATGTCAGGAACCTGACTCTTAAGAGATTTTTTCAGATACAAAAATCCAAATACACGCCACACTCTGACAGCTTTGATCTCTCAAGCTGTCAGGAGTCAGAACAAGATATCAGTGAATTTAATTTCGACATTGATATTATTGAAACCATTGAGGAATTATGGCACGATGAGTCTCATACAAGACTCGATCTCTTTACTCAGCACCTATGTACTTCTCCACCAGTCATTCATACCCCATTCAAACCAAAGTCAACATTTTTTCCATACCAGTCCAGAGGTCCTCATTTGATAACTTTTTACAATATGGTTTATACTGACCTCAAAAGGATGTGTTCTAATCCTATTAAAAATATCTCTACTCTTGGCTATTTAACCAAAGAAGAAAATTTGCCTTGTCCTGTCTTACAAAAAATGAGGATATCATTATCAAAACCGCCGACAAAGGCGGAGGTATCGTCATACAGGACAGAGATAAATATATCTGAGGCCAACCGTCTTTTAGGAGACAAACAGACATATTTGAAGCTAAGAAGTGACCCCCTGTCAGCTTATAAAACTGAAATTGAGTTGCTAAACAAGTCAGCCCTATCCAAAATTATAATTAGCAAAAATGAAGCTTTTTTCTTACATAGAGACTTTTATAATACTCCTTATTTTTACCATATACCTAAAGTTCACAAGAATATCGAATTTCCTCCGGGCAGACCTATAATTGCTGCCATCGATATTATTACCTCTGGACTTTCAAAATATATTGATTTTCATTTACAACCCCTGGCCCAAGGTTTACGATCTTACATCCGAGATGGTACTCATCTCTTGGAGTTGCTAGAACCCTACAGGTGGGAGGAGAGCTATGTCTGGATGTCTCTAGATGTAGCCTCCCTCTACACCTCTATACCTCATGAATTTGGCCTAGAAGCCATAAGTCATTTTTTATTTGATAATCCTAATATGGGAGGTGAACAAGCTAACTTTATACTAGATTGTACCAATTTTTGTTTGACTCATAATTATTTTTGTTTTGACCAAGAATATTTTTTGCAGATAAAGGGGACAGCAATGGGCGCTAATTTTGCGCCGTCCTATGCCAATTTGGCTATGGGCCTCTGGGAGAATAGATATATATGGTCCAATAACCCTTTTGCCAAGAATTTGTTTTTTTTTGGCCGATACATAGATGACATTATAGTCATTTGGGATGGAGAGAATAGTGTCATCGATGATTTTGTGATGCACTGTAATAAAAACACTTGTGGTCTGTCTTTTACCCATGTTTGGGACAGAGACAGACTAACTTTTCTAGATCTAGACCTCTATCATCTAGACAAGGACATCCAAGCCAAAAATCATTTCAAACCAACAGCAGGAAATTCTCTGCTCCACTTTAAAAGCTGTCACTACAAAAAGTGGACTAATAATATTCCCAGAGGCCAATTCTGCAGATTGCGGCGCAATTGCACCCAAAAAACAGACTATATAGAGCAAAGTTCAATTCTGAAAAAGAAACTATATGACAAAGAATATCCAACCTCATTGATAGACAATGCATATAATTATTATCTAGAACCCAAAGTATTCACGAGCACACAGAACAAGGACCGAGACAAGTTTGATCCATCTGTTCGCTTTATAACAAGGTTCCATACAGAGTCTAGTAAAATGGAATCCATTTTGAAAAAACATTGGCCTATTCTCCTGGAAGACCAACATTTAAAATCTGTTCTTTCTGACACACCCAGGGTTACGTACAGAAGAGCCACCAATTTGAAAAACAGAATAGCCCCCAGTAAATTGAAGAGTAAAAAAACTCCATTGTTACCACATATTGACATGTTCCCCCTAAAGGGCATGTTTCAGTGCAAGAAAAACTTGTGTAAAACATGCTCCTTTATTGATCATAGACAGAGAGCTTTTTTTACAAAAGGCAAAACACATTATCTGGATGCTTTTTACAACTGTAGTTCAGATTTTGTCGTCTATGTATTAACTTGCCCTTGCAAACTGTTATATGTGGGACGCACCATAAGACCTCTACGCCAATGCTTTGGCGAACATACTGTAGGAGAAAAATTGAGGTTGGAAAAGATAAACATAGTGTGCCCCGTCATTTTGCCGGCTGTCACCAAAAATCCACAGAAGGCCTCAGAGTATGGATTGTGGAACAAATTCCAAATACACTGTCAGAGGCAGAAAGATTTCACAAGCTCTGTGAGTGTGAAACCTTTTGGATATATTCTCTGGACACCCTTAATCCGGGGGGTATCAACGAAGAATTGGAAATTTCTACTATATTATGAATATATTTTTTGTATTTGCATTTCTTTCTATTTGGTTATGTAGTACATATCCATATTTATATTTTGTGTTTTTTTTTAAATAATCTATAAATCCTTTCATTCCAAATAACTCTATATTACCACAAGGGGAAAAAAAACCTAGTTTCATTCCTTTCCCCCCTCCCCCCCCCCTTTATTCTTTCTTTCCAGACAGTTTTTTACAAAAAAAATTGTAAAATTTAAATTGGTAAAAATATATATTTTTTCCTTTTAATGATAGATCCATGTGTACAGCCACTCTCTGATATATTATAATATTGAGTGTTTGTATAATAGATAAATTAGTCCTTTAGAGATAAATATTCCTCACCTTTATAATTCCAGGTTGAATTTCAGTATATAATTTGTTTTTATATATAACGTATCATATAAACATCTATGAGTATCCAATGATGTTTTTTTAACAAAAAACATTATTTTAATCTTTATTTTCTATTTATTTATTTTTTATTTTAGCTGGAAAACGATTTTATTAATTAAAAATATAGAGCTCTTCATGTTTTTTATAAAATTTAGACTGTATCACAATATTGGATTATTATGTTATGTTTGTATAAGCCCGGGTTAGTAACATTATATTATTGCATTTTATTTTCCCCCTTATAAATTTGTTAATATTAGTGTAAAACATCCCGCCTATGGGTGCATTTTTTACTAATTCCACAAGATGGCAACACCTCTCCAGGCGCATATAAATAGGCTAAACTTAGCCTCTCACATCATGCTTGAAAAAGATGTGTGCAGTGACTCAGAACGTCTCTCTGCCTTAAACATCGAAACGCGTTGCATGCTGGTCGTGACGTCATTCCGCTGAGCGTAGCGTTACGTCTCAGTTTGGACTCCGTGCTTGCATTCCAGCCATCCTCCTGGTTCTTAGAGAGATTACCCGGAAACATCCACTATGGACACTACACCGGCTTCTCGCTCGGCATACAGGGATGTCATCTCTTACTGAGACTACTCACAAGCGGACCACGTTCACAGACTGGACTTTACATTTGCCTACCACAGTCAACCTAAGAGTGAGTGCTTTGGTATTATTGTAATATTAAAGTGTAACAGTTTTAACTAAGTGGCACCTTTTGTTTGTTTTTCTTTTGCTTTTATATGTTTGGAGTCTGGCTTTAGCTCCCCCAGTAAGGCTGCCCAGTTATTCCATTTTGGACTGTTGAACTCATACCTAAGCTCTTCATACAGCCTAAAGGACTCGTTTGGTAAAGTTATATATGTACTGTCTGTTGATAACTTGAAGCGCCAGTATTGTAATTTAATTTGTATCCCATATTAAGAGACCTTCCTCCAGTTTCCGAAAGATTGCTGGGAAGTTAGCTGAGTAGAGTTTGTCTATTGTGGCAGTCAAGTTAATCCCTAAATAGGGGAGCGCCGTCTTGGCCCACCCAAACCTAAAGTTGTTTTTAAGTTGAGAGACCTGCGAAGTTGGTAGATTAATATTGAGAGCCAATGATTTTGAATAATTAACCGCAAGTCCCGAGACTTTGCCAAAATCATCCAGCACCCTGCAGATAATGGGAAGGGAGGTGATTGAAGAAGATATAAAGAGCAATATGTCATCGGCGAACAAAGCACTTTTGTGGGTTTGTGGTCCACAATGTACCCCTTGTATGTCAGGGTTGTCCCTGATGGAAATGGATAGGGACTCGATGACCATGGCAAAGATTAATGGGGATACGGGGCACCCCTGTCTTGTACCGCAGAGGATTGGGAAGGAGTTAGAGTGATATCCTTGCATCTTAATTTTCGCTTCCGGGTTAGATTAGAGAGCACCTCTTATGTTCATAAAGGACTCACCAAATCCCAATTTTTGCAGGGTAGGGTCCAGAAAAGACCAGGAGACAGAATCAAATGCCTTTGTAAGATCCAGCGAGAGCAGGAAACCCTTTTATTGGGGTCCCATCCCGAACTCAAGAGCGAAACAACGTCGATAGCCCTCCTGATCTGGTCCAGCCCCTGTCGCCCGGGAATAAAGCCAACTTGATCCTCATGAATGTAAAGGCCAATAAAGTTAGAAATCCTGTCAGCTAAAATTTCCATAATTTTTTTTTTGATCATTGTTGATCAAGGAAATGGGCCTATAATTGGAGGTGCAACTGGGGTCCTTATCTGGTTTAGGAATCACTGTAATGAACGCCAAATTGAATGCCTTGTCTAGGGGCTCTCCGGACCGGAGATGGTTAAAAAAGCGTACGGGGAGAGTATGGAGGAGAAATGTTTATAGTACGGAACAGAGAAGCCATCCGGGCCTGGGGCTGAGTTGTTTTTAAGGGTTTTAATGACCTGTGCTACTACTTCCATTGAGATCGGAACCTCTAACTCGTTCCTGTGTTGTTCCTTGATCTTAGGGATCTTCACCGATCCCAAGAAGGAATCTATGCTGTCGGGAGATGGTTCCTTCCCCACCGTGCTATACAGAGTACAATAAAAGTCAGTGAAGGCTTCCATAATTTTTGGGGGGTTCTGTGTGAGGGACCCGTCACTTAATTCTATTTTAGGGAGTGCATGGGATCTAATTTTAGGGGTTAACCGTCTCGCTAATAAAGATCCTAATTTATCATTTTGGTGGTAAAACCGCCCCCCCTCCCATCTGAGATTCTTTTCCGCTACAGAGGTGAGAGCTAGGTTTAGGGTTGTGCGTGCTGATTCCAGCCTCTTTGCGGAGACTGATGAAGGTTTGGATTTATGCAGTTTGCTTAGGGAGGAAAACTCCCTCTTTAACCTGTCAATGTCTATCTTGCGAGCTTTGCAAATTCTGGAGGAAATTTGGATTAGGTTACCCCTAAGTGTGGCCTTATGAGCTGCCCACAAAGTGGAAGGGGAGATGTCGTCGATATCATTCAGAAGGAAGTATTCCTGAATGTGTTTTTCGATTTCGCGAATGTGAGTGGGGTTGCTGAGGATGGAGGCGTTTAGTCTCCAGTGAAATCCAGGTTGTTGAATTGGACCGCCGGTCAAAGTCAGTAGGAGAAGGGAGTGGTCCGACCAGGCAGAGTAACTAATATCTGATCTATGAGCTAGCGGAACATGTTGTTGTAGAAGAAAAAAATGGTCTATTCTAGAAAAGGATTGATGCGGGTTGGAGTAATGCGTACCAACCCATGGTGGAATATCTGTCTGGCCACAGTAAGACTCTGCCTGGTAGGACGCACCCGGTTTTTGCCTGGGGGACGAGTTTTATCTATTCCCGCATCGAAGGCTAGGTTGGAGTCTCCTCCAAAGATGACTAAGCCTTCAGTAAGTGGTGCAAGGGTGTGGAAAAGGCATTTAAAGAACTTTGCCTGCCCCTTGTTTGGCACATAATATGAAACAAGGGAGTAAAGTTGTTTGTTTATGAGGATCTTTACAAGCAAAAATATGCCCTCCGGGTCCTTGAATTCCGAAACCAGGGAGAACTGAGTGTTGCGAGAAAAGAATAGGCCAACGCCTTTGGTCTTATTGTCAGAGTTAGCTAGATAAAATCTGGGGAATTTGGCATGAATGAAGGAAGGGGTATATGATTTAGGGAAATGTGTTTCCTGCAGGAACAGTATATCTATTTTTTGGGCATGATAATGTTGGAATATTTTCCTTTGTTTCACAGGGGAATTAAGTCCCTGAACGTTGTGGGTGGCCATGCGTAGAGCTGGTCTATGTGTGGTGGGGTCAGCCATGGAGCAGTATAGAGGTCAAAGCGGGGGTTCCCCGACCATCTACCTTTGTTGTGGAGGTCGATCTAATTGTGAATGCTGCGAGAGGGTTCACCATGTCATCCGTAATAGTCCTGCAAAGGAGCGAGTGCACTTCCGTCACTGAAAGAAAAATTGGAGAGATGAGGGATAGAGGAAAGAAAGATAAGACAGTGTAGAGAACTAGTAGAAGTGGAGTATGGGGGCATGACCAGAAGAAGATGCGGAGTGTGAGGGAGGAGTGAGGGAGGAGAGAGTGCGTGTGTCTCCTCCCGTCCTCCACCCGATGCTTTCTGCCGTGTGGCGTGAGTGGCGTCCTGTGCTAACCCCCTCCGGCTGGGGGAACTAGCTAGCGGCAGCGCGTTAAACGCGTGCCCAATCCAGACCGCTTCCATTGGCCTCTCACTGGTTGCCTGCCCGGTCATCTGCCTGTCTGCGGGGAGGAGAGCCGGCGGGGGGGCTGTGGTGATCCCGTGTACTGCGAGCAGGAGCCGAGATGACAGCTGCAGGTAGCGGGGAGCAGCACTGAGCCACAATGGACCGAAGGAGTCGCTGACAGTGATAAGCCCCCAAGCTGTGAACAGGTATCCGGGGCATGCTTGGTTCCTGCATCCCGTATTCTGGACTAGAGCCCCCTATGACACATTAACAAAGGCTGGATTCTGGAGCCCTCTACTGCCTGAGGTCGCGTGAGTAAAGACGAGTAGTGTTGTGCAGTAAGCTAACCCAGAGACTGTGTATAAGCTGTTATAGGCAAGCATAGAAGTATACAGGCTTGGCCATACATCTACGCCATTGCAGTACTTGAACTATCTCTATATAATTGGCCCAATTTCACCTGATGCTGGATGCTGGATCTAAATAAAGGGGGGAGTTCCTTATAGACATTTAATATTGGGACCCTTTTTTTTTTTCTTCGGGAAATTGTTGCCATCAATTCCACTAGCCCCAGGTGGCGACCTCCTCTTTTCTCACTACATTTGTTCCCTGCCATGGGATTGGCCTGCAGGCTGGCCGGCTGGAGTTGCAGTCTGGGTATCCCCTAGATAGGATTGGGGAAATCCTGAGAACTGGTTAGCTGATAAAACCTATAGGCTATGTGGGAAACCAAGCCGGAACTTGTTTTGCTGGTTAACATTTCGAAATTACAGCTAATATTACTATCAACAGGCAGCTAATATTATTACCAACAGGCAGTTGAACAACTGAGTGTGGGTGAAGTCCCTGTCGAACTTACCTACTACCATCTATCGCCCCAAAACTTATTGGTGAGGGGCCCAGCCCCATAGTTCTCTTGCTTTTCCTTCTTGTTTTTTGTAGACATTCAGTACTGGGACTCCTCGGCCCCCCCTTATTTGGACGATAAACCTGCCATCAATAATTAATTACACTAACATTCCCCTATTTTTTCCATAATTGAAAATATGGCTAAGGGGAAAAGAGGAGAGGAACAGTTACCTCAGGAGGGGTCACAGATAACCCGGTCTGCAAAGGACAAGGGGGCTCAAGCCGCAGCAGTAGCAGCTGTAGCAGCAATGGCAGCATCCAAGCTTGAACGTTTTTCCCATAGCGCCTCTATTTCACCCGCTAAAGGTACCCATCAACAGAACTCAGTACAGGCTAAAGCACAGACGGGGACAGTATCAGACAGAAAAAGCCAGGGCTATGCCCAGGGAACGTCCAGCTCCACTACCCCAAGCAGCGCTAACCCAGCTAGTACTAAAGGGTCTGCCAGTGAAAAACATGGTACAATCTCTACTAAGCCTGGTACAGCTACAGGGGCGGCTAATCTAGCGGGCTCCACAGTGGAGAATGAGGAACCTACGTTAAGAGAGGTACTATACGCTGTGAATGCCTGCTGGGAGTCAATCTCCATTTTGAATCTACAGCTTGAGAGTATTAAGGAGGAACTACTCCAGACAGGCCATGACCTGCGAAAAACAGTAGAAAGGACTAGTGCTCTGGAGGAACGAGTAAGCACAGTAGAGGATGACCTGTACCCATTAAAACATGAGATCGAGAATTTGAAGGAACAGATGGACAGACAAACCGCTAAGCTTGACGAGATGGAGAACAGAAGTCGTAGGAACAATGTGCGTCTGATAGGCCTGCCAGAGCGGAGTGAGGGCTCCAACCCCATCTCATTTTTAGAAGGGTGGTTTAGGGATCTTTTTGGCCCAAACACCTTCTCGCCAATTTTTTTGATAGAAAGGGCCCATCGTGTCCCCTTTAAAGTTCATTAAGAAGGTGCTCAACCTAGGCCACTCCTCCTTAAACTCCTAAACTACAATGATAAGGTAACCTTTCTCCAGAGGGCTCGAGAGATGGGGACTATTATATACAACAGGGTCAGGGTATCTATGTACCCAGATTTCTCTCCAGACCTCCAAAGACGCAGGAACAAATTTATGCCAGCTAAACAAGCTCTACAGAAGCATAAAGTTGAATATGCCCTGTTCTATCCAGCACGTTTTGAGGATTTCAGCATTGGGGAACACTTTCTTTTTTAGTTCACCGGGGGAGGTGGAACAGTGGATGGAGAAGCACAGGAAGGACTTACAGGACTTATCAGCTTGAGGAACTGTGGTCTCTCGCTCCTTTTTTTTTTCTGGTAGACCGCACAATACGTCAGAATAACCTAGACTATATGGGGCTTAGTGGGGGTACGGATCTCTAGGGGATCCCATTCCCCCGTTTTTCTTTTTTTGGTTTTTTTATTCTTTTTATTTTTTTTTGCTGTTTGTTCTTCTCCTTTATCCTTGTTTCTGAGAGGACTGACTTTATGGTGATACACTATTTTGGCAATAGCACTTTTTTGCACTGCAACCAGTCTGCTACTGGACTGGACTGGAATCGAAAATGCCCCTCAGGGGGAGCTGGACACACTATATTGGCATTGGTGCACTTGCACTGTAATTGCACTACAATTACACCAGATTATTATTGAAACTGCACTTTGGGTAGGGAGGGAGGGGGAGGGGGATAGAGAGGGGGAGGGGAGGGAGAAGCGAGGGAAATTATTATTTTTATTTTTTTATTTTTTTTCCTTTTTGCTTTGGAGCTCCCCCCTCTTTTTTTTTTCTCTTTCTCTCCCCCTCCCTCCCTCTTTGGCTAACCAAGGGGGGGTTGGGAGGTTGACGCATGCAAGAGTATGAATTAGGGAGCCTATATGGCTCTTCCACATTGTAAACTGTTCACTAAAATGCTTACTATTATGTTTTTTGAATGAGTGGGATGCATGTTGTAAGGAGAGAGTAGTGGTTGAGGTCACAGGTGAAGCCCCAGTTGGATGCCTGGATAGGAAAGAGAAGGAGGGGTGGGAAGGGGGGGGGTTAGGGTGCACACATTACAAAAAATAGTACTATGGATGACGTTAAGGGTAAAGGTGGAAGAGGCTACAGGGGGATCCAGGGGAGAAGGAGGTGCAGGAGGACGGGCCCAACTTGGGGGGGGGGGAGAGTAGACTCAGGTTGGTGGACTAGTGGTACTTACAAATTTTGTTTTCTTTTTGTTTTTTTAGCCCTCTTCTTTATTGTTACCTGTAAAATTGCTGATGCAGGATAAAACATACAGTATAGTGTCATGGAATGTCCTTGGCCTAGGAGACCCAGTTAAAAGAGCGCTGGTTATGTTGGTTCTGGAGGGGAGGGGGCCTGGCCTGCTCTGTATACAGGAGACGCACCTGACCAGAGACAGTGTGAAACAAATGCGCAACCAGAGGTTCCCATTCCAATACCATTCGGTACACTCCTCCTATTCAAGAGGAGTGAGCACAATGGTGGTGAGGGGATTGACGTTCTCTTGCGGAGAGAGCTGTATAGATGAACAGGGCCGATACATATTTATGTCCTGTCTTATTGAGAATAAATCATATGTCCTGGCTAACATCTACATCCCACCCCCATTCAACTTTGAAGTTCTACATAGACTGGTGGAATTTACACTAGACAAAGTGGGCATCCCGATACTAGCGGTAGGCGACTTCAACAAAGTCCTTGATAGGAGTTTGGACAGATTCCCTTCGGGGAATAGGTCCAATAAAATAAACAAAGGCCGTCTGGCTCGCTACCTGGGGGAAATGGGAATGAGGGACATATGGGACATGAGGGACATATGGCGGATGTATCATCCACAAGAGCGCCAGTATTCCTGCTTCTCCAGTTCCCACCTATAAATATGCTTTGATTGCTGTGCCACAAGCTGGAGTCTCGAGGATACATATAAACCTCAACACAATCATTTAGAAAATTACTTCCAATACATCTGGTTTTGTATACACTGAAAATAGACAAAGAGCTTAAAATAGAGGATTATAAAGGATCTGAGGAACCCGGGCTGGAGCAAAAGAATAAGTACTGAAGTTTGAACCCTCAGGGAGAGAGAGAGGGAGAGGGAAGAATCACTATGATATATGGAAGAAAGGAAGGGGGAACACTATAGTATATGAAAGAAAGGAAGATGGGACACTATGGTACATGGAAGGCAGGAAGGAAGGATCACTATGGAAGAAAGGAAGGAGGGATCATTATGGTACATGGAAGAAAGGATGGAGGGATCGCTATGGTACATGGAAGGAAGGAAGGATCACCATGGTACATGGAAGAAAGGTAGGAGGGATCACTATGGTATATGGAAGAACGGAAGGAGGGATCACTATGGTACATGGAAGAAAGGAAGGAGGGATCACTATGGTACATGGAAGGAAGGAAGGGGAACACTTTGGTTCATGGAAGGCAGGAAGGAAGGATCACTATGGTACATGGAAGAAAGGAAGGAGGGATCACTATGGTACATTTAAGGAAGGATCACTATTGTACGTGGAAGAAAGGAAGGAGGGATCACTATGGTGCATGGAAGAAAGGAAGGAGGGATCACTATGGTAAATGGAAGAAAGGAAGGGGAAACACTTTGGTACATGGAAGAAAGGAAGGGGGGAACACTTTGGTACATGGAAGGCAGGAAGGATCACTATGGTACATGGAAGAAAGGAAGGAGGGCTCACTATGGTACATGGAAGAAAGGAAGGAGGGCTCACCATGGTACATGGAAGAAAGGAAGGAGGGCTCACTATGGTACATGGAAGAAAGGAAGGAGGGCTCACTATGGTACATGGAAGAAAGGAAGGAGGGCTCACTATGGTACATGGAAGAAAGGAAGGAGGGCTCACTATGGTACATGGAAGAAAGGAAGGAGGGTTCACTATGGTACATGGAAGGCAGGAAGGATCACTATGGTACATGGAAGAAAGGAAGGAGGGATCACAATGGTACATGGAAGGATCACATGGCACACAGAAGGCAGGAAGGATCACTATGACACCGGGAAGGCAGGAAAGAGGGATAACTATGGCACATGGAAGGCAGGAAGGAAGCACCACTATGGCACATGGAAGGCAGGAAGGATCACTTTGGTACATGGAAAGGCAGGAAGGAAGGACCGCTATGGCACATGGAAGGCAGGAAGGATCACTATGGTGCATGGAAGGAAGGATCACTATGGTATATGGAAGAAAGGAAGGGGGGACACTATGGTATATGGAAGAAAGGAAGGATGGCTCACTATGGCACATGGAAGAAAGGAAGGAGGGTTCACTATGGTACATGGAAGGCAGGAAGGATCACTATGGTACATGGAAGAAAGGAAGGAGGGATCACTATGGTACATGGAAGACAGGAAGGATCACAATGGTACATGGAAGGATCACTATGGCACACAGAAGGTAGGAAGGATCACTATGACACCTGGAAGGCAGGAAGGATTACTATGGTACATGGAAGGCAGGAAAGAGGGATCACTATGGCACATGGAAGACAGGAAGGATCACAATGGTACATGGAAGGATCACTATGGCACACACAGAAGGCAGGAAGGATCACTATGACACCTGGAAGGCAGGAAGGATTACTATGGCACATGGAAGGCAGGAAAGAGGGATCATTATGGCACATGGAAGGCAGGAAGGAAGGACCGCTATGGCACATGGAAGGCAGGAAGGATCCCTATGGCACATGGAAGGCTGGAAGACTATGGCACATGGAAGGCTGGAAGACTATAGCACATGGAAGGCTGGAAGACTATGGGACATGGAAGGCTATGGCACATGGCACATGGAAGGCTATGGCACATGGAAGGCTGGAAGACTGGCACGTGGAAGACTATGGCACATGAAAGGCTGGAAGACTGGCACATGGAAGACTATGGCACATGGAAGGCTATGGCACATGGAAGGCTAGAAGACTGGCACATGGAAGACTATGGCACATGGAAGGCTGGAAGACTGGCACATGGAAGACTATGGCACATGGAAGGCTGGAAGACTGGCACATGGAAGACTATGGCACATGGAAGGCTAAGGAACATGGAAGACTATACATGGAAGCCTGGAAGACTATGGCACATCTAGAGACGAGAGAGAGGAGAGAGATCACTCACCCAGGCTGCATTGTCTTCAGAGGCACAGGCACTCAGGCAGCGACATCAGCTCAGCAGGATCAATAGCTGGCTGGTTTGAAATCTCCCACCCCCACACCCCCTTCCCAGGCACAGATTGGCTGTATGAAGGGGTTGTGGGTGGGCACAGGGGGGACATGGGGAGGAGGTGGGGCAGACCTAGCCTACCTCCTCCTTGTACCATACTGACCAGACAGCGGGCGCCGCAAGGGATATGCATCGAGGGGACGGGCGGGGAATATGAAGCTATATGCACACTGCCGTGTGTGCGCCGGGGGGCATGAATATGCACATTGCCGTGGGGGGGCGGGGATAATGCTGCTATTCAACACACTGGGCGCGGCCAGGGGGCGGGAATATGCACATTGACGTGGAGCAGGCAATATGCTGATATTTAACTCACTGCCGTGGGCGCGATGGAGGCAGAGAATTGCACATTACCGTGGGCGCGAGGCAGCACACTTGGGGCTGACGATACCCTGGCACATTGGTGCCCCCCGCTCTGAGGCGCCAGGGTTCACTGCACCCCGTGCACCCGCCCAGGATCGGCCCTGGCCTTAGGTGTTGGTGTTGCCACAACACTGTAAGCCCTCACAGTAACTCTTGGTGGGCGGAGGAACAGGCCCTGCTGTGAAATATTAGATCAAGAATTGTAATTACATGCCCCTGTTAACCACTTAACGACCGCCCACCGCCGATTTACGTCGGCAGAATGGCACGGACAGGCAGAATCACGTAGATCTACGTGATCGCCTTTGTGCAGTTGGGGGGTCCATCCGGACCCCCCTTCACTGCAGTGAGCGGCCGTTAAGTGTTCGGGAGCGATCAGGCATGAGGGGGGGGCCGCTCGATTCCGCCCCCCCCCCCTCGCGATCGCTCCCGGCCAATGAAAATGCTTCCTCCGCCATGTGATGTAAACAAGGCTGGAGGAAGTGATGTCATCTCCCTCGCCGCGGTCTTTCCGTTCCCGGCGCCGAGCAGAGAGGAAGCAGGTTAGTGCACTAACAGTCCACTGACACGTAGGTACACATAGGCACACAAATCACCCCCCAGTCACCCCCAGATCACCCCCCAGGTCACCCCAAAGCCCCCAATCACAGTGTCACTGATTGCAGTGATCATTTATTTTACTGATCACTGCATTTAGTGTCATCTGTGATTGTAAAAAGTTGCAGGGCAGTTAGGATTAGGCCCCTTTAGGTCCAGGGTAGCCCCCTAACCCCCCCTAATAAAGGTTTAACCCCTTGATCACCCCCCAGGTAACCCTTTCACCCCCTAACTTCAGCGTCACTAAGCGATTGTTTTTCCGATCGCTGTATTCGTGTCGCTGGTGTTTTAGATAGGCAGTTATTTTTTTTTAGGTTCGCCGCAGGTTTTTATTAGTGTCAGGTACCCCCATATATTATTTTAACCCCCTGATTGCCCCTAGAGTTAACCCTTTCACCAGTGATCGCCGTATAAGCGTCACTGGTGTCACTGGTTAGCCAGTAAGTTATTTAGTTATTTAGGTTACCCGTCAGGTTTTTATATAGTGTCAGGTACCCCCATATTTAACCTAATAAAGATTTTAACCCCCTGATTGCCCCTAGTTAACCCTTTCACCAGTGATCACCATATAAAGGTTACGGGTGACGCTGGTTGATTAGTTTGCTTTTTATAGCATCAGGGCACCCGCCGTATATAACCCAATAAAGGTTTAACCCCCCTGATCGCCCGGCGGGTGAGATCAATTAGGTTTTAGCGCCAGAGAGGGTCTGCGTCGCCCCAGGCAGTGTTAGGTTAGTGACAGTAACGCTAACACCCACGCGCAAAGCATACATTCCCCTTAGTGGTATAGTATCTGATCAGATCTGATCAGATCTATACTAGCATCCCCAGCGGTTTAGGGTTCCCAAAAACGCAGTGTTAGCGGGATCAGCCAAGATACCTGCTAGCGCCTGCGTTTAGCCCCTCCGCCCAGCCCAGCCCAGCCCACCCAAGTGCAGTATCGATCGATCACTGTCACTTACCAAACACAACACACATAACTGCAGCGTTCGCAGTGCTTGGTTTTTGGGGCCCTGTACGCGGCTAGGCTCCCAAAAAGTCCCACACATGTGGTATCCCCGTACTCAGGAAAAGCAGCAGAATGTATTTTGGGGTGCAATTCCACATATAACCATGGCATGTGTGAGCAATATATCATTTAGTGACAACTTTTTGTACATTTTTTTTTTCTTTTTGTCATTATTCAATCATTTGGGACAAAAAAAAAATATTCAATGGGGTCAACATGCCTCTCAGCAAATAGCTTGGGGTGTCTACTTTCCAAAATGGGGTCATTTGGGGGGGTTTTGTGCCATCTTGGCATTTTATGGCCTTCAAAACTGTGATAGGTAGTGAGGAGTGAAATCAAAAATTTATGCCCTTAGAAACCTTGAAGGCGGTGCTTGGTTTTTGGGGTCCCGTACGCGGCTAGGCTCCCAAAAAGTCCCACACATGTGGTATCCCCGTACTCAGGAGAAGCAGCAGAATGTATTTTGGGGTGTAATTTCACATATGCCCATGGCATGTGTGAGCAATATATCATTTAGTGACAACTTTGTGCAAAAAAAAAAAGTTTGTCATATTCCCGCAACTTGTGGCAAAATATAAAATATTCCATGGACTAAACATGCCTCTCAGTAAATAGCTTGGGGTGTCTACTTTCCAAAATGGGGTCATTTGGGGGGGTTTTGTGCTATTTTGGCATTTTATGGCCTTCGAAACTGTGATAGGTAGTGAGGAGTGAAATCAAAAATTTGGGCCCTTAGAAATCGTGAAGGCGGTGCTTGGTTTCCGGGGTCCCGTACGTGGCTAGGCTCCTAAAAAGTCCCACACATGTGGTATCCCCGTACTCAGGAGAAGCAGCAAAATGTATTTTGGGGTGCAATTCCACATATAACCATGGCATGTGTGAGCAATATATCATTTAGTGACAACTTTTTGTAATTTTTTTTTTTTTGTCATTATTCAATCACTTAGGACAAAAAAAAAAATATTCAATGGGCTCAACATGCCTCTCAGCAATTTCCTTGGGGTGTCTACTTTCCAAAATGGGGTCATTTGGGGGGGTTTTGTACTGCCCTGCCATTTTAGCACCTCAAGAAATGAGATAGGCAGTCATAAATTTAAAGCTGTGTAAATTTCAGAAAATGTACCCTAGTTTGTAAACGCTATAACTTTTGCGCAAACCAATAAATATACGCTTATTGACATTTTTTTTACTAAAGACATGTGGCTGAATACATTTTGGCCTAAATGTATGACTAAAATTGAGTTTATTCGATTTTTCTTATAACAAAAAGTAGAAAATATCTTTTTTTTTCAAAATTTTCGTTCTTTTTCCATTTATATCGCAAAAAATAAAAATCGCAGAGGCAATCAAATACCATTAAAAGAAAGCTCTATTTGTGGGAAGAAAAGGACGCAAATTTCATTTGGGTACAACATTGCATGTCCGCACAATTTACAGTTAAAGCAGCGCAGTGCCGAATCCCAAAAACAGGCTTGGTCCTAATGGCCCGAAATGGTCCGGGGCTTAAGTGGTTAAACAGGGGCAGAAATATTGGGCCTTAGGCACCTGTGCTGGCGCCACAACACTGCAACCCCTCACAGATACTCTGCAGCAGGGCTCATTCCTGCGCTCAAACTAGAGTATCTGTGAGGGGTAGACATGTGCAAAAGGAAAAAAATTGTTTTGTTTAGTTTAGTTTTAATTAGTTAATTAATTTTGTTTAGTTGGATTCGTTAAATTCGTTAAATTCATTTTCGGAATTCGTTTAGTTTTCGTCCGAATTTGAAAAATCTGTCGCATTCAAAAATATTTCAACCAAATTCGAAAATATTTCTACCGGATTCGATAATATTTCATCCGCATTCGTTAATATTTCAACCAAATTTGATAATATTTCAACCGCATTCGAAATTATTTCAACCGAATAGAAAAGATTATAATAAAAAAGAAAAACAGAGAATAATAGACTAGAAAAACAATAGAACAGAATAGAATATATTATATTTTATTCTATTGTGTCCTATATTTTTTCTAGTCTATTTTATATTCTATTCAAATCTTTTCTATTAAAATCAAAATCATTATATATTAAATTCGAATTTTGGAAGATGGTTTTATATATATTTTTTTTACGACATTCAAATTTCGTATAGAATGAATTCAAATTTGAATAGAAAAGATTAGAATAGAAATAGAAAATAGATTAGAAAAACAATAGAACAGAATAGAATATAGATACTATCTATTTCATTTTAAAACATTTTTGCAGATTACGATTTGTTTCCATAAGCTCTCCTGCAGACTATTAGCATCTATTGCATTTTTTTGCAGATCTCCTGTATAC